>CM062651.1:76024988-76149075 GCA_031772095.1 Zeugodacus tau | reverse complement strand
ACTTTATATATTGTAAAGTAAACTATTCAGACCGACTTCAAAGTTCTGGTATATGGGAAGTTGACGTTGTTGTGAACCGATTAGGGCTATTTTCACAATATATCATTGGGAAGCTAGGAAGATATTATGAACCGAATTTCATTAAAATTGGTCGAGTAGTTTCGGATATATCGTTTTTGACCCGTAAGTGGGCGGAATCACGCCCATTTAAAATTTTGTATACCATTTTGAGTGCAGCACTTCTGTACCATCTTTATAATGAAATTTAAGGCTTCTGTTGATTTTCGTGGCGTGGTTATAATCCGATTTACCATTTTTGGACTGTAAAAGGTAGTCACTATAAAAACGACTCTAGAAACTTTCTTTGATATAGCTGTAGTAGTTTGCGAGTGATGTACAAAAAAGGGGGCGGGCCACATCCACTTCTCCAGAAAAATTAAATCCACATATGCCCCTCATAGTGCGATCCTTCATACTAAATTTTACTTCAATAGCTTAATTTATAGCTGAGTTATAGCATTTTATATGTTTTCGGTTATTGTCATTTTGTGCGCGTGGCGTAGTTTCGATTACGCCCATCTTCCTTCTTATGGTGCCAAGAAATACGTGTTTCTAGTTTCATCACTATATCTCAATTTTTACTCAAGTTACAGCTTGCACGTACGGACGGACAGACAGACATTCATATTCTGACTCGTCTCGTCACCCTGATCATTTTGATATATCTAACCCCATATCTAACTCGTTTAGTTTTAGGACTTACAACCAACCGTTATGTAAACAAAGCTATAATACTCTCGTGGCAACTTTGTTGCGAGAGTATAATAATAATTTTTATCGACTTTATCGAGAGTGTTGTAGCCTAAGGTTTGAACATTTTGTGGGCGTGGCAGTGACTTCTTCGCGCCCATTTACAGATTCAAACCCTTCAGAGAACGTAGAAACACGCATACAAAAGTCTATCCAGTCCTCTAATTCAATAATCAGAATTTTTTAATTGCGGTTCATTAACAAAACTGAAAGTTCTTTCTTGAGTACAGATAATTCATGGCAGTAACGCGACGCTCAGCACTCCCCTACCCTCTACCACCAAACTACAAATGCGACTTAGTTGAGTTGAATTTAATAATAATTATGCTGAGCACGCAGCATTCTGGTTTATTAACTACCCCAGATACACAGGGAAAAAAAGAAAGCAAGCCATTTTCAAGTAATTTCATTTTCAGTTTTTTTTAGCGCTTAAGTCTACGAAAGTGGCGGCAAGACAAGTGGATAAATTTGTTCTTTCAACAAACAACCGACACATTTCACGCATTTGTTGGTGTTGTTGTCGTTGCTTTTTTGTCTGCATTCGCTCGCTTTTGCGCAGCATAAAATTGTGCACAGCTCAAGTGCATGTCAAACACTGCAATAAACTCGAAGTGCAACTAGCAACAACAACAACAACACCAGCAGCAAACAGCAAACAATATGCCATAATCAACAGCAGCAGCACGAAGCGTTGTCTAGCGGCGGACAGGCGGGCAGCCACGAAATATACTCACTCGTATATGATTGTGAAAAATTTTTTTAAAATAAATATATGACGAGAATTGCGAAAAATGTGCGAAAAAGCACAAACAAAAAGCCAAAAAAAGACGAGGACAACAACTGACAAGTGCAAGCCAGCAGTGCGAGTATTTCGTAGAAGAAGAAGTCCGAACCAAAAGTGGCGAAGAGTTGCGCTGCTGAACTGCTGTCTGCTGCAGCTG
The DNA here is from genome assembly GCA_031772095.1 of Zeugodacus tau. Classification (NCBI taxonomy): domain Eukaryota; kingdom Metazoa; phylum Arthropoda; class Insecta; order Diptera; family Tephritidae; genus Zeugodacus; species Zeugodacus tau. The sequence continues at coordinate 76,147,324 of CM062651.1, read as the reverse complement.
CAGTTGGATGCAATATGGCTGGATGTGTAGAGTAGAAAATAATTTCTGGAAAAATACCACTTTCATGCAGTTCTTTTATTCGAAAGACTAGCCCTAACAGCACATCTTTGAAATGCAACTATTTTCTTCTACTCAACACCTCAGTACCATTCTAAGTTCAGTCATTCTTCATAAAAATGAATTTTCGCCAAGTCCTTGCCATCCGCAAACTGACCAGTCGAATTTCCTACCGACCCTCACATATTCGCCTTGTCATAAATCTTATCCTAGTGCTTGAACTACTTTTTCGAGAGTAAAATATAAGAACATTCATTACATTACGTGTAGTCTCATAATATTTACTTGCATACATAATTTTTCGCCAAGCGCACTACTTTCAGCCACTTGTATGTGTGAGAGTTTCATTGTATGTAATTAACTCATAATTTAGCAGATAAAATATATAATAATAATGGAAAAGGAAAAAACTCTTGTCCACTCTACAACTGAGAAGAAGGAAGGAAGCATAATTGCAATAGCAACAAAAACAATGTTGCACTTAAGGAAGTCCTATTGTGTGACGGACAAATTGAATCAGGTTTAGTTAAGAAAGCTTTTATTTGAATATGAGGTCCGATGGGGAACGCTATTGTATAATTATCTGAAAATTAAATTAATTCTAGGCCCTAGTTGGTCTAGAGCGGATTGAAGTTCTCTTGGTTTCCTACTTTCGGATAGCTGAGCTTCGTCGAATTTTTAGAAGCAACTGAGGCTCATGAACAGCTGAGCTTATCAAAATTTTGGGCAACCCCTGAGTCTTGCACGGTCACATTGATCTACTGGCCCTATATGTACTGTGGAAAGTCAATGAAGCTTCTCTTTCCTTGTTTGGAATTCTCAACAAGGGATTATTTTAATAATTAAAGAAACGAATACTTTATACTTTCACTTTTTGTTTCACAACATACATACATCTATCACACACATACTAATACAATCGCGCCACTCAACTTTGTGCAGCAATCGCCTCATTTATTCAGGGTCAAACTGGTGCAAAGGCCATCAAGTTTTTAAGTGGCTCATTATGACGTTAACATAAAGCTCAGCTGGGAAAAAACTAAGCCACGAACGCACACACACTTTCGCAAGATAAAGTCATCTCAGTTGACTTGAGAGCTGAAAGTCGCGCCGGAGAATGATACCAATGAAACTGCTTTTGCTAAGAATAATCACTTGTCGCTGCGCGTGACACAATGTCCAAGCATGAGAAAGGAATTATAATTGGCTGGCGGACTTTATGCGAAACGCGAGTATGAGTGGAAGACTTAGTACTACACACTCTCTGCTGTTGCTGTTGCTGTTGCGCTACTAATAAAAAAGGATATCGCGATATTTAAGCGAATTTTACAACGCGATAATAAAAGTTGAAAGGATAACACAAATTAGCATAGATTACATAGGTCCGGTAAGTGTAAGCAAACAATAGCGAAGAATACTTAGCAAGTAAGCTCAGGTAGGGGACTAAGACGCAAGCGTAATTAACGTTAATATTCATGAACTAATTTAGACAGCGCACACAGGTGGCAGTTGACACAAGAAACTGCGCTGGGCTAAAGTGTGCCGCACAACCGCATGGGCGCTCGCTTGTTAAGCGCTTTCAGGCGCAAAAGCAGCGAAAATATGTTTTTGGTAGTGAAGTGTTGGAGTTGTTTTTTGGTTCGTTGGAGAATATGACAGTCGCTCAGGAAAAGGGGAAGCATTAGAGGGTGAATTTTTAATAAGTGTCGGTTTTAAAAAAAAAGTTAAAAAAAAACAAGTAAGGAAAGGCTAAGTTCGGGTGCAACCGAACATTTTATACTCTCGCAATTTATTTAGAGATTTACCTCTATTTTCGGTGAAAAATTACCCTTAGGCACTGAGTTCTTCATATTTGATATCAGGGGCCTTGAAAAGTCATGGTCCGATTTTTACAATTTTTCCACAAGTGATCTTTATCGGTTCCTTATCTATACATTATAACGTGAACGAATCAGAAGGATTCAAAATTGAGTTATGTGGGAAGTAGGCGTAGTTGTAAACCGATTCGCCCATATTTCACCAGTGTCATCAGGGTGTCAAGAAAATATTATATACCGAATTTCATTGAAATCGATCGAGTAGTTCTTGAGATATGGTTTTTGACCCATAAGTGGGCGACGCCACGCCCATTTTCCATTTTGTAAAAAATCTCAGTGCAGCTTCCTTCTGCCATTTCTTATGTAAAATTTGGTGTTTCTGACGTTTCTCGCTAGTGAGTTAACGCACTTTTAGTCAGTTTCGACCTAACCTTTGTATGGGAGGTAGGCATGGTTATTATCCGATTTCTTTCATTTTTGGACTGTATAAGGAAATGGCTAAAAGAAACCACTGCAGAAAGTTTCGTTAGTATAGCTTTATTGGTTTGCAAGATATATACAAAAAACCTATTTGGGGGCGGAGTCACACCCACTTTTCCAAAAAAATTACATCCTCCCTAGTGCGATCCCATGTTAAAAATTGTATGGCTTAGTTATAGCTCTTTATGTGTTTTTGGTTATCGCCATTTTGTGGGCGTGGCAGATTCCGATTCCGCCCATCTTCGAACTAAGCCTTCTTATGGGGCCAAGGAACACGTGTTCCAAGTTTCATTAAGATATCTCAATTTTTACTCAAGTTACAACTTGCACGGAAGGACAGACGGACGGACGGACAGACAGACATCTGGATTTGAACTTTACTCGTCACCCTGATCACTTTGGTATATATAACCCTATATCTAACTCGTTTAGTTTTGGGAGTTACAAACAACCGTTATGTGGACAAAACTAAAATACTCTCTTAGCAACTTTGTTGCGAGAGTATAAAAATTTAAATTTAATTAAAAATTAAAATTAGAAATGAAAAAATAAAATTTTTGTTTTTTAAAATTTAATTTTCTTTATGCAAATATTATTAATAATAAATTAAAATTATTTTTTTCTGTTTTATTTTTGTATTCACATTTGGTTCTTAAGTCCACTTCTAGTGTCTACCTTATTGGCTGATATAATAAAAAATTAAAATAAATTGTTTATAATTCTATTAAAAGCATTTTTCTGCCTTTTCCGTGTAAAAAAATCAACCTACTGAATTTCAACGATTTCACATGCAATCCATCACCCAATCATCGAAATCAGCAATTGGCAAGCATTTCTCTCTTTTTTCATTGCGCGCTGCTTCCGTTGCAATGCTTCCTTTCAATTATTTTCATTTCATAATAAATATTATTTCACCTTTTTTCCCCTCCATGACATCGCACATTTTTATGCATTCACTCAAATGAGCACACACACGCACAAGGACACTGTATTCCACTTCGTATGTGTATATTCACTGGAATTCATATGTCTGTATGTTTGTTTGCATGTAAATGTGCGCAATGCTTTAAAGTGCAAATTTTATTATCTGCAACGAACAATTCTTCACACTTGCTGCCACGCAATTGAATACAGGTAATTATGGTGCACACATACACTCACATATGTTGATATATACACATATGGTATATTAAACAGATGGAAATTCTTCTTTCACAACTGACGCTTTCATCGCATTTTACATTTATATTTTACGTATTTGCTCGTAATGGCAATGGATTTTTTTATTACACAACCACCATTGTCTTTAATGAGGCTTTTCCTGTGGTTGGCGGCAATAAAGCTTTGACGCGCTGAAGTTGGTGCTTTTTTTCATCAATATTTTTTATTGGTTGGGGTATATAACCTAAGGAGAGTTATATATGCATGAAGGTGCTTTTTATATTTTTTTCCAGTTTCCCCGAGCGAAGCATGAAAGCATAACTGTATGACATGTCCGGAAGAATTTCATATTTTTTCTTCACTTCTCACTTTTGTGTAGGCAGGCGAGGAATGTGGGTGTCTAAAGCAACTAAGCTATTAACAATAAATTTCATTCTTCCCTGGCTTGCACTAACAGTTTTCAAGCTAAAAATGCGCATATTGCCTGCAGCTATGACTATTCAATTGTTATTGCATACCAGACCACCAGGGCGTATGAGTGATTTTAAAGCAAGATTGCCTTAACAAAAGAGTATGTATATGAATTCAACTTAAAGACTTAGCTTACTGTAACGAAATATTTATGTTGAGAACAAGCTGAGCATATCAGCAATTTTAATTATAATAGCGCAAGCACTCTCTGAAGCGCATGAGAGTGCCCAAAAGCTACGAGCACACATTGATGTACGAACACAAGCACTTCAGCGCGCTTGCAACATTTGTTGACCTGCTCCACTGACTTTTATTGCATTCTCGGCATTGTTCACATGCTTTATTTGTTATAGATACTGCTTCAAGCATTGTTTTTGCATTTTTCAAGCCGACGCCAAACTCCTCAAACTCGCGAATATGCTATGTGACAACAATGATGCAGCGCTAGCGCCACCCTAAACGATGTCAACTAGCGAGCGCGTCTATCTAGAATGCTTGAAGCGGGCACTTGTTGAGCTCAGGCGCTTGCTTGCGTGTGTGTGTGTGTGTGAATGTCAACGCCGGTTTGCGCACTGCAAAGTGAGCTCAAGTGCCGGGTTATTGTATGTGAATAAATAGAAAACAATTTATTGCTCACAGGCGGGTGAGTAAATTAAGCTTCCTCGCAGATTTTTACGCTACAATGCACAAATATGAATATTTATATATTCACACTTACTTTCATATTTATATAGGTTTCTATGCAGTTGTGCCTTTTGCTTGCTTTGTGTTTTGCATTTTTAATAACGCTGCGATATTCTCTCCTTTTTCATTTCATTTCATTATTAACAGCGAGCGCAACGCTGACACATTTCATTACGCCAAAGCACCGGCAAAGCGAAGATATATAAACAAAAAAATATATGTGTGTGTTGTTGTTGTGCTGATTTCATTGCGCAAAGAGTTAGCGCATCGCCAACAATAGGCGGCAAATAACAATTGTTTGCATTTGAAGTCGCCCCCGTTTCGCGTCAGCGAGTGTATGTAGAGTGCAGAAAAGTCACACTATCGCTCGCTTTTATTAAAAGTGAAACACGCTGCCCGGGGACAATAGACACAAGCGAAAGTCACTGCAACAACACATAGCAAGCAGTCAAAGCGTGTATTCAAATGAGAGAGCAAGCACGGGAAGGAAATCTGACATACTTCCCACTTTAAATAATGGAAGATATATTGGGGAATATGCAGCGCTAGAAAAAGGCGCATATTTAATTAAAAACGAAAAATGTATGCGAAGATTTTCCAACTGACACGGTACAGGGCTGTTATCTAACTCTGTTATCCTTTATCCGCATAGTAAGTGTATTCTTTCTCTTAGGATCTTCTGAATACTGAGGATGGAAATCCAACAAGATTATTTGCTTTCTGGCTGTCCTTTAAATATCCACAGGATGTCTGTCTTCTTGAGCATGGTTAGTGAGATCATAACGTCATCCAGAATCCAATGTCTAACGAAGGAAGAGGAGAGCCTTACCGTACTCTGTAAATGGTTTTGAATGGATTAGTGATTGCCATTGTAAAGAATAGTCAATCTCGATATCTCGGTCAAACATTGAATGAGGGGAGGTAACTGCCATCCTACCTATTACCAGCCAGTTTGAGTTTGGTTTGACCGTCTGGAATATATATTTCCCAAGGAGTTCAGCATAATGCTTTGATATATTTAATACAACAGATAAAGATTTGTTTACATGATATTATTAGATCTCCAACTTTGCTTCCGCCGTTTTTTGTAAATTTAAAGATTTTTTTGTATAAAAACGGTTACAAAGATGTTATTCAAAATATGGCCGTCGCTAGCTACTACTTTTGACCATCTTTCTGGCAGCATGCGTATTTCGTGCAAATGTCGAGAATTCGGCTCAAAAAGTGTCATTTTCAGTTGAGAATAAGTTCGGGATGCAAACAGATCTCTACAAATATTTTGTTGGGTCCAAGATCGATATAAAATGTTTTATTCGACCAATGCTTGACCCTAGAGACATCTATTGGAAAACGGCGGAAGCAAAGTTGTAGACTTAATATATATATTAGCCAGCATGTATGTGAAATCTTTCTACCATTTTTTCCCCCTTTCCGAAATTTGCGAACTCAACCCCAGTCACATATTGGAAGTGCCAACACTTTCTAATTGTCTGCATATAAAAGTAATTTAGTTTTCTCATTACTCAAACTGAAATATTCATGCGAGTCGGGAAACTTTTCAAATGAAGCTGTCTAACACATTTTCATTAAATTTCACACATTTCACATATACGTATGTATGTATGTATGGTGCATATGCAGAAATACTCCAGTATGCTTTAAGTAGACGATGGGTTTGGAAGCGCTCAGATACTCAGCAACTGTATTCGAATGCTAACGGTATTATCTTCATTTTGTGAGTGCTTTTGGGGCAAAAGAGTGAAACTGTGAAAATATAGGAACTATTATTAAAGTTAAATTTTAGTTGGAAAACTCTTTTAAAACGGTTAAGTATAACTTTATGTGATGATACACACCAAATTTGTTAAACATACGAGACTAGATGAGCGACCGATCAAACTCATTTTCATCACCAACATACATTATATCTAAGATTATACGCTCATCTAATTTGGCTAAGATATTTCATATATTACCCGATTTATAAGCTATAAAGCCCATTGTATTTTTGAAAATCCTATAATTAGCTATATGAGAGCTACATAGGGGAAGTTTTGACCCGATTTTAACCATTTCTGGTACAGAACAACACCATTAGAAGAAAAAGATTTTCTCTGAATTAAATTGAGATATCTCAGAGATATTTTCGGTGAAGAATTACCATGAGGCACTGAGTTCTTCATATTCGATATCAGAGGCTTTGAAAAGTTATAGTCTGATTTCGACAATTTTTTCACAAGTGATGCCACAGATATGATCTGATCTGAGATACTCTATGGGCGCTAGAATATTTGTGTAAACTTTTATTTCACTATCTTCATTGGTTCCTTATGTATATCTTATAAAGTGAACGAATCAGATGGAATTCAAAATTGACTTATATGGAAAGTTGTCGTGGTTGTGAACCGATTTCATTCATTTTCCACACGTTTCATCAGGGTGTCAAGAAAATATTATACACCGAATTTCATTGAAATATGTCGAGTAGATCCTGAGATATGGTTTTTGACACATAAGTGGGTGATGCCAGTCTATAATATTACCTTTCCAGGGACTGAAGTTCACTGAGTTCATTTTTGAAAAATTACAAAAAAAAATTAAAATGAGAACCTTTTTTTTCAAATTCAGCTTAATAGTTGTGCTTCCTCAAATTGTTGCCTAACCTCAATTTTCAACAAATTGCCACCTCTTAATAACATGAATGCAACAAAAGGCAACACAAAAACTGTAAATGCGAATGTTTAAGTGTTTGTAACTTTGTAATGAATATCAACCAAACTAACTAACCGAATAATAAATTATTTAAATAAAATAGAAAATAGAAAAGAGAAACTCGGCAACACAAACAGGCCCAGTGGATTAGTTGAGGTCTATGTGGAGCTTGTGGGAACATGGAATTTATATTTACCTGGGCACTTTTTTGTGTGTATATACTCCAGTTGAGTGTTGCATAGCAGCAATTTGCAGTACATTTCCCACTCACATGCCTCAACTTGGTTTATGCTTTCAAACATTGCAATTTGCTGAAAGTGTTGAAGTAACAACAGCAACTATATGTAAAAAAAAAAAAAAAGTTGAATATTTCTAGGAAAATAACAAGTAATGTAAATGGAAATGCATTTATTTTCACTTACATACAGTGAAATTACGGAGAATCTTTTGTGTGAGTGCAGATTCCAATCTAAGTTGGCATCAGACACCTACTGACTACTGTTGAATTTTTTTTATAGCAAACTGATATGCAAGCCAATATAACTAATAGATCTACGACTTTGCTTCCGCCGTTTTCCAATAGATGTCTCAAGGGTCAAGCACTAGTCGATTAAATCGATTAAATCGTTTTATATCGATCTTGGACATGTGTGTCAACATTAACCCAACAAAATATTTGTAGAGATCTGTTTGCATCCCAAACTAATTCTCAACTGAAAATGTCACTTTTTCAGCCGAATTCCCGACATTTGCGAGACATTTTGCTTTTTTTTTTTTAATTCTAAGAAAAGTTGGCTGAGGCTCATCGACATTTGCAACCGTTTTTATACAAAAAAAGCCTTAAATTTACAAAAAAAAACCGGCGATAGCAAAGTTGTAGACCAAATATTTCTGTTTATTGATTTGAATTTCCCCCACACCACCATTTTTTAAATTTTTCAATTTTTTTGCACAAAACTACATATGTATAGTAGACTTGTTGTTGTATTTTCATATATTTTCCTCTCGAATCAGCAACCAATATTCTTCCTATTACAACTGCAGTGGCATTTCTCTGTTGTTATTGTGGTTAATTGTAATTTTCGTGTTGCGTACTACAACAGAGAAAACAGAAAATAAATTCTGCCTCAAAGCGTGCTGTATGTTTGCGAGCACAGCAGAATATAACTGTAATTAGTTTGATCGCAAAATCGGCTTGATTTGCCAGTTGATTTTTGATTATCGACACTAACTGTAATTTCAAAGTGTATCGGTGTTTTGAGGTCTACATCACTTTTGTTGCCAAAAGCAGCAACAGAAATTGAACTGAAAATGTTGTGCTTCCATTTGTATTGATATACGGATATATGTACGGACGTTCATTGTTTTATTTCACTCGGTATTGGTTTTAATGAGGGTATACACTCACCAGCTAAAGACTTGCCAATCATATATCGAAATTGTGACGCTGCTCTGAATGAGTTTTGCTGCAATTACAAAGGAATTCATTTCAATTGCTGTTTACCTCTCAGCATTTCATATTGTTTGGGAAATATTTCTTTCAAATTTATACATGAAAGCTGTACTTATTCCTTGATTGCAGATTTATTGTTCAAGAGGTGAAGTATGTGGGTATAGGAGAGAGTTGGGAGATAAAAGCTCATGTGCTTCCTTCTACTAATAATGAAGTGAATGTATTTGAGGAGTAAGGTTAAATGAAATTTTATCGAAATATATTCAGAAAATTCTACAAAAATCATGAAAATTTTGCATTTTTTTATTTTTACATTTTTTAATTTTTTGCGTACTAAATTCAAGCACCAATTGCAGCCCCATATGCCATATAAAAAATTATATATAAAATATATGAAACATTATTCCAAGAATATGGCACTTCATCGTCTTGAGCAATCAGCAAAATGTGACTACCAAAAATACATGAACTCAGCCAAGTACTTGCAATTAAAATTATTTCGCTCGCACTCAAGCCACCAACCGATTTTCAAACATACATATTTCGACTGAGTGTGTGTATAAATTTGGCTACCAAGGTCCATATATTTAGCGAGTACTCTAGTGCACTGCAACACTAGAAGCAAATGCGTTCTATGCCTGCATGCGAAACTAATTATGTTACAACATGAAATGAGCGAAGAGTGGAGCGCTTAAATATGCATAACAGCCGAAATTACTGCACTCACGATGAAATTATTTGCATGCACAAACACGCTGCGGCAGCACACACACAACACTGCCACTGCCGCTGCCATTGCCGCTGAGCCAAAACGTGCCAATGCACGCGACTACGCCGCAGTCACAGCTGTCAGTCAGTCAGTTCAGTTAGTTGTGGGGCAGGCGTCAAACATCAGCACGTTATTTGGCCCGTTATTAACCTTGGCGGCGGCGGCTGCGAAAAATAGTACGCGCCAACGGGCGCTGTTGGGTGCGCCACTTAAAACTGGCAAACAAAGTTAAATTGCCAACGGTAAGTATAAATTGTAAATTGTAAATTGTGAAAGCGCCTGAACGAACGACGAAAAGCGGCATACAAAAGTTTTCGGAAACAAGTGCGCAAAAAAGCAACAACAAAAACAACAAAAGCAACAGCAACGTTGCAAAAATCGACAATTTTGTATGGTCGAAATGCCGTGAAATCAGCAAGTTGTCGACGCGCGCCTAGTGCAGTGCGAAGGCCGTGGAGCGAGCGGCGTATGAAACTGCATAAGCAAATATCACGTATACGCCGTAGGGCGCTCGTTGTGGTTGGCAAATGTGTATGTGTATGTGCTGTATAAATGTAAAGAAGTGTGCGTGTTGTTATATTTCTTAGCGTAACTGGTTATTTGGTTAAAAAATTATGGTCGCAAGCAATAATTCATGCAACAGTATAGCAGTGGCACTCATACGAGTACACTGTGGGTAAATAAGGTTGCAACACAGCGGTTGGGAATGTGGTGGTGGTATATGAGCTGCACATTTTCGTATGTACATGTACCTTGTTTCACTTAAGATCTTTTCGAAACAAATTTAAGGCAGTAGTCTGCTTTAGAAGCCGAAAAAAAGCGTTTTTTAGCAGTTTTTTTTTTTTGAAAGAGAAGGAAATGATTGCGGTAAACGAAATTTTAGGACGATAGTGTACTATATTTAAGGCTTAAAAAACAATATTTATTATTAAAAAATATTGAAATTTTTTCAAAGTTGTAAGCATTTTTCTGGAGCCTCTGGAGTCTGCACTTGTAAATCGGTGCCGGTGATGGAGGTCGTGCGATGCATCTGAAACAGTCGACCCAACTATTTTGTTTAATATTTATAAGTTTCTTTTCTTTATGAACTAAAAAAATACCGAAGAAGTTATAAAATTCCAAATTTTTTCGAAGTTTGAAAAAAAAAAATAGTTTAAATAATACTTTTGTCCAACTTTTTTAGTTCAAATAGAAGATAATTTAATACTGAAGCTAGATTCTTTTTGCTATCGCCGGCACCGTTTTCTAACACTTGTGAAAATGAAAACTCGAGAAAACGCGCTTTAAAGTCTGCCTGAGCATTCGCACCTGCTCGACGCTCGGCCACTAAAACTGCTCTAGCTTCGAAAATATGTCGAATTGGCCTCTGGAATTTTAAAGACATATTATTGGATAGCTTTGGAAGAGATTTAAAACAAAACAAAAAAATCGAGTTTTTGAAGCCTGTTAAGCAGACTACTGCCTTAAGTCTCAAAATAATTAAAGATAAGTCAAGGGGGAAGTCCAGAAATATGCTAAAAAGTGAGTTAATGAAAGAAGAATACATTCCAAATCAACGAATTTAAAAAGATACGAAAAAGTACTGACATTCAGAAAAAATAAATATACAATATAAGGTGTGTTCAAAAAATAACGGGAATTTTCTTTTCTGAAATAAAATATTTATTCATTTGTCATCGAAATCATCGAAACACATCTCAAACTCGACTTTTGAGATAAGCTTTGCTCTCTTCTCATTCAGCGATTTTTCATATGCTTGTTAACCGATTGCTCTTTATGGTTCTCTTTATTTTTGGAAATATAAAACAGTCACACGGAGTCAGGTCTGGTGAATATGGAGGCTGGTATTGTCTCTGATCAAGAATTCACCGAAAAGCAACGACATTTGAACTCTTAACAAACGAAAGACCCCAAACCCATAAAAACACGTCTAACCTCAGCAGCTACTAAAGGCAACATGTCCTTCAGTGGCATTCATATCAACTTAATAAAAAAAAAACTTTTTTTTAAATTGGTCTTTTGGACATTTGAAAATTATAAATTCCCGTTATTTTTTGAACATTTTATCGAAGATTTCAATTCCAAAACACAATTCATCTACATTAATTTGCCTAAAAATCTAAAAATCAACTAGACCGAGTCCTGGGCTCCGTTAGTGTACATTAATAACTCTCCTCAACCTGATGGTTTTATGAATTAGGCTACTGTGTTATAAACTGCCTCATCGGTGAATGGCTCAGTAGTACCACCCTGTATTTATACGACTCGACTGAAACTACTACTGTCACACCTGCATGGCTATCAAAGTATGTAAATAATATTTTCGCTAAATATATACCAACAAGCAAGCCTACGCACTTGCAACAACGCTGTGTGGCAGTGAAAATGTGCTTTGCCACTATTTCATAGCCGCATAAACTGCATTTAAATTTATGTAGTTACTAATATACATACATATACATATGTATGGATGTTTTGTTGAATGTTGCTGCTGCTAGCTGCCCTAATTCCACACATATTTATAAACACATGCATGTGGCAACGTTGCTGGCATGTTTTGCAGCGCCATTTGACTTCGTTTCAATGTTTTTTTCCAAATGGTTACCTCACAAAAGGATGATCTGGCAGCCGTTGCACATTTGCGTCATTGTGTTTATGCCGTTGGCATTGCCGCGACCCGACCGACGCTGGGTGTGGCATATGTATGCAAATATACAACGTTATTTTTTTTTTGTTGCAGCACATAACATACAATGTGCATTACGCTCAATTTAACTGGCATCCAATGTCTGTCTGCCTTCCTGTGCACAGGTATGTGAATGTTTGTGTGTGTATATGTATGTTTATATGAGGATTTGTGTGTGTGTGTGAGAGAGTATGTGAATAGCACGCGTTATCAATTGGGTTTTTGCTGTGGCTCCGCTGTTTTATGACAACCGCATAAAGGTGCGCCATTTAATTTCGTTGCAAAAGCGGAGGGCAAACACGCTTTTATTGAGGTCAAAGTTCAGTTTTCGCCAAATGTGCAGATAAAAAAATAAAATAAAATAAAATAAAATAAAATAAAATAAAATAAAATAAAATAAAATAAAATAAAATAAAATAAAATAAAATAAAATAAAATAAAATAAAATAAAATAAAATAAAATAAAATAAAATAAAATAAAATAAAATAAAATAAAATAAAATAAAATAAAATAAAATAAAATAAAATAAAATAAAATAAAATAAAATAAAATAAAATAAAATAAAATAAAATAAAATAAAATAAAATAAAATGAAATGAAATGAAATGAAATGAAATGAAATGAAATGAAATGAAATGAAATGAAATGAAATGAAATGAAATGAAATGAAATGAAATGAAATGAAATGAAATGAAATAAAATAAAATAATTATTTTACAATTTTAGTTAGTTAGTTATTTAATATCATATGGCAACCATTTTTAATAAAAAAAATTTCAACAGGTCTATATTCTTCTAAAGTGTAGATGGACACTTTTTTACGTTCCATCTGATACCAGCACATAGAGTAATCCAAAAGTAAACAAAAATAAAAACAAAATGTGTTTGCAACAAAAAAAAAGAAAGAAAAAGTGCAGATTTCTTTGTGTAGGCGAACAATAGCGCCACTCGCTACTCGTTACATTGTAACAACTAGCAGAATCTCAACATTTTCCATTGCTACAGATGATTCTGTGATAATTTTCTTTTACTTTAATACTTTCTTTTTTCACGCTCAAACTCCTCTCGTATCGCTTTTAATCCTGCTGCGTTGCATGCCACACACGTTTCTGCCATGAGCGCGACTAAGTTATGAGTCGGAGTATTGTGATTGCAACGAAAGAAATAACGCTATGTGGCAAGTATGTTGCACAAAGCCGTTGTATGTTGCACAAACCAAAGCAACACATTATGCAAGTTTTTATCGCTTTCTCCATTCCGTTTTGGCGCTTTTCGTTTTTTTGTTTTGTCCTGCAACCGTAAAAATGGCTGCCAAAAAATTAAGTAGCATAAACGCAACATTTTACTGCAGCTCTGCTTATTTGTGACACGCTGAGAAAGCGTACATAGCAACTACTACACTGTTATTTCAACTGTTTATTTACCTTGAACGCAAGAAATAACGGAATCACAGTTGCTGCCGGTCGTAAGTGAGCAGGGTGATTGCAAGATAAACGCTACTTGCCACTTGCAACAATTTATCACAACACCTTAATTTGGTATGCTTGTGGCATCGGATGCTTCGGACTCTCAGGGTGGCATGTTCCAAAACATGACATACAGTTGATATCTTTTCCAAGTACGCCACCTTGCGCTCTTGCGACATCATCAAGCCTCCTCTTATTATCAGCCAAATAGTTAACATTACTTATGTGTGCCGCAAGATTCAGTCAAATTTTTCACACCGCTTCTTTGCAGCCACACCGGCACCTTCAACGCGGACATTTATGAGTTGCTCGCTTTTCGTTTGCGCTCGTCCAAACTGCGACTGCTGCTGTCACTGCTGTGTTGATGACTGCCACCATTATTATTATTATTGTTGTTGTTGTTTTAGTTCACTGTTATCAAGCAGTCAATCATGCCTCATGACATCCGCATTGAGTTCACATCCCGCAGCTGGTCGCATTTTGATTTATAGAATATATTTGCTAATGACATTTGTGGCGTTGAATTCGTGGCACGAACGCTAATAAATCGCGAGCAAGTCAAAGCGCGCGTGTGATTGTCAAATGTGCTCTATCAAACTAAATTGTCAGCCGCAAAAAAATTTCTATGAAAATTATGAAGTTTTGTCATGTTTGACTCAAAAGTGTTTAGAAATCACTTTCAGCCAAAAATTTGTGAATTCTCAAAATTCAAAAGGCTTACCAAATAGCCATAAAGAACAAAGCACATTTTAGAATGACCTGAATCGGCATGATATCATTTCTAAATAACGGTATTGCCTATAAACCGTTGTAAAATAAATCAGGAAGGTTATAATTCGGTAGAGGAGCTCACAGAATTCCTCTTTCAATTATATTTATAGCATGTTGCAAAAAGCTCAATGGTTAGTTGTGCCGTGGCTAACTTGCTTGAGGTTCAGCTATGTGCCGCATTCATGGAGAGAGGCTAGGGTTGTGTTCATAACAAAGGCAGGTAAAAACAACCCAACCTACTCAAAAGTATTTAGACCCATAAGCTTAACTTCCATCGTCTGGAAAACGCTGGAGAAAATATTGGATGGGCATATCAGATGCAGCACCTCCCGGCAGCTTGTCTAAAGCGCAACATGCTTACATTACTGCACTCCATTCACTGCTATAAGGAATATGCCCTCGGAGCATTCCTGGACATATCCGGAGCTTTTAACAACGTGTCAACGGAAGCCATTCTGAACAGTATCGAGTCAATAGGCGTTACCGGGTTGCAAAACCGCAAAGGTGGTATCTAAGAAGTAAACGAGTGGTATCTAAGAAGTTGACACTCGATAGAAGCAAATGGAGGAATATGGTCGGCATACTCACTGGCGGCGCACACCTACAAGATGGGGCTGATAGATCGCGAAGACTGCAGGAAATGTCAAGAGCAAGGCACCAGAGAAACAAAATAAACAAGAGAAACAGCTTTTCTGTGAGTGTCCTGCATTATCAAGACAATGGCTTCGGCCTTTGGTGGCTGCACATTACGTTAATCTGGAAGAGATTTCGTTAGTGAAGCCACAAAGCCAACAAGCGCAGTCATCCTAAAGGATGATTACTCCTCATTAACTAAGGCACTCCATCTGGTATCGCAAAGGACCAAAACTGGTGTATGTGTGGCTTTATATCCTACCAGAGTAACCTAATCTAACCTATTTATACTCAAAACTAAGACCTTCCCACTTTCTTTCTACCAAAAGTCAGATTATTTCTTTAACAAACTTTAAGTCATTAATTTTCTCTCATGTTTGTAGCGAGAAGTAGCTTTAGCAATTGAGTTCTCAACATGGTTAGTAATTTTCGCTCTCTGATACCACTACAATATAAGCAGTATGCTTTAGTCCCTGCAAAGTGAAAAATATATATTCTTGTAACATCGCTGGCAGCGGCTCAGCGGCATATCTGCAGAAAGTGGCAATACACTTCACACTTTTATGGCTGTTGAGTCACCGTTGGTTACTGTCAAAGCATTTCCTGCAAAAGTGTAAAAATCAAAACAGCAGCTGTCATTAACTCCAGCCGCGTTGTCGTGGGTTTTCTCTTCTCAAGCTAGTTACCGTTATTTCATATATTTTCTTACGCTTATACTTTATATTGCTTTGAAAGCGCAATGAGACGCATATAAAATGCACATTTTACGCTTACAATTGCAACAGCAAAGCGGTTTATTGGTCGAGCACTGAGCGCATTGTTGGCTGAGTCCTGCTGATTTACTTGTCGCTAACGGTGTTAAGCCCTGAGATCCGTTCAATGCATAAAAAATCTAGTAAATGATATAGACAGCGATTATACGCACGTTAGCCGCAGTCAACTTAAAGAATTATTGTAACTGTTGCAGTTGTAATTGCAGTATGCATGTATCGAGAACAATCGTGGCAAGAGTTGCAGTCATCGAATGCCACCAGTTGGTGTGTAAGAGTATATGTTAGTGTCTAGCATTGACAGTCCACTGTCTGGCTTGTGAACTGATTTGTGTTGGCGACAGCTGCAGACAACAAAATACAAGCAAAATCCTCGGCGACGCTCAGCTCTGGTTGCAGCGCATCACGAGTTTGCTTGCCCACAAGAGTATTTGCAATGTTGTTCTTATGGATTAGAGCTCTTGACTTTATGAAAAGCATAGACACAGCTATTTGTTACTTGTTGTTTCTTTTCATAAGCTTTCTTCAGCTGCACCCACTGAAGTGTAACTGCTGCGTTGGTCTTTCGTTTAGCTCAGATTTCATTGCTTGCCTCTGATATGAGCTCAATGTCTGTTTGTTATGTTATTAAATTATTTTTTTTGATGTATGCCTTCATGATACCCAAGCTTATAGAGTTTGAACCTGACCCTTTGTGACTTCAAGACGATTTCTCGATACATGTGAGTTTGGAATCAGAGATTTCAAATCAGAGAATGAGCAGGCCTAACTTCAACTCACTTTATTCACCTGAACTCTTCTTTCAAATCAACTTTTCTTTCATTAGGCCACAGTTACATAGTTAAATAAATGAACTCACCATAACTAAACTCACCACACCTGAACTTACCTCATATGAGCTCATCTCACTTAAATTCACCTTTTTTCCCTACTTCCATTTATCAGACCCGATTTACAAACATATCAATCAAGTCAAAAATATATATGATAGATTTCAGAACTTATAAAGCAATCATGTTTTACCAGACCATAATAGGGAGCTATAAGACAATCTTTAGATTTTCCACTAAATCAGAAGCTTGAAATACAAAAATTATCTCACCAAACTACGCATAAAGACCATCACTGGTCATCACTAAAAAAAATATGCACAATTATTTGAATTTAGAACAAGCAACTGCACCAACACTGCGCTGCGCTCTGTTGATTGGAGTTGTGCTTGAAATTACCATAAAATTTCACACTTCATTGAGCAAATTAATGCACTGCTGTTTGCCACTTGAATTCAGACAAAATTTATACAAAATTGATTCATGCATTCGCAGGGCCATTCATTCACTTCGATTACTTCTAACGGAAGCAGAACTAATGAATGACAGCGCTAGCGAAAAAAGCAAAAAAAAACAACAAGTGTTGAGTCTCAAGAAACGCTTCAAGAGCTAGCCCAGGATGAGGGTGAAGTGTGTTTTGGTGCACAGAGCTTGAAATGAATGTAGCCAAATGATAACTGGCTGGCGACCGTATGACTGGCTGGTTGTCTGCCTGACTGGTTTTCGGTATGAAGACACCAGCAATCACCACCGCCGCTGCTGAGCTGACACTGTCTACGCTTGAGTTCACCGCTGCGGCAGTGCAGGCAGTTGCATGCTTGTGCATTCATTAGTGCATTCAGTGCTCTCAGTCGAAATGTCGAAAGATAATTAAACAAAGTAGCCAAGGAATTGGCATAATTGCTTTGAAATGCACACAAGTGCACTCCGCAGACGGAGGGACGACAGTTTGTTGAGCGCCAATAGACAGGCCGGAGGAAAAGAAACGTTCGACTTGATTACCACCACATTTGCCACAGCCAAATCGATTGCTTTTTGCTGATTTTAAATAATAATTTTTTAGCTTGAATATTGCAGCGAAATACTTGCAAATGTGCCAATATTGTGTGAACAAATTTGTATTTTTGCCTCATCAAATACTTGCAATCACTTGTCACACATATGCATTACTTTCAAATATTTTTTCGTCTCAGTCGACTTACAGTGCCGGAAAGAAGTATTAGACTCCACTGGCATTTGCCATGTCACGTATACGCCGTGGCGTACGGCTCTAACCGCCATATATCTCGTATGTGTGCGCACATTGCGTTTTTTCACTTCTATTTTGCTTTCGTTTGCCACAAAGTGGCAACATTTCTTATTTGTTTTCCTGTCGCTACGCTGCCTTGTTGTCATCGCGCTCACATACGCACACGAATCAGCCAATTTCGCTTTGCAATTGAATTGAAACAATATTTTTCTTTGCCATTTCCTCAAGATGCGGTAAGGCACAGTGGGTCTTTCTTATTTTCACAACACTTTTCATCAGCCAACAACATCTATATTGAATGGCACTTGAATTTGTACGGAGGTATACATGGACTCGTCTCGTAATGGATTTTTAGTGTATACATATATCTCAAAAATTACTGTATAGATATCAACTAAGCTTGACGGAAACATTTTTCTCCAGTGTTAAATTGTGCAGTGTGATAATGTTTGAGATCGGATAATAACCGAGCCCACCTGCCATGCACCTTTTACATGTCGAGTTCAAAATTATATGTGAATCATTTTCATTCCAATGTGGTCTATAGCTGTACCTCGTGCTACAGTTAAAAGAAGGGTCTACTACAACCACGCCCACTTCCTAGATAACAATATCATGTTCAATGACATTCTTTCGCTCTGTCATAGATTAATCAGATATCCATTAAAGGTAACGAAATAAATATTTGCTTACATTGTGTCAAAAAGGCATAGTATCCCTTATCCAAAAATTGTCGAAATCGGACTATACATTTTCAAGACCCCAAATATAGAATATAGAAAAGCTCCGTCAGGATCAGGAAGGACCTCTCCGAGCCGTTCGATACCAAACGAGGCTTCAGACAGGGTGACTCACTTCACTATCGTGCGACTTCTTCAATCTATTGCTGGAAAAAATTATACGAGCAGCAGAGCTAAATAGAGAGGGTACAATCTTTTACAAGAGTGTACAGCTCCTGGCGTATGCTTCATCGGAAGCAACACCCGCGCCGTTTGTTCTGCGTTTTCCAGACTGGATAAAGAAGCGAAGCGTATGGGTCTGGTGGTGAATGAGGACAAGACGAAATATCTCCTGTCATCAAACAAACAGTCAGCGCACTCGCGTCTTGGCTCCCACGTCACTGTTGACAGTCATAACTTTGAAGTTGTAGATAATTTCGTTTATCTGGGAACCAGCATTAACAACACCAACAATGTCAGCCTTGAAATCCAACGCAGAATCACTCTTGCCAACAAGTGCTACTTTGGACTGAGTAGGCAATTGAAAAGTAAAGTCCTCTCTCGACGAACCAAAATCAAACTCTATAAGTCGCTCATTATTCCCGTCCTGATGTATGGCGCTGAAGCGTGGACGATGACAACATCCGATGAGACGACTCTTGGGGTTTTCGAGAGAAAGGTTTTGCGCAAGATTTATGGTCCTCTAAACATTGGCAACGGCGAATACCGCAGACGATGGAACGATGAGCTGTACGATTTATACGACGACATTGACATAGTTCAGCGAATAAAAAGACAGCGGCTACGCTGGCTAGGTCATGTTGTACGGATGGAAGAAAACACTCCAGCTCTGAAAGTATTCGATGCAGTACCCGCTGGAGGAAGCCGCGGAAGAGGACGACCTCCACTCCGGTGGAAAGACCAAGTGCAAAGTGACCTGGCTTCACTTGGTGTTTCCAATTGGCGCCAAAAAGCAAAAAGGAGGAATGAGTGGCGCGCTCTGGTGGATTCGGCTATAATCGCTTAAAGCGGTTCATACGCCAAATATATATATATGTACTATATTTAAGGCTTAAAAAACAATATTTATTATTAAAAAGGTCGTGCGATGCATCTGAAATAGTCGAACCAAATTTTTTTTTAATTTTTATAAGTTTCTTTTCTTTATGAACTAAAAAAATACCGAAAAAGTTATAAAATTCCAAATTTTTTCGAAGTTTGAAAACTTTTCACTTTTTTAAGAAAAAAAAAATTGACTTTAAGTTGCAAAACAAGTAGTTTAAATAATACTTTTGTCCAACTTCAACTACTTTTGTCTAGTTCAAATAGAAGATAATTTAATACTGATGCTAGATTCTTTTTGCTATCGCCGGCACCGTTTTCTAACACTTGTGAAAATGAAAACTCGAGAAAACGCGCTTTAAAGTCTGCCTGAGCATTCGCATCTGCTCGACGCTCGGCCACCAAAACTGCTCTAGCTTCGAAAATATGTCGAATTGGCCTCTAGAATTTAAAAGACATATTCTTGGATAGTTTTGGAAGAGTTTTAAAACAAAACAAAAAAATCGATTTTTTGAAGCCTGTAAAGCAGACTACTGCCTTAATGAAATAAAGTGGATTTGAAAATTTTAGAATTATTTTCCTGATAATAAAAAAATCATTACGGACTCTTACCTAGTCCCAATGGACTAAATATTATGATTTTCCGACATACCAGTAGAAATATAACTCACTTATCCGATATATTAAACTTATTCTCTTTGGTAGAGCTTCAATCACTCAGATATCTCAATAAAATTTAAATTCAAAATAATAATATTGAACACTGTGCTATCTTCCTCTAACCAATAAAAGAAAGAAACATAAAAACTACAAACTATTTTACCCAAAAAGACGTTTGCGCCTTGTGTTTTCCTGCTCAATAGCCGAAATGAGATTTTCTCCAAACTTGCTTCACTCTTCTGCTGCTGCAAACTTTTTGTCGCCCAACTTGCAAGGCAACAAACTTGCAAACCATCCAGTCATTGTGCACGAGGATCTGCGCGCTACCTTCTTATATCACTTTTATTCGTCGCATTTATTTGGCTTATCCCGGCGCATACACCTGTCTGTCTGACAGCCACAATTTTTAAATTCGCCTCGCTGCATGCGGCGACGGCGCGGGGGCGGGTGTGGCAAGCCAAGGCACACACAGACAGCGTGTTTTATTAGCGCAACCGAATGTTTACACAGCAACAACAACACACGAACATACACACGCACACGCTGATAAACAAACACGTTTATGGCATTTCAATGCGGCGTACTTTGCACCTTTTTACCGGCTTTTGCTACCTTTTTCTACCTTTTTTCCACTCTTTCGTGTTTATTTGTATATCCGTGCATGCATTTATTTATATTTTTATTGGCAACACTGGCTTTGTCGTTAGTTCTCGTTGGCTTGTTTGCTGTCTGTTTGTGATCGGTTTCGGCGCGTTGTATTTGTGCAATAGCCGAAAGCCAAACGACACTCGATTTACTCTTTTTTTTATTTTTGCGTCGAAATAAAACAAAAATTGCAGTTTATTTCTCCAGAGACGCTTTGATATGCTTTGTGCGGCGTCTTCTTTAAGCGTGTCTTTTGTGTTTATTTTATTTTTTTCGCATATTTCATTTCCTCTTTTATGGTTGCTTTGACTATGAAATTGTCAAATTGCATGAAAACTAAATGAAATAGAAAATTGAAAAATTCATAAAAGAAAGCGGAGAAGCCTGCTATCTGTCTGTGGCTGCTGTGTAATGATTGCAAGAATTCTGCGTTTTGGGTGGAGCAGTTGAATGGTGGATTTTAGATTAATACTGGTTCAAGTAATGGTTAAGTGTTTCTAAGGAATTGTTTCTAATCTTGAAATTTCTGTTGTGTTAAAGTATGATTCAACACTATAGAGGCGCAATGGCTTAGAGTTGACTAAATTCTTTCTAGTACTCTCCTGTTGTAAGAATTCTACATTTTATCCCTCAATTCATTTCCCAAAAGCTTCAATAGTTGATGTCCTCGGTCTGCCATCAGAGATCCAGGGCACTTTATCGAAACATAATATCAAATCAAAGTCTCACACAGAACTCTCACTTATAGTCCATGTATAATGTTCTCTCTTGGGGAACGGCCATAGAATCTAACTCCAGGGGTCATGGGATAACGGATAACTAAATCAGGGATAACTTTTTGGAAGAGAATACTACGTGATTAAAAAATATTTCATACGGGAATACGTCACAGGAAACGTGAATTGAATCTTAAAATTCTCAGTAAAAAAAAAACAAAATATAGACCGTTCAAGAGTCATTGCCACAAAATTATGTATGTATGTGATCGGCGTTGAAACCGTTTAGCAGGTTATAGCGATGATAGCGCGCCACTTCTCTCTTTCCTTCGCAGTTCGGCGCTAGTTGGAGATCCCAAGTGTAACCAAGTAGCTCTCCACCTGGTCCCTCCAACGGGGTGGAGGCCTTCCCCTTGCTCGGCTTCCTCCGGCGGGTACTGCATCGAACACTTTCAGAGCTGGAGTGTGTTCGTCCATTCGGACAACATGACCTAGCCAGCGTAGCCGCTGCCTTTTTATTCGCTGAGCTATGTCGATGTCGTCGTATAACTCGTACAGCTCCTCGTTCCATCGTCTGCGGTATTCGCCGTTGCCAATGTTCTGAGGCCACAAAACTGTATTGTTTCGTTATATCGAAAAATTTGCTATATAACATATAAATGTGGGATCGACAGACGAACGTAAGACAACTAGAAGTGGACGCAACTTTTAATACTTTTAATACTTACTCCTACTCAAACACGACACTGCAACCTGACGAACAACAACATAAGAACTTGACGAAAATAACGCTCGGACTGTAGAACGTACGAGTACGAACGGAGAGTCGTTTTTTCGTCACCAAACGGAAAGGTCTACCATATTTTACCATCAAGTATCTATTAATTTTAACTTATTATAAGTTGTATTGAATAAATTCGGTTTGTCATCAAACATACTCCGTCTTTGAATACAATTTATTTATTGAGTTCGTTATTTGTCATCAAACATACTACGACTCCACATTTGGGAATATCGGATATAAATTTTCGCCAACCGGAGAAAGCCCGTGGAAATAGCCGGCGTAAGTAAGCATTTGGAGAAACACTTGTGTTGCAACAACAACACATTTTTCTTAATTGGAAAGTGATTCAGTGGCATCAACTACGGATCGCAACTGTACAAGAAAAATATTTTTTCGAGAATCTTCTATGGGCAGCAGCATTAAACATTGGAAGTGCGAAAGTGAACGTAGTGACTGTAGCAGAGCGTCGCAGTTAAGAATAACAAGCAGAGGACCGTAGCGTCATAAGTAGCAGTTGAAAGTTCGCACAAGCAGAGCAGTATACGTGGGACAAGCAGAGCAGAAAGCCCGTGGAAATAACCGGCGTAAGTACGCATTTGGAGAAACACTTGTGTTGCAACAACAACACATTTTTCTTAAGTGGAAAGTGATTCAGTGGCATCAACTACGGATCGCAACTGTACAAGAAAAATATTTTTCGAGAATCTTCTATGGGCAGCAGCATAAAACATTGGAAGTGCGAAAGTGAACGTAGTGACTGTAGCAGAGCGTCGCAGTTAAGAATAACAAGCAGAGGACCGTAGCGTCATAAGTAGCAGTTGAAAGTTCGCACAAGCAGAGCAGTATACGTGGGACAAGCAGAGCAGAAAGCCCGTGGAAATAACCGGCGTAAGTACGCATTTGGAGAAACACTTGTGTTGCAACAACAACACATTTTTCTTAATTGGAAAGTGATTCAGTGGCATCAACTACGGATCGCAACTGTACAAGAAAAATATTTTTCGAGAATCTTCTATGGGCAGCAGCATTAAACATTGGAAGTGCGAAAGTGAACGTAGTGACTGTAGCAGAGCGTCGCAGTTAAGAATAACAAGCAGAGGACCGTAGCGTCATAAGTAGCAGTTGAAAGTTCGCACAAGCAGAGCAGTATACGTGGGACAAGCAGAGCAGAAAGCCCGTGGAAATAACCGGCGTAAGTACGCATTTGGAGAAACACTTGTGTTGCAACAACAACACATTTTTCTTAATTGGAAAGTGATTCAGTGGCATCAACTACGGATCGCAACTGTACAAGAAAAATATTTTTTCGAGAATCTTCTATGGGCAGCAGCATTAAACATTGGAAGTGCGAAAGTGAACGTAGTGACTGTAGCAGAGCGTCGCAGTTAAGAATAACAAGCAGAGGACCGTAGCGTCATAAGTAGCAGTTGAAAGTTCGCACAAGCAGAGCAGTATACGTGGGACAAGCAGAGCAGAAAGCCCGTGGAAATAACCGGCGTAAGTACGCATTTGGAGAAACACTTGTGTTGCAACAACAACACATTTTTCTTAATTGGAAAGTGATTCAGTGGCATCAACTACGGATCGCAACTGTACAAGAAAAATATTTTTTCGAGAATCTTCTATGGGCAGCAGCATTAAACATTGGAAGTGCGAAAGTGAACGTAGTGACTGTAGCAGAGCGTCGCAGTTAAGAATAACAAGCAGAGGACCGTAGCGTCATAAGTAGCAGTTGAAAGTTCGCACAAGCAGAGCAGTATACGTGGGACAAGCAGAGCAGAAAGCCCGTGGAAATAACCGGCGTAAGTACGCATTTGGAGAAACACTTGTGTTGCAACAACAACACATTTTTCTTAATTGGAAAGTGATTCAGTGGCATCAACTACGGATCGCAACTGTACAAGAAAAATATTTTTTCGAGAATCTTCTATGGGCAGCAGCATTAAACATTGGAAGTGCGAAAGTGAACGTAGTGACTGTAGCAGAGCGTCGCAGTTAAGTATAACAAACAGAGGACCGTAGCGTCATAAGTAGCAGTTGAAAGTTCGCACAAGCAGAGCAGTATACGTGGGACAAGCAGAGCAGAAAGCCCGTGGAAATAACCGGCGTAAGTACGCATTTGGAGAAACACTTGTGTTGCAACAACAACACATTTTTCTTAATTGGAAAGTGATTCAGTGGCATCAACTACGGATCGCAACTGTACAAGAAAAATATTTTTTCGAGAATCTTCTATGGGCAGCAGCATCAAACATTGGAAGTGCGAAAGTGAACGTAGTGACTGTAGCAGAGCGTCGCAGTTAAGAATAACAAGCAGAGGACCGTAGCGTCATAAGTAGCAGTTGAAAGTTCGCACAAGCAGAGCAGTATACGTCAACAGCGACAGCATAGCCGTTGCAACTTGAAATTCTGCTGAAAAAAGAGGAATAGAAGCTGAATGAAGACGAAACGAAGTTGAAGAGGGAGAAGTAAGAAGCAAGCCAAGAGACGAAGTAAAGAAGCTAATGTACGAGAAGTAAGACAGAAAACCAAACGAAGACGAAAAGAAGTTATAGAAGGAAAAGACGGAAAATCTAATAAGAAAGAAACAAGAAGAAGTTAAGGTAAAGTTGTTGAACAAAAGCATACGTGAAATTACAAGAAAACCAAAGAAGAGTTAAACAAAGAGTGTAAATCGAAGATTAAAGTAAAGAAGTTTATTGTAGAAATTAAGCAATATAAAAAAAAGTAAGACAAAGTGAATGTTAAAGAATATTAAAAATCTAATTGGAAAAATAGTACAAGCATATATAAGCATTCTGAAAACATATGCATTGAGAAAAATGAAATGAAAATTTGTGAATATACAACTGTTCTAAATTCTTAAAAAATATTTGCACGTTTAAATTGAAAACCGAATCCTGTGAAAGAATTAATTTGCATTAATAATATTTGTATTTGTGAGTAATTTTTTCATGAAATTACGTGAATACGTTTTAATTGATTGAAGAAGTATTCAGAACTATATAATTTTGATGTAACTTGCATTTAAAAATTTAAATACTTGAAATTTAAATACTTTATCATAAGCATATATTTTATTACATTTTATTTTTAATTACTTTGTACGTATCTGTACTACTGTTAACATAAACATGGACAACGAAATCAATGCAGACGCTATTTTAAAAATGACAGTGACGACTTTAAAAAGTAAGTTGAGAGAACTGGGACTAGGAGTAAGTGGACGGAAACATGAACTGAGGGATAGACTTCTCCAACATTTAGGCCTGATTGACGACGGTGACGATGACGAAAATGAAGAAAGCGATTTTCAGTCCAATCATTCTGAATGCGATTTTGGCCAAAAACGAACTGAGCCACCTGCACCGGAAAGTTGTGCGCATTTCACACTGAAAGATATTGAAGAAAGTCTTTCAACTTTTGATGGAACAGATAGGTCCGATATACAGAAATGGATCAACCAGATAGAAGAAAATGCTGAAATAGTAAATTGGAATGACGTACAAAAATTCGTTTATACAAAACAGCTTTTGAGGGGTGCTGCAAAACTTTACGTGGGTAGTCAAACTGGGTTGCGCGATTGGAATTCTCTAAAATTAGCACTAACTAATGAGTTCAGAAACAAGTTATCAGCAGCAGATGTGCATAAGTTGTTGGGGAAAAGACAGAAAAAGCAGTGGGAATCGTATCGTGAATACTTATATGCGTTGATGGAGATAGGCAAATCAATTCGCTTGGACGAAGAAAGTTTGTTAGAGTATTTTATAGATGGTATTCCGGGATCTAAGTATAGTAAAGCTATTCTTTACCAAGCAAAAACTGTGACGGAACTTAAAGAACAGTTAGTAATTTATGAAAAAATCAAGCAGGATGTGACATGAGACTTTCAGAATCACCACAATTAGACGAAATTATTGAAACGGAAGTGATTGAATCGATTGAAACCGATCGCAACGAAGCACGACAAATAGCAAAAAATAACATTTCTGCCATTCAAGAAGAAAATCGTCGAATTTATAACCGTAAACGCAAGGAAAATGTTAATTACAATGTCAACGACCTAGTAGCTATAAAACGGACTCAATTTGGTTCGAATTTGAAATTGAAGGGAAAATACTTTGGACCGTATAAAATTATTGAGAAGTTACCACACGGTCGTTACAAAGTACAAAAACTCGATGAAGTTGAAGGACCTAATTTGACCTCGACAGTGGCGGAGTATATCAAACCATGGAGTTCAGAATTCGGGTCGAATCCTGAGTCAGGAGGGCCGAATGTGGGATCGACAGACGAACGTAAGACAACTAGAAGTGGACGCAACTTTTAATACTTACTCCTACTCAAACACGACACTGCAACCTGACGAACAACAACATAAGAACTTGACGAAAATAACGCTCGGACTGTAGAACGTACGAGTACGAACGGAGAGTCGTTTTTTCGTCACCAAACGGAAAGGTCTACCATATTTTACCATCAAGTATCTATTAATTTTAACTTATTATAAGTTGTATTGAATAAATTCGGTTTGTCATCAAACATACTCCGTCTTTGAATACAATTTATTTATTGAGTTCGTTATTTGTCATCAAACATACTACGACTCCACATAAATAATCCATTTCTATACTTTTAAGTTGTTGCCAACAACTGTCAGGTCAATAAAACCACATATTATACCCTTAGCAACATGTTGCACGTATACATGAATGCCACACCACTCGAAAAATCACCATAATTAAGTGA
Source organism: Zeugodacus tau (assembly GCA_031772095.1). Lineage (NCBI taxonomy): Eukaryota > Metazoa > Arthropoda > Insecta > Diptera > Tephritidae > Zeugodacus > Zeugodacus tau. The sequence goes on along the minus strand of CM062651.1, from coordinate 76,119,979 downwards.
CTACCTGCAGGTGAATGTTGGAGAATTTATTGTAATTTATTTTTTCCGGTCACATTTCACTGCATTAATGAGCTAATGGCCACTTGAATTAACTGCGGCTAACTGTCGCCGTCTCAAGTGGCCATTGAGAATGCAATAAACCGGCAACTGTAATAGGCGCAGCACACAAATGATGCTAGAAAAATTTGAAAAAAATAAAAACCGTGTAACTCAACGCCAATAAATGGCGATTTCGTAAATTTAGAGGCGGACATCTGCATAAGAGCGACGGGGCAATTTCTAAAATTAATTCAAATTTATTAAAAAGACAGCGCAAATAGCAAAGGCAGCGCTGCCGTCAACTGCGAGCGCAGGTGGCACAGCGCAACGGATATTATGGCGCGACAATATCGGATGACTGCAATCGAAATGTTACCTGCTGTGCGCAATAAATTACGAACACGTCGGAAGCGAAGCGACGCTCACGCGGAGTCTTGGAGAGGCGACTGCCATCAGCTGGATAGATAGCTGATGGAGGTGGCAAAGTGGCAGACACAGCAGCGCCAGCAGCGAAAAGCAATAAAGGCAATAGCCACGACAGCAACAGCAAACAAATGGCATATAACGGTTGTTGCCATCAGCGGTGAGTAGCGCGGCTGAAGATTGCTTGGAAGTACATATAGCAAGCTAATAATAAGTTCTTGGTGGCCTGAGCACATACATAGTACATACATATCGATGTGACAAAGATATGCGGAAGCAGTTGTTGGAGGACCTGCATAAAATGGAATTACAATAAATAGAGTGTGACATGCTATAATATGAAATTAGCCTAAAGTGAATTGCTTTTATAATTTTTGCCTTTTCTCTCGGCTACTTTATTTTCTCAGCAACTGAACAACTATACAACACACACACAGATAGCTTGAACACGCAAGAGGCAACACGCTCGAATCTAACAAACTGTGGCATGTGGCACGTAATGGAGACACAACATAACGCCGCCATTAAACTCACTTCAACAACGAGTAGTTTTTCGCCCTGCCTGCCTGCCTCGCAAGCACGCTGCATAGTACCGTTATTTCTTTGTTCCTCTTTTTTCTTACATTCTACTTTCTTGCAGTAAGCCAAGTAATTCCCTCACAGTTAGCTTGTGGCAATAAAACACATACTAAACTACGCTGGCAGCAGTGGCTGAGGCGGGCGGAGGGAGGGATGCGGATGTTGCCAACTCGCAAAGTGTCTACGAACGATTCACCTTTATTGTGACAATATTTGCAGTGAAATAGTGCTAATGGCATTATGGTAGCAGCACTCGCCCGCATGAGCATATAATTTTATGCGTCCAGCTGGTGGCGCTCGCTCGGCGATGGTGAGGGTGGTTAGTGCGAATAAGTACTGGCAGCGGAAATGGCAACTTCCGCAATTAAAGCGAGTAATCGTTTATAGATAACGTGCATAAGAAATGACTAAACATTTACTAAACTACCGCCTGGAAGAATGCGACACTTTTGGTTGAATATAGCAGAGAATGCTGAGAATTGCTTTCGTGTAATTACACTTCCAACCGAAATGTAAGGAAATCGTTAAATGAAAAGTGTTTTTGTTGTAGTTATATTTTAGGAAATGTTGCCGTAATAGCTATTCCGCCTTAATTTTGCATGATTTTATCGTAGTTAAGTTGATGTTGTTGAACATATTCATTCACAAAACCAATCTCGAAGGCCAACAAGAAGTTCAGAGTCTTCTTCCCGGATTTGTATCTTCTTGAAGCAAGACATAAAGACATTATAGTAATGCTAACGAAAGTTCAAAAAAGTCCAAAGTGAGATAAGTCATTATGAGATATGAGATTAAATTTCCAAGAAGTTTTAGGTAAGGTCTGAACTCCCTTTTTGGAATGATATTTATTTAATTATCGTATATAAATTTCAACCTATTTGTGATTCAAATAGACGAAAGAACGGACAGACATATGCAAATTAGTTTTTCTGACGGTTGGAAAATGGGCGAAATCGGTTACTAACCACGCCCACTTCCCCCCATATAAAACAATTTTGAATACCAACGGATTCGTTTGCTTTACAATACTTTACAATATATAAATAAAGAACCAAAAAAATATTTGAATAGTTTTGTACGAATACTGCATTGAATCGCTTATTTCAAAATTGTCGATATCGGACTATAAGTTTTCAAGGCCCCAGACATCGAACATGGCACTGAGATATGCCAAAGGATAATTTCATACCGAAATCTGGTCAAATTTTTTACTTTCAATAATCTGTCTCTGGGTAAAATCGGGTAAAAACTTCCTCTAGCTCCCTTATACCTAATATTAGGGGTTTCGAACATCCGATAAGCTTTATAACTCTATATCGGTTAATATGTGAGATATCTTAGTAAAATTAAGTAAGCGTTTACTCTTGAATATAGTCTAGCTTGCTGTTGAAAATGGGGAAATCGGTTCAAGAATCATCTCAGCCCTCATATAATATATAACATGATTTTCGTTATTCTAGTTAGTTTTATGCCGAAAATATGTGAGTTCTCATAATAAAATAATAATAATAAATAACGTGATTATAAAATATTTGGTTACACCCATCCTTACTTGTTTTGTTATATATTTTTTTCCAAAGGAAATTCTCTTGAGTTTTGAGTACAGAAAAACATTGGTAGTGGCCAAATCCGGTGGATACATTGGACACGGAAGGGTCTTGATTGGATGATTGATACATATTTTTTTATTAGTACTCAAAATTATATCCTACTATCAGCCAATTCGCTAAGAACAACTTAAAGGTAAACAGCTAAAAGTATGCCAAAAAGCACAATGACGCAATCAAGATGTCTAAGAGACCCTGTTCTCCTGTTCTCAACACACATGCATGCAAGCAATTACGTAAAGTCAAAGTCCTGAACGATTTCCTTTTAACTGCACGTCAATTGCTTGGCTGCTGCGGCTGACATTGTCGATTGTTTCATTGGCTTGGCGCTTACGTCCGGATTACAAGTCGCTTTGCTAACCGCTGCGGCTACCACAAACACAATTAATGCATTGCCAGCAGCAGTCACACAGAAGTCATGCAGCCAGCACAAGCACAGGCACACCCACATACACAAAGCGCTGTGCTGCAAGAGTTAAGTGACCGCCTATTGTAGCAATTACCGTTATTGTTGCAGTGCAATGGTCCTGTAAATCGAATGTCAATTTTCGATTCATTTCACGGAACACTTAAGTACGAGTATACAACGAACTCCCAACTCCGACGGCCGTGCAATGACCCGTGGTAGTCGGCACTATGTGGCGACCGACCAGCCGAGGTGCAAAAGACGAAAGCATGCTAAAGCGAAGGGGAGAAAAGGGCAGTTGGTGGACGGTGGAGTTGCAACAATCTGACGCTGTTGTGATTCTCAGCGCTTCTGACGGTCGTTAAGTGTTTGATACTTTTGCTTTTTGAAACAAATGTCGCGAGCAACCGCAAATCTCTTTGAGTTCTCGTGCAACGCACAAAGTAAGCATACGTCTCTCACATACCAACGGGGTCTTGAGGTTGCGCAGTAGTTTCTTTGAAGTCGGTAGCGCATGTGCTTTTCCATATTCGCTTACATACTTGTGACTGAAGAGCTGTAAGCGCGCTTAAGTAACTATGCCCTTCAAACTTACATACTCACTTTCGTGTACACTTGAAATACTTGTGCCCATGAAATTATTTGTGCCCTGCATCAGCGTTAGCTCGCATTGCGGTTTATGATATTTGTTTTGCTGCGACTTGAATTGGTCTCTGGGCGCGCCGTTTGCAATTTCTCTAAATGTGGTGCGCTCGATGTGGCGGCGTCGCAGCGTGTTATGGCTTGCGGTCGATTTTCCATTAAATCGAATCGCAGCGATGCGTAGCGAAATGAAATCGGTATTGCGGATTTGCCGTTTCGATTGCTGTGTAGCGCTTTTGTGTTTGTTGATTTCAAGTCAACGATCGGGCATTTGAATGGCGCTTTGTGTACGAGTTCATGCCACAAATGTGTGCGGAATTATAAGGAAAGTATTGGTAAGTTTTGGTATATATTTTCAGCTCTGCGAGGAACTCATTGCTATATAACAATCAGTAACGAGTCCCACATAACGCTGAATGCGATATTACCGTGCACACTCTAGTGATCTGGTGTTTAGGGTTCGTCAGTGTGCCTGAGTAACTAAAATGTGGAGTTCATACAGTCTTTCTGTCGCAGGGATTTCGATTATTATTCTCCGGTACTGGATTCAGCCGGATACGGTCTTTAAGTGCCTACTTCTTCCACTTGCAACCTGCTATTAAAGTTAGCTTGAAAGCAAGTTGGGATGTTTAGCTTCTCTGAAAGCAGACAGTCTATTTACTAGAGCTTAGGTTGGGAGTACTGTCGGCTTAAAGAATTCCTTACTCCAACGTTGTTTTTTGGAGTTAGAAGTGTTGAGTTTAATTTTTTTAGTATGTCATATCAGATCTCAGTTGAGATCCTCTTTAATTCCTCCTTAATTATTAATTAGTTTTGAATAAAGAATATCTCAAAGACATGCTGGTTGGAAACTATAAAGCATAAGATCATTCATGTTCAACAATAGAAAAATGATTTTCAAATTTCGAAAACCTTTATAAAACCTATATCTTGAAAATAAATGAATATATAGGGTGTTTTTAAATGTATAAAACTTTCTAAGCCTTTGGGGACTGCAGACCTATGCTGATAAAAAGCTGCGTTAGAGCCAGTTGGAAACCCTCAATCCATAAAAAATGAAACAAAAAATCTAAAATTCCAAAAAGACACCCTATACAATTAGGTATATAGCGTATACAATCAAATTTAACAACCAATACAATCACAATCAGTGTCATGCCGTTCGCACTATCGTTCTTATTGTTGTTGTTGCTCACTTGCCAAACTGTAACTCAGCTAAACCACACTTTATGCGTGTTCCACTTGTTTTTCGTGTCATGTTATGTTTTTCGCCGCAATTTTTATGTGTCATAGTGCTTACTGCATGGCTTGTCACTCGCTATGCGTGCGAAATAGAGCAGAACTACAACACACACATACATACAACGGTCTCAATATATTATTAAAATAGTTCTTTTTATACCATTTTACGTGACCTCTATGCCATGTACAAGTAACGCTGATGCTATAAATAGTTACACTTTAATATCGTGTAATGCCTACATTAATTGAATGCAATGTACCTAATGACAGCAACAAGTAACATTTTTATAGGATTCATGAAATATGCTAATAGATATTAATTTATAACGCTAGACTCTCTCCACTTTCATTAGACACACTCTTCCTCGCTCTGTCTCTCTCTCTCTCTCTCTCTCTGTCTCTGTCTCTGTCTCACTCAGCATACATAAGGGTAGTACAAACAGCTATGCTATGCTCGCTTGCTGTTGTCTTCGACCCACCAAAACTTGCAGACTGACGAATCGAACAGCTGGTTAAACTGATTATTTAACAAGTAAGGAAAGGCTAAGTTCGGGCGTAACCGAACATTTTATACTCTCGCAATTTATTTATTTAACCATAATATTAGGTTAGAAGCACCGAGGTCCTCGTGTTCGATATATGGGGCCTTAAAAACCTATGGTCCGATTTCGGCGATTTTTAGAATGGGTCTGCCACACTATTAACATAGTATTTTTGCAAAGCTCTGCACCGATATCTTCACTAGTGCTTACTTTATATATTGTAAAGTAAACGATTCAGATTGTCTTCAAAGTTCTGGTATATAGAAAGTAGGCGTGGTTGTGAAGCGATTTGGCCTATTTTCACAACATATCATTGGTATGTAAAGAAACTATTACAAACCATTTCATTGAAATCCGTCGAGTAGTTCCTGAGATATGGGTTTTGACCCATAAGTGGGCGATGCCACGCCCATTTTCCATTTTGTAAAATAATCTGAGTGAAGCTTACATCTGCCATTTCTTATGTGAAATTTAGTGTTTCTGGCTTTTTTCGTTATTGAGTCAACCCACTTTTAGTAGTTTTCAACATAACTTTTGTATGGGAGGTGGGCGTGGTTACAATCCGATTTCCTCCATTTTTGGACTGTATTGGGATGTGGCTAAAAAAAACGACTGCAGAAAGTTTGGTTTATATAGCCTTATTAGTTTGCGAGATATGTACAAAAAACTTAGTAGGGGGCGGGGCCACGCCCACTTCCTCAAAAAAATTGCGTCCACATATGCCCCTTCATGGTGCGATCCTTCATACCAAATTTTACTTCCATAGCTTTATTTATAGCTTAGTTATGGCACTTTAAGTGTTTTCGGTTTTCGCCATTTTGTGGGCGTGGCAGTGGTCCGATTTTGCTCATTTTCGAAAGCAACCTTCCTATGGTGCCAAGAAATAAGTGTGCCAAGTTCCATCAAGATATCTTAATTTTTACTCAAGTTACAGCTTGCACAGACGGACGGACGGACAGACAGACATTCGGATTTGAACTCCACTCTTCACCCTGATCACTTTGGTATATATAACCCTATATCTAACTCGTTTAGTTTTGGGTGTTACAAACAACCGTTATGTGAACAAAACTATAATACTCTCTTTAGCAACATTTGTTGCGAGAGTATAAAAATATTGAATAAATCTCAGCGAACAAATCTTTGATTTAAAGACTTTGATAACACTGAACAAACACCCTACTAGCATCACAAGCATTTTAGTCTGAAATATTTTAGTTTCTTCTCCTAACCCTTTCCTTCCATTAGCTTAATGCCACTTACGCTACTGTGATGACCATCGTTTTACAAAATGACTTAGGTTATTTCACCATAATGGACACACCAACTGTTGACAGTTACACCTTTCATCGCCGATAGTTGTATCATTCAGTTGTTCGTTACACTATACACCTCGTAGACGATGGCGGCGGACTTCTTTACTATTTGTGCGCGCTTTTACTATCATCTCTTGCGTTTGCTGCGCTTCACCGATTTGTACTACAATGAGACGTCGAAGCGTGTTGAGAATCAGCCTCGAAATCGTTGGATACGACGTTTCATACTTTTTATATATTATTTGCTTTTCAGCATTAACGTGTTGTTTTTCATTGTCATGTTATCACTTGTCTTTATCAACATGATACAGACACCGGAAGAGTACAGCATGCATAATTATATCAACGTGGCATACGCATGTTATATAAAATCCGTATATTTTTCGATTTTATTTATAATTTCATATCAACTACAAAAGAAACAAACCAGCATCTTTTTAAAACGCTTTTTCAATACATTTCTTCAAATACAACGAAACTGTTCCAAGCTGACTGGACGTCATTCTTATTTGAAAACTCACATGAAGTTATTGTTGCTGTTTAAATTGATATTAATCGTGTGGATTTTAGGCGTAACTTCACAAAAAATTATTATTACGAATAATTTTATGGTATTTCCTGTTTTCGAGCTCGCCTATATTGCAAACTATGCAATCATTGTAAAATTGCTGATACTCCAACAAGATTTGAAAAAATGGATTAGAGAACAAGAAGAACAATTTAGACTCAAATCACAATGCTCAGCAGCATGCAAGACGCTTAACGCACCAATGCGTAAGGCCATCACTTTGTGGAGTCAAGCGGGTAAAATATTATCGGACTTTGTGAAACATTTCAATTGGTATGAGAAGCTCGTTCTACTTGAGTATATAAATTGCTTTTATCTATCCAGTCGGTTTATTGTGTGCGTCGTTTATGAACAATATTATAACGGTACACTGATACCAGATTATTCAAACCATATCTTAAATATGCTCCTACTTGGCATGGTTAATGACAATTTAAAGTATGAGGAAGATTCTTTGAACGACATATTGATGGTTTTGGTTGCGCAAGACAGACCGACAAGTTTGTGCAGCAATTGCAGACAGCTTCTGAAAGCGGTGAGTAGTAAATATGTACCTAGAAAGTCAGTTCTAACATACCTTTGTTCATACACAGATCGATGTCTACTTCTGTTACCGAAATAGGCGACCGAATGGCATACATATTTTAGGCATTTATTGGACCAGACGATTTGTAATCAATATTGCCCAAATCTGCATATTGTTGGCAGCTATTGTAACACAATTAGTCACATTTGAAAATTTTGTATGTGATCTGTAATGTAATTCAGTATAGGATGGTGTTTAAATATGCAGATTCGCGTAATGGAATTCACAAATAAATCACGCAATGGAAACTAAGTAGTCAGCACAATCATCAGATCACTTCTCATGATATGCACTATGATTGACGGGAGTTTATTTCTATTTCTTCACAGCTTTTCTTACATTTTTCATTTTAACTTGAAAATGTTTAAAGTGTAATTAAATTTAAGATCAATCAAATTCAAAGCTTTAGTTTAGCCTTTATTGTTAAAAAATAATTCTAAATAAAACGCTCTTAATTGACTTGGACTTGGCCTCTGTATTTTAGCTGTAGCAATTTTAGACAGGTGCTAATTGAACAATTAACCGACCCCTGCTCGATTTACCATACAAAATAAAATCTACATATGTATATTTAAAATTGAATTTTAATCGACTTGAAAATCAAATGCAACTCTGCGACAAAGACGTACAATATACGTTTTTAGTCTACGATTGGTTGAAATTTTTTATAAAAAAAAGCTAGGGTATATGTCGCTGCTAAAATATTAATCAGCTGATGAAGCTTACCAACTTCTTTTGAAAAGCAAACACAAAAATGTATAACAGCGAAAAATGTATAGCATCGAGTAGCCGGCAGTGTGAAGGGCAAAAACTTGTTTCTCAATCAAAATTTTAATTTATCAATTAATTTGGCTATCTAAAAACGCTATAAACGACAATTCTCTTTAATTTTAAATATCTGAGATCATACGTTTTTGAGTTGAGAGTGCCGAATTTCGAACTTATAGAAACTTGGCTTTAGGAGGTCATCTCAGCTGTCTGAATGGTCATAAATATTTGCTTTACAAATCAGTGGAGAGAAAATGCGTAAACTTAAGATAAAGAACGTTTCAAGATATTTGGCCTTACATACATTGGAACAAGAAACTGAGGCCATTAAATAATGAAAAAAATCCCGAAGCATTGAAAGAAAGCCTATTTGTATAAATACCCTGGTGAAACCCACATCCTTAATGCTTTCAATGCCGTCGCTTGACCATTTGTCGATCATGTATCAAGCTAACTGACCATTTGCGTTAAGCCTTTTTTGTGCCGCAACGCACCAAAATCCGCACACCTCGCACTTATCGCACGGCAACCAATCGTCTTCGCTCGCCTTATGTCCCCTTGCTGTATGCTGCTGCTGTGGCCTACATGCTAGTTACGTGTTATCCTTACACAGAACATGGCATTTCTAGGTTAATTGCTTTTAATGCGACTGTCGCACTGTGCTGCGACTGAGAGCACGAGGCCACTCGACAAAAACAAAAGAAAACGGAAAACGGAAAACAAATACAAATACGTACAAGTAAGGAAGTGCTAAGCACGATTGTAGCCGAACACCATAAGCTCTTCAATCAGAGTCAGAAGGTCCCTTTTTCTTTAACACAGGGGCTAGGAAAGTATAGAGCGATTTCGAGAAGAAGATAGAAGAGAAGTTTTGCCACACATTGTAGGCACTTTTTGGGTTAAGTTTTATTTTGACATCTTCCATAATGCAAATGATATTCAATACGCCTCCATAGCCGAAATGGGCGTGATTATAGCACTATTTAAAATATATTATACAGATGTAATGTAAAGACAAATTTGGTGCAAATCGATCAAGCAACTTGTGAGATTTAACGGACACAGAGAGGAGTATTACGAACAACCGTTAGGTGCACAAAACTTTTCCACTCTATGCAACATGTTGCCAGCGTATGGAACTGTGTACAGCAGCAAAGCACAAATGAAAATACATAGAGCCAACACTTGAACTGAACGCAGGACAAACAGCAATTGTGCCAACATAATCTGCTGCTAAGTCCAAGTCGATACGAGTCAACTGGACGGCCAAAGACTGCGAACACTCGTACTAGCATGAAGGTGCACTTGACGCCAATGCAGGGCTTCCAATTCAACAGACAGAAGCACACACTTAAAATGCTCGTGCCACGGCGCACGGTGACGAACGGCGTTGGACCAAGCGACACAGAAGGCGGCATACAACGAATATTGTTGTTACGATTATTTCAAATTGTTGCTGTTGTTGTTTGTTATTAGTGGTAGTAGAGTGTTTCAGTTTTTGCGCCAGCTTTTTATGTGCTTCGTGCAGAGAGGAAGGAGTGTTGTAGTTAATCTGGCGAAAGGACTCGCACACACAAGTGAAGTGAAATGGCATTTGTGTCAGTTAGTACCGGTGTAAGTAGTGAATTTTTCGGAACGCAGTAGTGGCGTTACGGCAATAAAGTTGTCGACAATAGCCACTTGTATGTGTGTCGCACATTTTCACCAATACCAGAGTGTCAGAGTGCCAGGGAATTATTGCCGCCTCTTACTCGCTCTCGTTACACATAAATATAGTGTGCTAGTAATTGTGAAAATTTTTTTTCTACGTTACGTAATGCCATTTGTTTTTGGGGTTTCGTGCGCCTTTGACTGCTGAATGCTCAATGCGAGAACTTAACGTAAACCTGCTTTAATCAGCTCGATAATTTAGCTTCACAATACACAAAGACAATTATTTGCTTTCAGGACAAACGCAGCTTATCTTCATTCATTGCAGCGCTTCATTTTGACTTTCTATTTTCTCAAACACCTTGGCTCAAAGCGCTTAATAATCTGTACGAATTTGCTACGAATTACTTGCCAGAACAGTGCTACAGTGCTATGAAGAACTGAAAAGCGACGTTTAATATGTTTTCCATTAAGCCAATTCTGCTGATGAATTACGTAACAAAAATGGTCGATCGGGCATACATCAGCTTAGTTAGCTTCCACATGTAGCGCACCCAATGTTCGAGAGTGGCAAATCGAACACCATTTCCTATCAGATTAAATTCATTAACTCTGCTATTTCTTTAACTTATTTCATATATCAGATATTTGTGGCTCCACGAGCGGCGCTAAAAACCTCATTAAGGTATATTAAGTCAATGTTATACTCTCGCAACAAAGTTGCTAAGAGAGTATAATAGTTTTGTTCACAAAACGAGTTAGATATAGGGATATATATATCAAAATGATCAGGGTGACGAGACGAGTCAAAATCCGAATGTCTGTCTGTCTGTCCGTCCGCCGTGCAACGGATAACTTAAGTAAAACTTGAGATATCTTAATGAAACTTGGTACACATATTCCTTGTCACCATGAGACGGTTGGTATTGAAAATGGGCAAAATCGGACCAATGCCACGCCCACAAAATGGCGAAAACCGAAAACACATAAAGTGTCATAACTAAGCCATAAATGAAGTTATAAAGTTAAAAAGTAAAGTGCGAAGGATCGCACTAGGAAGGGCCATATTTGGATGTAATTTGTTTGGGGAAGTGGGCGTGGCCCCGCCCCAAATGGGTTATTTGTATATATCCCGCAAACCAATAAAGTTATATAAACCTAACTTTCTGTTGTCGGTTCCCTTACGTACCCCACCATACACCATGAAAATAGTTGAAATCGGATAATAACAGCGCCCACCCCCCACCAGGTTAGGTTGAAAATTACTAAAAGTATGTTAACTCACTATCGAAAAACGTCAGAAACATTACATTTTATAGAAGAACTAGCAGAAAGAAGCTGCACTCAGATATTTTTAAATAATGGAAAATGGGCGTGTCATCACCCACTTATGGGTCAAATACCATATCTCAGGAACTGCTCGACAGATTTCAATGAAATTCGGTATATAATATTATCTTGACACCGACAGAGAACTTGACAGAGAAAATCTTTTTCTTCTAATATTGAATCTCTTGTACCAGAAATGGTTAAAATCGGCTCATAACTTCCCCTAGCACTTTATACTATATATGTATATACCGAATATGTGAGTCAAATTGTGTGTTATCTTAATAAAAATATAGCAATAAATGCAAGAGTATAAAATGTACGGTTGCAACCGAACTTAGCCTTTCCTTACTTGTTTTTAATTTATCTATATTATTTAGTAAATAATTTACACACATAATGAAGATACTAAGTGTGAATACGCATTTCGTATGGAGTATGGAATTGCATACAGTTTCTCGCACATAAAATGAGTTCAAATAGTGCTGTATCTATTGACATTTGGGTGTACTTACGTCACGGCAAATAATTACGTTATACGTGAAAAATACTAATTATATATAACATATAATTAAACCAGGCTCTTATGCTCAATTCAACTTCAATTTCCGCTATAATCGTCGTTTAAGCTAATGCGACCTAAGTTATAATACATTTCCTCTGTAATTTACATGCAAATACCACGGCCATAACAGTTATATACTTACGGCCGATAGTTGTAACTTTCAGTTATTCATTACACTATACACCGAGCTGACGATGGCGGCGGACTTCTTTACAATTTGTGCGCGCTTTTACTATCATCTCTTGCGTTTGCTGCGCCTAACCAATTTGTACTACAATGAGACGTCGAAACATGTTGAGAATCGTCATCGAGATCCTCGGATTCGAAATTACATATTTCGTACATACAAAACGTTTTGCGGCATTTACATTGTACTGATGATATATCTTTTTTCTTCGGCCACGTACAAAATGTCGCGAGCGCCTGAAAACTTTCACACACTTACAATTGTCAGCACAGTATACCTCTTCCTTATATTGACGGTGTATTTTGTGACTTTTGCAACGATTTTATATCAAGTCCAAAGGAAACGGACCAACAAGTTTTTAAAACACTTTTTCAACGAACTTTTCGCACTGCAGAGCAACATCTCTGAGCTAACTGGACGTCGTGCTACTTTGGAGACCCACAAAAAGCTATTGTTGTTATTTAAATTAATACTAATTGTTTGGATTGTAATCGAATCTTCACGTAGATTTACATTTGTTAATAATTTTGCGGCCTTTCCTGTTTTCGAACTCGCCTATATGGCAAACTATGCAATCATCGTAAAATTGTTGAATCTACAACAAGTTTTGAAAAATTGGGTTAGTCAGCACGAAGATGAATATAGCGCCGAATCTCAATGCAGCATAGCATGCAAAACGCGCAACAATCCGATTAGTGAGGCAATCACTTTGTGGAGCCAAACGAATCAAATGTTTTCGAACTTTCGAAAATACTTCGGTTGGTATGAGAAGTTGGTGCTGTTGGAAAATCTATATTGCATATTATTGGCCAATCAGTTTATTGTGTGCCTGTTTTATAAACAATATTATCAAGGTGCGCTACTGCCAGATTGTTTAAATCATATTTTGAATATGGCTCTGATTGGCATGGTTAATGACGCTTTAAAGTATGAGGAAGATTCTTTGAACGACACATTGACGGCGCTTGTAATCAAATTGTCACCTCAGACACGATTGTGCAGCAATTGTAGAGAACTTCTAAGAACGGTGAGCAGTGAATATGTACATACACCTGGAAAATCAGTTGTAACTTAACTTTCTTCATACACAGATTGATATTTACTTTTGTTGCCGAAATCTGCGACCAAATCGGATTTACATTTTAGGAAATTATTGGACTAGAGAATTTGTAATCGATGTACTACAAAACTTGACGCTGTTGGGATTTAGTATAACACAATTTGGTTCAGATATGATTTACTCTTGTAATTATGACCCCAACAAATCGCCTATATACTATAAGGGTGGTAATTAGTGATGAGCGATATTGCTGTTTTTAAATCACTTTGATTTTATATGATATATCACCGGTAGTGAAATATCGCTCGTCACTAGATTCTAAACGAAATTTTATTAAAAATTACACACCTCTGCTCTGGAATAAAATGCACTCTGAAGACACATATTTAATGCTATTGATTTTGACTGGTTCATCTCGTTTTTAACAAACAATTCAACTGAAGTTTAATGAAGTTGTGAGACCGCTAGATCTTCTTCTTCTTGACTGGCGTAGACACCGCTTACGCGGTTATAGCCGAGTCCAAAACAGCGCGCCACGTATCCCGCCTTCTGGCAGTTTGGCGCCAATTCGTTATTCCAAGCGAAACCTGGTCCCTCTCCACCTGGTCCTTCCATCTGAGTGGAGGCATCGAATACTTTCAGAGCTGGAGCACTTTCATCCATTCGAACAACATGACCTAGCCAGCGTAGCCGCTGTTTTTTATTCGCTGGACTATGTCTATGTCGTCGAATAACACATACAGCTCATCGTTCCATCGTCTGCGGTATTCGCCGTTGCCAATTCTTAAGGGACCATAAATCTTCCGCAAAACCTTTCTCTCGAAAACTCCTAGTGCCGTCTCATCGGATGTTGACATCGTCCACGCTTCTGCACCGTAAATTAGGACGGGAATGATGAGAGACTTGTAGAGTTTGGTTTTTGTTCGTCGAGAGAGGACTTTACTTTTCAATTGCCTACTTAGTCCATAGTAGCACCTGTTGGCAAGAGTGATTCTGCGTTGGATTTCCAGGCTGACATTGTTATTGCTGTTAATGCTGGTTCCCAGGTAGACGAAATTATCTACAACTTCAAAGTTATGACTGTCAACAGTGACGTGGGAGCCAAGACGCGAATGCGCTGACTGTTTGTTTGACGACAGGAGATATTTCGTCTTGTCCTCGTTCACCACCAGACCCATACGCTTCGCTTCCTTATCCAGTCTGGAGAAAGCAGAACTGACGGCGCGGGTGTTGTTTCCGATGATATCGATATCATCGGCGTACGCCAGTAGCTGTACACTCTTATAGAAGATTGTACCTTCTCTATTTAGCTCTGCAGCTCGTATTATTTTCTCCAGCATCAGGTTAAAGAAATCACACGAGAGTGAGTCGCCTTGTCTGAAACCTCGTCTGGTATCGAACGGCTCGGAGAGGTCCTTCCCGATCCTGACGGAGCTTTTGGTGTTGCTCAACGTCAGCTTACACAGCCGTATTAGTTTTGCGGGGATACCAAATTCAGACATCGCGGCATAAAGGCAGCTCCTTTTCGTGCTGTCGAAAGCAGCTTTAAAGTCGACAAAGAGATGGTGTGTGTCGATCCTATTTTCACGGGTCTTCTCCAAAATTTGGCGCATGGTGAATATCTGGTCTGTTGTTGATTTTCCAGGTCTAAAGCCACACTGATAAGGTCCAATCAGTTTGTTGACGGTGGGCTTTAGTCTTTCACACAATACACTCGACAGAACCTTATACGCGATGTTGAGGAGTCATATGTAGAAGTTCACGCAAGTGAGGAAAGTTTCTGACTGTCATTCACTTGGGAGTGGCCAGGAACGATTCTTTTACATGTGGCTCAAGCAGCTCACGACTTCCGGTCTTAGACCAAGTATCCTCTGGGTAGCTAACAAACATCCGTTTGAAGGCGAGCTAAAGTGAGAAGGCGAAACCTGCTTATGCGGTTGTGCGTAGGGTTTGGGACCCACCACATAAAAACACCCCCCAATGAAAAGAACAAAACAGCCTCGGATGAGAGACCCCAATTTTGAGACCGCTAGATAGGGGTAGGAAAATGTGAATATGATATGAAAGTAAAAGAAATAAGGAGGTCAAGAGCAGTTTATGAGCACCGAATAATTCAGTTTTTTGCCATTAGAGTTGAGGATTGCTTTGAGAGTGGCGTTATGAAACGTAAGAATGGCATTAACTTCACTTAATAACTAAACCACGCACATGACCAAGACCATCAATTAATTGAATGTCTATGGAAAAACATTACTCAAGTGACTACCGGTGAAGAGAGTGGAGCTCAGAACTACTACTACTTTGTAAATAATAACATTTTCATATTGCAGCAATTTAAGTAAAACGAAGTAATAAAGGCACATTAAATAATCGAATATATAAATTGTGTGCGAGATATTAATATTAAGTTTAACATAATTTTCTGCAATGAGCGCCGCTTAAGTTAATGACCTAAGTAATACTTTAAATGGAAATACAATACAACGACAATAAAAGTTATATACTTTCGGCCGATAGTTGTAACATTCAGTTGTTCATTACACTATACACCGAGCAGACGATGGCGGTGGATTTCTTTACTATTTGTGCGCGTTTTTACTATCATCTCTTGCGTTTGTTGCGCTTCAACGATTTGTACTACAATGAGACATTGAATCGTATTGAGAATCAGCGCCGAAATCATCGAATCCGGCGTTACATACTTCGTATATATTATTTGATTCCCATCATTTACGCGTTGTTTAACATATCAGTTATCGGTGTGGTCTGTTTCGATTTGTGGAAAACACCTGAAGAAATCACCACTCTTCAACTTGTCAGCGCAATATACGCAATGACATTACGATTTGTGTATATTGCGACTTTTTTTATAATTTCATATCAACTGCAAAGGAGGCAAACCAACAAGTTTTTAAAACGCTTTTTCAATGAACTCTTCGCACTGCAGCGAAGCATCGCAGAGTTGACGGGACGTCGTGCAATTTTGGGGTTGCACATAAAGTTATTGTTGCTGCTTAAATTAGTATTAGTTGTGTGGATTATAATCGCATCTATACAAAGAATTCACACTGGTACTAATATTATAGCCTTTCCTGTTTTCGAACTCGCCTATATTGCTAATTATGCAATCATCGTAAAATTGCTGAAACTACAACAAGATTTGAAAAAATGGGTTGGTCAGCAAGAAGATGAGTACAGCGCCAAATCTCAATGCACAGCGGGCTGCAAAACGTGCAACGATCCGATTTGTGAGGCGCTCCATTTGTTTAATCAATCTGGTCAATTGTTATCGAATTTTCTGAAATATTTCAATTGGTTTGAGAAGCTGATCTTGCTGGAAAATCTCTATTGCGTCTCGCTATCCAGTCAGTTTATTGTGTGCATATTTTATAAACATTATTATTACGGTGGTCTGTTGCCAGATTGTTTAAATCATATCTTGAATATGGCTCTGATTGGCATGGTTAATGACGCGTTGAAATATGAGGAAGATTCTTTGAACGACATATTGACGGTGTTTGTAGCCAAATTATCACAGCGTACAAGGTTGTGCAGCAATTGTAGAGAATTTATAAAATCGGTGAGTAATAGGTACCTGGAAAGTCAGTTCTAACATAACTTTCTCCATACACAGATCGATATTTACATCTGTTGCCGAAATATGTGTCCCAATAAGGTATATATTTTTGGTAGTTATTGGACTAGAGAATTTGTACTCGATGTCATCCAAAGCTTGACTCTGTTGGGACTTAGTATAACACAATTTGGTTCAGATATGATTTATTTTTGTCATTATGACCCCGAAAATTCGCCTATATACGAGGAGGAGAACGACTCAGAATACTGATACCGACACCACACTCACCATATCGCCACTTTGAATCCACATCATACAGCACTCACAGCTTATCAAGTACGGCTTACAACTTTTACCACCGGATTCCTCACATAAAAGGGAAGAAAAAGGATTGACGAGGGAATCTCTCACTCCCTCACGACAGCGTTCTGCTACGCGTCTTCGTGGTCATCTTACGTACCGTGTGACGCAACCAGCCCACTCATTATCGCTTATAAAATTTTAGAATTTTTATATTTTTTTTTAATTAAGCCGCTGTTAAGAACATTTTAAAATCTATAATCCAATGTGTGTTATAAGTAAAACGTCATAAAAATGGGAAAAGCTCTGTGTTTGATATTTGGTTTGTTAGTCTTAGTAAAGGTAAAATAAGCCGCAATCGAAATAATGAAACCATCTTCTACTTCTACAGGCACAGAAACAAATGTCAAACAACTACAAGTGAATTTCAGCGCGCCTTTAACAGTCTTTTAAGATGGCGAGTATGCATACCTACATATTTATTATGCTTTTTAGATACACATACATCCTTACTATAGCCATTATCAACAGCTTCAATACCCACCACAGCGACGACGCTTGAACAAACAGATACCGTGTTGCATCATCTTCACCGTGAACAGCACTCAACGGCAATGCCGACGACAAAGAAAGCTATGTCGAGAAAGCTATGAATTCACAAATGCAAAGTGAAGTGGAAAGGATAATGGCACGACAAGGAGGCGGCCACACTCTCCACAGACCGTGCGAGCGCCGCAGGACAGGCTGGAGTGAGAGCATGTAAACTGAAGCCAACAGTTGAACGTGAATCGAGTAAATGAAGTAAGCGTAGAGAGTGAGGAATGTGTAGAGCAGAGGCAGAAGAATGTCTTGGTGTATTTAATTGTATACTTCAGTGGTTAGTTGTGTCGTGGGTCGAGCGCCTCGGCTGCATATTTGATCGGGTTTTTGTGTTGTTGCTATAAGTTTAGCATAAGTAAATGTTTGCATAGGTAAATTGGCTTCTAGCTTGTTACAGACTGCTTGCTAAATTTTAACATTTGTAATACTTACTTTTCCGACAGACTTCATTCATTCTTTCTTGCTGCCGTTCGCTCTTCGTTTCTCGCACTCAATGTTTTAAAATATTTGCCTTGCGCACAGTGTGTTTGTGATTACTCCACTTCGATTGCATGCCGTTGAGTTTGTTGTATTGCGGTAAAGAGTTGTTGCATTCAAATTGAAATCGTAAAGTGATAGTTCTGGGAATTTCAACCAAAAATAAAACATATTTTATTTTGAAGGTGTTGCACTTAAAATAAGTTTGGGAGCAGACATCGGCTTTTCCAAAAACTATCTTCCTTCAAGTCTTAAATATTGCGTCCGCTGAAGTAGTAATATCCAACCGACATTTATGTTGCTGCCTCAACAATATCGCTGGAAAATACTTTATTTGCATTTCATTGGCAGTCAAATAGCCGGGTTCATTGCATTCTGTATGGGCCACTTGAGGTCACGTCAAAAGCGCCTGAAAGTGCGCAACAATCGACTGCACTTCAAAGTGACTGGCCTCAGCCCACTTCAATGCCGACGAACTATGAGCTGTAGCAACACGCAAGCAACAACAACAACAACAATAAAATTTATGAAAAAAAAACATAAAATGGAATGCACTAGTAAAATAAACGAATGCATAACTATAAAGCTGCGGCGGTAGGCTCGTGTAAGATTGCAGGCAAACAATGAAAAATAGCAGTGAACACTGAAAATTCTTTTTCCATGCCATTTGCGCTGCAACACAGAGGGGAATAATAAAAATCTGCAATTGGTAGGTATGTGTGCAGGTAGAGCGCGTTTTCGAGGTCGACAGTAAAGGCTCGTCATCGTATTGCAGACCACTTTGTAGGCATCTCAATATTTCAAGTTGCTTGTGGCTTTGTAAAACCTTTGATTCTGTTAATTATTTTATTATTTACCTTGATTATTGTTTCTTAACTCTGCCTCTTGCGTTTTATTTTTAAGACAATAGCGTACCTCAATTCAGCAGTTCATCTAAAACACAATTGTTTCTCTTATCTTATTGTCATATTTGCTTTCCACTTCATGGAGTTTCTGCTTTTTACTCACCACAAAAAAATGTTCAATTTCATGGCACACGCCCATGCCCTTGCAACAGTTACTTGCGACATTTTAAATGAAAAAAAATACAATTTGCTATTTTCCACGCCTGATTGCTGCACTAACAAGCGTGAAGAATTAAAATTACTTCTTTAAGATGGAAATTGATAATGGCAAAATAAACAAAAAATGAAGTTATCAGCGCCTTTACGCATAGTATAATCCATTGCCAGCATTCTACTGTATAATGAGCAAGTAAACGGCTTAAGGCAGTAGTCTGCTTTACAGGCTTCAAAAAATCGATTTTTTTGTTTTGTTTTAAATCTCTTCCAAAACTATCCAAGAATATGTCTTTAAAATTCCAGAGGCCAATTCGACATATTTTCGAAGCTAGAGCAGTTTTAGTGGCCGATTGTCGAGCAGGTGCCAATGCTCAGGCAGACCTTTAAAGCTTGTTTTCACGAGCTTTCATTTTCACAAGTGTTAGAAAACGGTGCCGGCGATAGCAAAAAGAATATGTGTATGTCCAATCGAAAAAAACCAAAGTGATCTAGCTTCAGTATTAAATTATCTTCTATTTGAACTAAAAAAGTTGGACAAAAGTATTATTTAAACTACTTGTTTTGCAACTTAAATCAATTTTTGTTTCTTAAAAGAGTGAATTTTTTTTTCAAACTTCGAAAATATTTGGAATTTTATAACTTCTTCGGTATTTTTTTTAGTTCATAAAGTAAAGAAACTTATAAAAATTAAAAAAAAAAAAATTAGTTCGACTGTTTCAGATGCATCGCACGACCGGCACCGATTTACAAGTGCAGACTCCAGGCGCTCCAGAAAAATACTTACAACTTTGAAAAAATTTCAATATTTTTTAATAATAAATATTGTTTTTTAAGCCTTAAATATAGTACAATATCGTCTTAAAATTCCGTTTACCGCAATCATTTCCTTCCCTTTCAAAAAAAAAATTGCTAAAAAACGCTTTTTTTCGGCTTCTAAAGCAGACTACTGCCTTAAACTCGGGTGGAAACGAACATTAGATACACTTAAATATAAAAAAACGTGGACTATATTTAATATATATTCTTTCTTTCGGGGAAAAAAATTTTCGAACAAAAAATAAATAAAAAAAAATTTTCGAACAACAAATTTTCAAACAAAAAATTTCGAACAATGAATTTTCGAATAACAAATTGTCGATCATTTTTGCCTACATTCTTAATGAACAAGTCAAATGGTTATACTATAGTCGAACCGAATATTAGATACACTCTAAAATAAAAAAAACGTGGAATATTTTTAATATGATAGACAAATGAGCGATAAAGAGCACATTCTTCGAAAATTTAGGAAAAAAAATTCGGATATAGAATTCTCAAAAAAAATTTCGAAACTAGAATTTTCAAGCAAAATTCCTTACCCACCTAACGAAATGATCTTTCAAGTTTAGATGCTTTTGGGCTTTGGGGTTCTCGGCAACAATGAAAAGCTTTTACTTTTTTCTGGACAAAACACTCTATTTAATTTAAAATATTGTAGGAAAACCTCTAAAAATATCAGTTCAATCAGAATATCGGATCGGAGAATACATATTGTATACCAATATAGGCGCTAGATATTATGTAAAGACCATTTCTCATACACCTAACAAGTTTACTCAAACACAATTGGAAGCCACAGTTGAATGAAATTAATGCTGCACTTTGCATATACCCACGTATGTGCACTAGAACTGCATATATGAGGATATCTACAGGACCTTAAACATTTGTGTGTTTACCTTGTGTGCCATTGCATGTGCAGTTTTGTATGTAAAGTTAAGAGCTGCTTTTAATGCAAACCAAATTGCTGCTAACGACGACCGACGTAATGACTGACAATGACGTCGCACATTTTAGTGCTCAATAATGTCAGCAACAACAACAAAATCAACAACAACACCCACCAGACCAACAGTGCCTGCTGAAATGCCATCATTATTGACAGCGCTAGCGGCAGCAAAACGAAATGAAATACTTACGGTACATATGTATGTACAAAGCACTCAGTGGAATCGGATATCTAACCAGTGAGCGTATATGCCACGGCGCACATTCCCCGCGCGCTGTCTGCCAAGGACTGCCAAAAGAGCCGCACGAACATGTGTACATATTTGCTTTCATGCTTTCGCCGGAAGTGCTGGCATTGCATGCGCCGCCAATGTGCTGTGTCGTCGTCTCTCACCTGGCTTTTGTCAGCAACCATCAAGTAAGCAGCAATAGCAACAGTGGCAACAACAACACCAAGCGCACAGTTTGTATTTAAATGTGAAACGTTAATTGCAGTCGAGCATTTATCTTAATTAAGCACTTCCTGCGCACCAAGCCAAAGTTGACTGCGTAGTTGCCGCATACGAAATAGCACACCGCCGCCGCCCGACGTCTCTGGAGCGCCCACACCCCAACCACCTCTGCGCCCATAGCAGGCACCTTGGGTTGCACCAGCTGCAGCCGGAGCCAGAACCAGAACCAGAGCCAAGGAAGACGCGCACTCGCCATAACTATCGCATATTGGCATGTGTGCAGCAATACGGCTGGCTGATGGGATGTTGGCGGAAATCTTTGCGCTGCGCAGCTTCGGCTCAGGTTTCTCGTTCGCCTGTCACACATCGCAGGCCGACATTCAGACAGCTCGCTTTAATAGAGCGAAATGACGTTCGCTGTTGCGGTTGCTGCTTGTTTTTGTTGCAATTAATTTATGCGCAACGTGTGCGGTGTGTTGCGGTGCGGTTAACGGCAGTGCTGTGTAAGCGATTGCATTCCTGTCACTGTCATTTAATGTTTTGTGCCATTTCTTTGTTGTTGTGTTCTTTTTGGCAAGTCAGCCAAAAAATCAGAGCAGAAATGATTCGAACACGCAACGTCGCACTGCCAACTCGGTGATTATTGAGGTCATTTGCCAGGCGCAACGCTGCCCTTATGAACGAGAAACCACACATGCACATTTGATACTAATGGATATTAAACGATGACATCACAGGAGTTCAAGTGTCTTAACTCACAAATGCATTTAATTTCAAGGAAACGATGTCAGAAAGCAATAAAAGCGTTGTTATTATCGAATGAAGTTGTGGAAGGTCAAATGGAAATATATATATTACCGACTCTATACTTACACTCTGCAGCCCAAAGTGTGGGCGAATATCGTTAGCTGCATCGATCTTCTATGTTCGGTCTGATAATAATCCGATCAAGAGGGAACTTCCAAGAGAACTGCAAAGGTGGAGCGTCTGCTCCCTAAAGTTTAGGAGTTACCATTCGAAGACTTAGCATTTTGAATACACTGCGAAAGTTCTTAAATACAATTGAAATTGATTAATTAGAAAAAAATAGTCTAAACTCATAAATGTGAAACCAAGAATCACTTTTAGACCTTCAAACTAAATAAGTATACCGTATAGAGATTTTAATTGAAACGTTCTACTATTACTGAATCCAATTACATATACGTCTATATAATTATAATGCAAAATTTTATGAAAGCAAGCAATCAATCAGACAACCAGTCAGCCAACCGCCGAAGCAAGCAATCAACTACCAAGCCAGAGCCTACAGGAAGGGAGGCAATGTTATATTAATTTTAGCCCATATAGTACATGAGCAGAAATTCTAACCTTATCTGGAGAGTCGCAGGTGAACTCACTCGCTGAAGTGTTCAAAAAATAACGGGAATTTTGTTCAAAAGTTCCATCACAATTTTTTTTTATCTATACTAATATTATAAAGCTGAAGAGTTTGTTTGTTCGTTTGAACGCGCTAATCTCCGAAACTACTGGAATCGAATTGAATAATTCTTTTTGTGTTGGATAGTCCATTTATCGAGGAAGGCTATAGGCTATATAATATCAGGAGCGAAGAAACAGTGGTAAATGTGTAAAAAACGGGGGAAATTATTTATCTTTGAGGGCTTCCGTTCCTGCGAAAGCAGTTCAAGATTAGATACGCTAAGGATCGAGAACGGTTGGACCATTCTTGATGAAATGTTCAGAGATTGTTCGTTGTGGATCTTGTTAGGTTTAGTCGGAAAATTGTAAAATTCCAAAAAATGACTTTTTTCCATCCCTTTTTTTTTAATCTATGTATCTATAAAAAAACAATTCGGAAAAGTTGGAAATTGGCAAGTGGCAACAGAGAATTCAGAATTGCAAATGAACGGTGACATCTACAATGAAGCATTGAAATTCATATGCCATCACCAAATCGTCAAATTAGATATGTACTGAATCGTGCTTACGACAGAATAACTTTGGAACAACAAGTATAAAGAAATGTTCCATTATTTAATGAGCAGCAAAAGACAAGTTATGATGAATTGATTAAGGCTGTCCATGATGGATATGGTGGACTTTTATTTCTTGATAAGCACGGTGGAACTAGGAATCCTGATTGATACTGATATCATTGATTTTGGCAACAATACGATCTCAAAATGGCATTACCTTGGCTTTCGCATCTACTGGAATTGCAGCAACGCTACTTGAAGTTGGAAGAACGGCACATTCGATACTGTAGTTTCAGTTAAACATGCAAATCTATGAAACATATATGAGATGAGCGTAATTTTCTAGAAGCACTTGACAAAACAATGAAAGATCTGTGGAATAATAATCGTCGGTTTGGTGGCGTAATGATACTGTTATTGACAAACACATTATGTTATTTCGAAATCAACAGCGGCGGAGGAATTGAACGCATGTCTCAAGTTATCGTACATGTGGCGGCACGCGAAAACCATATGATTGACCATGAATATGCGTGTTTTCCTGCAACAGGAAAGCACCGCAGAAGATTTGCAAAGAACTGGGTAAATTCTGGTTCATTTTAAATTTAATGGTTTGATATCAATCCGAACATTAGCCAAATTTATCGTAACTACGATTGGTTGAGTGCACGCAGATTTTTAACTGCCAAAAATACCGATGTCGATGATTTAATCTATACGACTTAAAGTCAACTTCCGGGAGATTTGTGTTCATACACATCGATCGATCATGTTGAATTTTTTAAAGCGACTTACAAGGGGGCAGAATGCTTGATTACACGAATTTCTTTTAGTTCCAACGATTTGCCATTTCAGTTCAAACGTATTCAGTTTCTAATGAGACTTGCATTTGGGATGACAATCAACAGGTCTCAAAGACAGTCACTGGAGATGTGTGGCATAAATTTCATTCACAAGTTGAAAAATCATCTTCTCTGTACATTTACGCACCGGAACAGAAAACAAAAAATGTTGTTTATTAAGAGTTACATTGAAAATAAAATTTAGAAAAATCGCAAATAAATGTTTTCCAACACTATACAAATTCAACTTTGTTTTCAAAATAAATAATTTCACGCAGTGCAACGACTGCGGAGTCAGCTAGTTTAATATATTTTCCTATTTCCCATAATAAAGAAAACCGTCGTTTAACTAGCATACGAGAAATCACTGAAAGAGCAAAAGGCTATCCCAAAATTCAAGTTTGAGTTTCGAAGATAGAAGCACTGGGGTAAGTGTCGACTAGGGACTGTTTTGAAGGTGACAACATTAAAATAGACGAATGAATAAATATATCAAAAAATTTTCGAAAAAAAACGGAATTTTTTTTACAAACCTCGTATATTCTCATACAAGTGTAAGCAGCAGCCACAAACTCAATACATATTTGATTACCCAGCAATTATACAGGTCGTAGTCGTCTTCTCAGATGTAGATGTCGGTTACTCACCTACTCGCTATGTTTGAGTTCTCTAGTAATAAATGTAGGTATGGTATGGTATGGAAGAGATTATATGGAGACCTTATTCAAGTGTATAACTGTTTGCCAATCTATCAGTACATGCATCGACCAGTTTATACGATTTATACCAGTTGTTGTTCGATTCGCAATAATCCAAGTTTTGGTAAATTCAAGATAAAATGGTATTGTGCCATAATAGATATTTTCTGCCAATTCGCTCTACTCTGTGTATAATTATAAATGATTTGTGCAATTTATGTGGATAGAGGAAATCAGCAAAATCACCGATGATATGTTGAATAACGCAATATCAGTTGTATTGCATTATTTACTAACTCACTACGGCGGCAGGCAAATTAAATCCAGATAAGCAGAGATGAAGAGATGTAGATAATTTGGCAGACGCTTTAGGGCTCCATCCATGCTACACTTCGAGATGCGTAGTTATAACATTTGAGTATGGGTTGTATACATTTACACATATTCGTACTCTAGATATGACGAACAGTTTTACTCCTCCATGCAATTATCGATGATTTCGCAGTGTAATCAAAGTAATTACCACTGAATGATTACTGTGTCTGCGATGTTGAGGCACCAATATTAAATTTTGCAATTTTGCATGTCATCTAGTAGGTGGGGATAGTTGATTGATCATATATTTATATGTCTTCTATCTTGCAATAAGAATATGCAAGCAACTGTCATTTACTTTAAACAGACACATAAATATAATATCACCAATGGTCGGAGTATACCGACAAGGGTGAACTTTTTTCGTCACACCAGTATTTTAACTACAAAATCCAACGCTATACAAAGTTCAGGCTGGACCAAAAACATGAAATACTGCATCAAAGTCGCCAAACGGACGCTCAAATGGACGGACGGATGTATGGTGGTAATTTAGATAAACGACAAGCTCGTAAAAATTGCTAAGCCACGTGCTGTATGCTCGTGGTCTTAAGTATTTAATGTGTTTTTGATGGCGTGTCACACAAGCGCAAGCGGACGTTGGCCACACAAAGCGTTGTAGTATGTAGATACATATTACAACAACAGCAGTAACAACTGTTGTAATAGTATTTGTAACGGAGTTGCTGCTTTCAACTTTGTAGCAACTTACATGTTTATTTGTGTATACATAGAGCGAGGTCGCTAGGCGCTGATGGACAGCAACCGAGTGACACTTTGGCCTAAGCACTCTTTCAAGCTTGTTTCGAAAGTCATAAAAACCTACAGGCTGCGCTAACGACACTTTCGATCTGAGCGCAAATATCGCCACCAACACGTGCAGGTAGTTGTAGAGTTGACAGACTTGCGATTGACACTCATGCGCCTCTGCCACACCACTTAAATGTAAACCCCACCGGTTTCATATGACAACTAGCGGTGAAGCAAAAAAGTTTTCACATTTTCTCATTCTTCGCAGCTCACACTTATTTTCGCTACTCATCTTCTTCACCTGTCTTGTCGCGTATTTTACAGCAGGTGTCCAGGCACATTTCGCAGGCAAGCACATCAAAGAACTTTAAGTTTGGTCGCCTACGTTCTTCTCTTGTGTGTGTGCTCTCGCTTTTAAGCTTCAAATGAGTTGTTAAAGACAGTTGCTTGTGTTGATGCTTCCGCTTTGCCGAAATGACACTAAAAAATGTCCCCCCAATGCGAACGCAAAAAGATGTAAAAGAGACGGTCATGCGCCCAGTAGTTGAAGGCCACAAATGGGCGGCAATTTGGTGTGATAGTATCGCTTGGAGGCAATCTTTAAAGTGGAAAGTAAACTATTGGAAAAATACATAAATGAGGGTAAGAGGGGTGTCTTTTTTCTTGTTTTTTGAGTTTACTTTGTTTAAAATTTTTTCTGTTGAACTTTTTTTGTGTTAAATTCCTTAAGAATCGGTATATACGATAGGTAGATTTACTATAAGAGAATTACAACTTACTACAACTTTGCTTCCGCCGTTATCCAATAGATGTCTCTAGGGTCAAGCACTGGTCGATTAAATCGATTAAATAGTTTTATATCGATCTAATCGATCGATCGAAAGTTTCTTTCCACAAACTCTCCAGCTCTTCTCTTCTCATCCACCATACAACATTCAAGCATTTCTTGCGCCTTCACTGTTTTATAAATCTTAAATTCCAGAGCTTTGTGCCACCCTAACCTAAAAACATACATACGAGTATCTGACGTAAAATATTATATAAGACTATCAGGTTTTATGCGTTGCGCACGTGAGCGGAAAATATTATTACCAGGCCCGAAGCGTTTGGCTGAGTGACCACAAGCAACAGCAACAGTTTACCTTACACAAAAAAAGCGATTGTTGTGAAAAGCCGCACCCAAACACGTTTATTTCCGTTAAACCCTTATGCATTGTACCCAGAAACGACATCGATGAGTTTCTCGCCTTCGTCTCGAACTAAAGCGAAAGCTACTTTTGCACGTTTGCTACTCGCTCACCCATTCGCTCATGAGTGATAGCGGTGATTACTGTTGGCCGGTAATGGTCTCTAAGTCACTCTCACTTAGGCACAATTTTACCTGATCTCATACGTGCTGCAGCAGTCGAAAAAAGGGAAACTCATAAAAGCGTAAATAGTTCTTGCAAGCAGACACTGAAACATATATGACAAAAGGGTCTCTATCCATATTTGTATCTATATGTACTGTTATTTATTTCACGCGTCAGTTGTAAATTAAAGTAGATTTAAGGTTGCATCTATTCAAGGCATGAAATATAGTCAAAACCGTCGTGTTTAAGCCAAAAAGCGTGTTTATATTTCTAATGTAGAAGCCATCTTGGTATGAGGTTGTCACTAGTATTGGTTAGATCTTTCAGAAAATATAAAATTTCTGCTCCTGGATTACATTGAGAGGTGGAGAAAGACTACCATGCATGTTTCTCTAAATTGTTATCGTCTTTCATCCAATCATGTCACTATCTAAAGAATATTCGAACGATTTTGAATATCAAATATTTTACATCAACCTAAATCAGCTGTTCGAAGGCACTTTAGAGCTGAGAGTATCCATCTTGTGTCACAGTACATCACAGTCATCAACCAATTCAAAACAAATCCTAACCTCAATCTTTTCAAATATGTTACTGAGAACACCCGCTATTTTGCAATTGAACGTTGATGAATACCAAATGACATTTCGAACAAAATAAGCGAAAACTTTCGAAAACAACTTCAAAAAGTTGTATTGTCTCGAGGAAGAGAAGACAAGCGAAGCAAGACAATCGTCAATGACCTCGATAGCCCACACAATCAAATGGTTTCCTGCAAAATGAAGAAGACAAATGCAACAATCACAGCAAATAGATTGACAATAATGTTCGAACGATACTTAACAAATACTTACAGCTAAAATAGACACATACATATACATATATCTTTCGTACGGCAGCAAAGTTGTCAAGCAGACAGTTGATTTGTTGTTTGGTATGTGTAAATTCGACGGATAAAAGCGAATGAATCGGACGAAAGTAATTTGTAGACATCGCCACTGGCATCATGGCATCATTAGCACAATAATAAGAGAAACAACAAATACCAAAAAAAAAGAATAAAAAAAAAAACATTTGGAAAGACTGATAACGGTATTGTTAAGCGTAAAACAAATACGACGGACAGCAGTTTGAAGTGAGAATGAAGTGACGAAGCATTGTGACACGACATTAAGCCGTTGCCAAGTTTCGGTGAGCAGTTGAGGCGATTGGTTGAGTGACCCTGTGACTACTTTGGTACTTCCTTTTTTTATTAGATCCAAATTCGAACTTCAAAAACTACTTCTTCGAATATTTTATAGGCCAGGTTTATAATATTGAAGTCGTAATTGTTTTAAAATATATATTTTTTTCAAATCACAGGATTCTATATACAACCAATCTCGTTTTTCTAGATTTTCCTCAAAAAGTTTATGGGACTTGTTTAAGATCTCATTTATTTTAAAATATTTTTCGATTATTCCATTGGTCTACAACTTTGCTTTCACCGTTGTTTTGTAAATTTAAGGCTTTATTGTATAAAAAGGGTTACAAAAATTTTATTCAAAATATTGGCCGTCGCCACCTACTACTTTTGACCATCTTTCTGGCAGCATGCGTATTCCGTGACGAAAGAACTCCTCATCTTTCGAGTCGATCCAAGTATCAATCCAATTTTTGACTTCTTCATAAGAACTGAAGTGCTCGTAAGCTAGACCGTGTGCCATCGATCGGAACGAGGGGAAGTCAGATGGAGCAACGTCTGGAGAATACGGCGGTTGGGGTAAGATCTCCCATTTCAGCGTCTCCAAATATTTTTTGACCACCTTTGCGACGTGAGGCCGAGCATTGTCATGCTGGAGAATGACTTTATCGTGTCTTTTCTCGTACTGTGGGCGTTTTTCTTTTAGTGCTCGTCTCAAACGCATCAATTGCGTTCGGTATCGATCTCCTGTGATAGTTTCACTTGGCTTTAGCAGCGCATAATATATCCAGCTGGTCCCACCAAATGCAGAGCATGACCTTGGCGCCGTGAATGTTCGGTTTTGCCGTCGACGTGGAGGCATGTCCAGGCCTTCCCCATGACTTTCTTCGCTTAGGATTATCGTAGTGCACCCATTTTTCGTCGCCAGTTACAATGCGATGTAAAAATAAGTTTGAGATGCAAACAGATCTCTACAAATATTTTGTTGGCTTAGTGTTGACACAAATGTCCAAGATCGATATAAAACGATTTAATCGATTTAATCGACCAATGCTTGGAAAATGGCGGAAGCAAAGTAGACCTTATATTTTCTTGTGTTCTGAATGGAGAATCTCTACGTTTTCCCCTTTTTTCAAATTTGTGAACCAAGCAACTATTTCGAAAATTCAAATTTTTCAAAATTTTCTTACCAGGTTTATTTAAAATATCGCTCGTTTCTCAATTTGTATTAGTCTCATTCAAGCGTCCGCCACTTCGGCACCTTATCCCTCTGCTGGGCTCACCATGTTCCACTTTAAGTACATTTGTTACTTTTCTACATTTCGTTCCTGCATTTTTTATATTAAGGCTTATTTACTGCTTTCATTGCTTTATTTTCGGACTGTTTTCATTTTTAGGCACACGAAAAAGGAATTGAGGTCACTTGATGAAACTAACCGTGGAAGATAAATGGCGAAAAGGAAGGACATTTTTTTAATGTAACTACTGAATTGCGAAGGATTAGTCAAAGCGGAGGTGGACAGCGCATCCAAAAAGTTTAAAAAATATGTAAATAAATTGAATTTGAAACAAATAAACTACTAAATGCCAATTATAAGAGATATTTCTTTAAAGTATTTTTTTTTATTTTAAAATATTTTTCCTTCATACTGAAGCTACAGTAAATTCGTGATAAAAATCGCACATAAAAAGTAAATTACCAAATCGATAGCAAATAATATAAAATACAAGCATCTTTCACAAATACAGCATTACTGTTTACTTTAAGCTCAGCACCCGCATTTGCCACTCCAAGCAGCAGCTGTAGACATAAACATATAATTCTAACCATAAAATAAATTCAAACACACTTTAAATTCACAAAACACACACACACATGCACACATGCGTTGAAAATCTCAGACCTTTCAATGCAGATTTCATACACATTTTTCATCTTTTTACATAGCAGCCAACACTCCACTCCCGCCAACGACTTCTTCCTTCACAATCATATACGTTGTTACATTTCTTTTCTATACCACCTTTATACTATTTCGCTCAACTACAAACGTTGTTGCTTTTTTTCTTGTTTTTGCATTTTTTGTATTCTTCTTTCTTGGCGTTTTCCATTCCGTATATTGTTCGTGTTCCCTGTTGGCAAAGATTGATGACTTTCTTGGCACCCACACTGTCGCCTGCAGCGCGTTTTAATGGCGGCGTTGGTTAAGACATGCCAAGCGCGTACAAATACAAATACAAACACACATTTTCACATGCGCATATCTATTTTTAGCTTCGACTTCTCTTCTTCAATGTGCTTGTACTTAAACACATGCACAGCTTGATGGCGGTTTTTATATGTTTCACTTTAATGCTTCGTTTTTTAAGTAATATTTTTTTGCTTTTATGTGGCTAGAATTGTTATTGTATACGCGTGGAAATGAGCAGAGCGCGGTTGGTTTTTGTTTTTGTTTAGCTTTTGGTACTAACAAGTAACAAACCATGCCAATCCTTTTTCTCGAATATTTTTGATTTTTATAATTACATTTATTTTTAAAAACTGAACTGAATTTGTCTTTATTTTAAATTTAAAAATTTGGGCGTGGCCCCGCCCCTACTAAGTTTTTTGTACATATCTCGTAAACTACCAAAGCTATATCAAGGAAACTTTCTAGAGTCGTTTCTTTTAGGTACCAGCTCATACAGTCCAAAAATAGAGGAAATCGGATTATAACCACGCCTACTTCCCATACAAAGGTTATGTTGAAAACTACTAAAAATGCTTTAATTCAGTACGGAAAAATACCAGAAACCTTATATTTCATTATAAAGATGGTACAGGAGAGCTGCACTCAAAATTTTAAATGGACATGGTTCCGTCCACTTATGGGTCTTCGAAACTACTCGACCAATTTCAAAGCAATTCGGTTCATAATACAGTGGAACTTCTCTAACTCGAATAACCATAATCCACAAAAAAACTTCGAGTTAGAGAGTCTTCCGAGTTACAGAAGGTAATTTGTATGAATTTAGACTTCTATTGCCAATTCAATAGTTCGAATTATGGAGAACTTCGAGTTGGAGCAGTTCGAGTTATGGAAATTCAACTGAATCTTTCTAGCTTCCCAATGATATGTTATGAAAATAGTCTAAATCGGTTCACAACCACGCCTACTTCCCATATACCAGAACTTTGAAGTCGATCTGAATCGTTTATTTACAATATATAAAGTAAGCACCAGTGCAGATATCGGAACAGAACTTTGCACAAATACTACATTTATAGCATGGCATCGCCCTTCTAAAAATCGCCGAAATCGGACCATAAGTACTGAAGGCCCCATTAATCGAATATGATGATCTCAGAGCTTCGAATATATTTTTTACCGAAAATATAGGTAAGTCTCTCACATATTTTGAAAAAATTCAGAGGGAATATTTTTCTTCTAATAATATGTCTCCGTGCGAAAAATGGGTGAAATCGGATCATAACTTCCCCTAGGATTTTCAAACTTTCAATGGACTTTATACCATATAAATGCCGAATATGTGAGTCAATTTGTGTCTAATATTAATAAAATTAAATAAATAAATTGCGAGAGTATGAATTGTTCCCACACGCAGCTCCTCCAAGTAATCGCACTCAACAGTCAACACAACACTGCGTATGAGTAACATTTCTGTCACTGCAAATGACGGCCTAGCTAAATTAAGCACATCATTTCCTATATGAATATTTAATATACAGTTAATATCCACAATGTAGAAGAATGAGAAAATATCTTTCTATTTACATCTTTAAGTTTTATTATTTCTCTCTGAAAGTTGAATTTCAATTATGTGTACTAAATACCAAATAAAGCACACAAAAGCAACTTCAATGCTGTCAGAAAAACACTAAAGACATGTTACTAATTAAAATGCTCCAACAATATTGGCGCTTTGTGCTTAAAATGAAAGTAAGCAACAACAAAAAGTCTTAAATATTTTGCAAAATTTCTTATTATTGCATGCCAACAAAAGTAGAAGCTTGCGCATGTAACTAGCAAGCGTGTGCGTATATGCGTCGCAAAGTGCGCAATAAAATAAAATGAAAATAATAATAATGATAATGATAATGACAGTCAACATTACAGAATAGTATAAAATAATAATAGCGGGAGCGCACGCAATCAAATACGGAAATGTAGCAAAATCAGCAGGAACACCTGCTTTCAGCGGAGTGATACGGAGTGGTGCTGGTACATATGTATTATGCAAGGTGCGTGTGTGTACAGCAACAATAATGCTGAAAATAGCAAGGAAATGATAATATTCAGCATTTCAGCGAAAATGTATATACTTCCAGTTTCTTGCGTGGGTTCATTTAAAAAAGTAATATGAAGAAAATTTGATCATGAAATTATATTTTGGCGGATATGATACAAACCGAAGTCTTCTATGAACAGGACACATTTATGTTAAGCCCTGAAGCTGACGATGCTTCAGTCACTAAGTACTTTCTGGAGAAGGGATGTTTCCTGTCCAATTTCGCTCTATATCGAACATCCGTTTCCGGTAAAATATTTCCGGTTGCTTCATTTCCGGTTCCGGCACATCATTCCCATGTCAGGTTCCATCGGTTATCCCATACCTTGCTTCAGTTGGCTCATTCCGTTTCCGGAAGCCTCACTTCCAGTTTCAGCCACCCCATTTCCGGTTCCGGCAATATCGTTATCCATATCCGTTTCCGGATACCCCATTTCCGGTTCCGGTAACATCATATCCGGTTACCCCATGAGGTCAATGACCCCACCCTGATCACGTGATGACATTTCAAGATCACGTGATATTTTTGTTTACAGGTCAATGACCCCACCCTGATCACGTGATGTCACATCAAGGTCACGTGATATTTTTGTTTACAGGTCAATGACCCCACCCTGATCACGTGATGTCACATCAAGGTCACGTGATATTTTTGTTTACAGGTCAATGACCGCACCCAGATCACGTGATGTCACATCAAGGTCACGTGATATTTTTGTTTACAATTTTGACTGAGGTCAATGACCCCAACCTGATCACGTGAGGTCATTTCAAGATCACGTGATATTTTTGTTTACATTTTTGACTGAGTTCAATGACCCCACCCTGATCACGTGATGACACATCAAGGTCACGTGATATATTTGTTTACAGGTCAATGACCCCACCCTGATCACGTGAGGTCACATCAAGGTCACGTGATATTTTTGTTTACATTTTTGACTAAGGTCTATGACTCCACGCTGATCACGTGATGTCACATCAAGGTCACGTGATATTTTTGTTTACATTTTTGACTGAGGTCTATGACTCCACGCTGATCACGTGATGTCACATCAAGGTCACGTGATATTTTTGTTTACATTTTGGACTGAGGTCTTTGGTGTCCAATGTCTTTCTTTCGGATTATGAAGTGAGCTTGTATATTTCTAATATTTTGACGATTTTCAGTTTCAGATTAAGATTGTCCGGAGTCTTTTTGTTACCCCCAACTGGGAACTATAATATTTCCAGAATGTTTAAATTAAAGCAATAAATATATCCTATGTTTCTCGAGATGAATGCAGCTTTCGAATGGTGAAAGAATTTTTGAAATCGGCACAGTAGTTTTTGAGCTTAATCATTAAAAACATACATACAGATCTTTCCTCTTTATAATAGTAGGTTAGATATACATGTGAGTGAGAGCACTTTTCATGGAAGCTGATGTATACATATGTAGCACTCATTTAGTAGCTAATGTAAAAATTAGCGTAATGCCCTAACTAAAAATACACTTACAAATAAATAATAAAAAATATAATAATAATAAGTAATAAATTCTGCTAAATACATTCGCGGTTAAAAAAAAAAATTAATAAATAATCCACAGCACATTAAAAGCACTTTAGTCAGCCTTCAAACAAACACAAAGCAGCGCTTTAATCTCATTAGTGCATATTTTAACAGCTTAGTGCGGCGAAGTGCAAGCGAAAAGCAACTTAACTTCTCTCGAAAAACCGCAAATTTCTGCATAACACCTTTATAACATCACCGCCTCCAACTTCTCCTGACTACTTTGCCTGATTCACCTCAAACCCACAAAGCGTCGGCCGTCGAATGCAACACTGCTCCAACGCTTTGCTTGGCGTGGCTGTAAATCAAAGTTTGAGTGGCTATAAGCGAGTTGTAATCACTTAAGCGTGTATTTTTTCTCAGCACACAGTCAAGTCGTAATGCGGTTTGTAGGTCGACAGCGACTTCAGCGCTTTCGTCGATGCTGTGTTACAAATTCATTAAGACCAAAACACTTACCTACTGCTAAAGTGCTGATATTTAATTGCGAAAAGTTGCAGTTAATGTTAAATTTAGAGATTAATGCTAAATCACAGATTAGTATACTTGACTTAAATTTAACCCTAGAGCAACAAAAAATAAATAAAAAAAAAATTCAAGTTTTTTATTAAATAATTTAATATTTATATTTTAATATTTGTAAGTCAAGTATTAATGAGACCAAAATTATTTTCCAAATGTCAAAGACAAGCATTTCAAGTTAGTTTTTTATACAAAAAAAAATGTTCATGGCATACCTTTATTAATATTAATCTAATGGAAAATTGACTGGCTTGAACGCTGTAATGAAATTTTATACCCTCAAGATATTGTCCACATAATTGTATATAAACTCCAAATATTTATGCAATGCAGACATGTGGAAGAACGTCAAGTTTATGCCGAGAAAATCATAATCGTGCAGTTGCGAGGGTTGGCGGCAAAGTTTTAGGAAAGTAGTCACAATTCTTTAGAACGATTTGTGTGGTAGCTAACCAAGTCTTATACTGTACAAGTACTGTCACTAGGATTATACGAAGACCCTAATACTGAAAATGTTCTGACGTCTTATAAAGATCTTTCGCGATTCATATTTTGAAAAGCGTTTATCATCGGAAAGAATCTACAGCTTTAGGTGTCCAAATGTGATGCTTCGTGACACTTCCTGGCAGAATCAGCCACTTAATCAACTCCAACTAACCTTACTAGCACTCTATTAAACTTGAAGTTTCTAAATGACAGTTATTACTCAGCTCTTATTTATATAACTGAGATAACTTTTTATTTTGTTACCAAAAGCCAAAATATCTGTGGCAACCTTCGTATCACAATATCTAGTGTGCTTCGTGTGCCACCACAGCCACATTTTGTTTGATTGATTATTTTGCAGAAAGCAATCATGGCAATATAAAATTCCCTGTCGTCTGTCAGTTTTGCTGACACAACAACTCGGCGGCGTACTCTCCCACGCCGCTTACCACGGCTGTGTGTGTAGTCAACTAATGGCGCGGCGACAGCGCTGACACATGTGTGTACATATGTCGTTATAACAGTGCTCATTTATGTGCGAGAGTGTGTGGCTGTGTGTGTGTGTGGTATTGACTTGGTGCTGAAGTGCATTATTACATTGAATATTTCCCATTGACCTGTTTATGGAGAAAATATCAAACATTGAACACACGCTAGACGCGCCCATGTGAAGGAGAGCAAACAGTCGTAGAAAAAACTGAGAGAAACGCAGAAATTGTTTACATGTATGTGTAGGGGTGTGTTGACAAGCTTCACAGCGTTCACGAGGTGTGTTCAAAAAATTACGGGAATTTTCGATTTTTCGAAAAAAAATTTATTAATTCTTCTATTAGGTCTACAACTTTGCTTCCGCCGTTTTTTTCACTTAGGACAGCCTCACCGTGCGTATCCGAGAGCATTCGATGAGCCTCAGCCGCAATTTTCTTAGAATAAAAAAAAGCAAAATTTCCCGGAAATGTCGAGAATTCGGCTCAAAAAGTGATATTTTCAGTTGAGAAAAAGTTTGGGATGCAAACAGATCTCCACAAAATTTTTTTGGGTTAATGTTGACACAAATGTCCAAGATCGATATAAAACGATTTAATCGATTTAATCGACCAGTGTTTGACCCTAGAGACATCTATTGGAAAACGGCGGAATCAAAGTTGTAGACCTTAAGGTTGTCACCTTTAAAATTGTGCCAGCGCTTCTTTCAATCGAAACACTTGACAAACTCGATTTTTGGATCTTTCAACGATCTCTCGTATGCTTGTATGTATGTAAAAGAACGGATTTATTGAGATTATCTTCAATTTGGAAATAGGAAGAAGTCGGAGGCATGTCTGACAAATACCAAGAATCGAGCAACGTTACAGTATGGTTTATGGCAAATTAAAAATTTTAAAATTCCCGTTATTTTTTGAACACACCCTTTTTCTGTCTAGCAATGAGTGTATATGCGTGTTTGCGTTATGTACCGTTTAAATTATTTATGAAAATAATGATTTTGAGTATTGCAGTTATGAAGTTGTGATTAATGAATTGGCATAACGCCTCAATTGGCTCGTTGAGTTCACATTGACCCAATATTCCATGGCTTAAAAAACTAAATGTTTTGATTTGAGCTCTTATATACTCTCTGACTTCATAATAACCAATTTGAAAATTAATGTTCACCAAAATCTCTTTTCAACTCAGTGGAATTTCATTGTATTTGTGTTATTTGCTTTTTCGCTATTTAAATTGCTTGTGATAAACTCTTTGTGCAATTATACAATAAATAATTTAAAATTTATTTTCTACACATTTTGCTTTATCTAACACCTAATTTATGCCGGTCCAGCATAGCGCGCACACACAAGCAACAAGCGCACATTTTGCATATTTAATTAGCTGCAAATTGCGTCGAATATTCATGCTTGTGCGCGCATCTTTGCCGCCAACACAATCCCACAGCCGAAAAACAAAAAAAAATATTTACTCAACAAACTGCTAATATTTGCAAATGGAATAATTTTAAAATTTTCAACTCAACTCCGAAATGATGTTCTATGAAGTCAAACAAAAATTGGCGATGTCGCACAGTCTTGCATATCCTTGCATGTGAGTGTGTTGGTGTGTGTTTGCGCACAGGAGGAATCTGTAACAATATTGCCTATGTATAAGCGAAAATAAATTGTGTGTGAAATTAGTAATTTTCTTTTGTTTTCCGACATAATTTGCGTTAGCAGGCAGCCTATTGCACACACACACACAGACAAACTTTTCAATTGTTATATATATATATGAGTGTATGAGGGTGTGTGTGTTTGTGTGAGTGCTTAAAAACTTTTTGTTTGAATTTTAAATTAATTTTCCTTTTACGCACAAGCAAACAAGCGACGCCTAGGTGGGACGGCCAATGAGCGCACCATGTCTGCTGACTATTACAGAAATACAAATAGAAATGAAAGTAGCAGTTAATTCAGAAAATAATTAATAAAACACAAACACTGGCCGAGCATTAAAGCTGACTTGTTGGTTGGCTTGGTTACATTTTGTAAATTTGACAGCCTCACAGCCTATGCGACTTGTAGGCAGTGGGGCGAAGCATACTTTACGGCGCTTCAATTTTGTCCTTTCAGTTGGAGCTAACTTACTCCGACCTACGCACTCAGAAACATCTCAACTATGCAAAGCGTCGTTAGGCTTTGAAGTGAAATCGTGCAAACAACAACAACAACAACAGCTACATAGATACATGTGTAGCACCTCAACAACAACAATAATTGAATTAGCTTTTGGATATTGAGTGCGCAGCCGAAAAAGGGTTTAAAATGTTTGGAGTTTGATTAAATCAAGGGTTTTGAAATGCTTGTTTAACAGAAAAAAGATGTAAAAGATTAAAAATATTTACTTTGAACTTGGACTGAGCGTTGTTATATGCTTTTTCTTGGCATATACTTTAATGTGCATCAGCAACTTGGTGTACTACATACATACATATACCTTAGATAAGGCTTCAAAAAGCTCTCAGCTTTATTAACATCGTGTGAACTGAATGTTAATTATAGCTTCACGAAAGCAGAATTTTCTATAAAATAGCACAAATTTAATATAAATGTTCCATGGGTGCAGCTGCTGCCCGATTAAATTGGATAATTCGTGGTGTTAAGACGCCAAATTAAATGCTAAGAACTCACTTTTACTATTCATATAAACCGCGTGAGGACAGCTCAGAGCAGTTACTCTTGTGTTGTATTGCCATAAGTGAGCAAAACTTGTCACTAAGTCACCTTTGAAACAACCTAATGTGCGTACTTCCATCCGCATTTCATTACTACTTAGTAGCGCTAATGAATACAACTTTCAATTTATGCGATTACAGCAATTAAGTGCGATGGTCTTTATTAATGTGGAAAGCATTTAGTTTTCGTAACGGCTCTCCAGGTACTTTACATAGCTTTGTGTCAGTATTCATTCAGTCTATTCCAGGACACGTCGCGCACAGTTATGGACAATCTGTTCCTCTTCGTTGCAGAGCTTTGCTTTAAGCTCGTTCGTAAGCTTCACTTTATGGACTTCTATTACAACAAAGCTACGAAACGTTTCGAACGCCAGCCACAAAATCCACGTATGCGGCGTCGCATCCAACGCACACTGTTCTGGATTGTCACCTCATACTCAATGGTAATGTTAGTGATATCACTCCTAGCGTTGATCTCTATTGACACCTTGGCGCTGCAAGGGAAGGAACATCAGATAATAATGTATGTTTTCTTAGTAATATTGGGGATAAGTGCCTTGATCCACTTAAATATTATTCGATATCAAATTCAAAGAAGAAGTACCAGCAAATTCTTGTTTAATCTCTTCAACAAAATTATTGATTTCCACGAAGAAGCCGCAAAGTTACCGAATCACACTGCAATTACCGAACTCTACACGAGCCTACACATTTTGTTGGTCTTAAGATCATTATTGCTGATTTGGATTTGTATTGCAGCTGCACGACACATTACTTTCCTATTAGTTGACATCATCGGTTTTCCAGTATTCCAGCTGGCATTCTTCGGTTATTTCATGATAATCTGGAAGTTCCTCAAGTTCCATCAAAATTTGAGTCACTATATTACGGAAGAGGTGAAGCAACTTAAGCGTGCCGAACACTGCAGCGAGCAATGCAAGCGAAGTGCCGAGCCGTTTCTACGTGCTCTCACGCTATGGTGTCAATCGATGAAGCTGTTCGTTTGCTTTCTGGAACGTTTTCGGTGGTTCGAAAATATTGTCGCTTCAAGGAACCTACAGATAATGTTTTTGTGCCATCAGTTCCTCACTTGCCTATTATCTTCATGCTATCATTGCCATATACAGCTGCCGTGCATTTTAGTTATGATCTTGGACATACTTCTCATTTCCGTGCTAAATGACACTTTTAAAAGCGAAGAAAATAAATTGCATGAAATGTTATTGATCATTGTGAGTAAGCTGACAAAGCGTGGATTGATGTGCCGCCATTGCAAAGATTTGCTTAATGTGGTGAGTATAGAAAGTATATTTCGTTCAACGCTTTCTAAAGTTTTCTTTCCTAAATAGATCGACTTGCAACTCAGCGAGCTGAATCTGCGGGAGAGCAGCATCCAGTTCTTACAAGCCTTCTACTGGACCAGGATGTGCGCGTTAAATTTTGTAAGCAATTTGATAATAATCGCCACCGATATGACGCAATTCGTATTGACTGTAAGTCGCAACTCCAGTTGTAGCTAAAATAATGCGTAATAAATAATGAAATGATTTGATATCTTGTTATTACAAAATTAACCAACATTTATAAAGAGATATAACTAAGCCATAAATAAAGCTAAACAAATTGTCACAGATCATAACACTAGGGAGGAACATACTTGGATAATTCTTTTTTTTGTGAAAGTGGGCCCATAATAAGTTTCAAGTATATATTTCGAACACCAACCTAGCTTTAGAAACTAAACTTACCGGATGCATTTTCCTTCAGTACCCCCAATATACAATACGAAAATAGTAGAAAGGGGATAACAACTACACCTACGCCCTCATAAAGGTTAGATTGAAAACTATTGAAAGGGTGTTAACTCACCAACGAAAAACGTGAGCAACACTTTTTTTTTGAATATGGTAAAGAAAGGCTACAATCAGATTAGTTTAAAAATTGGAAAATTGGTGTGGCGCCGCCCACTTTTGGGTCAACAACCATATCTCAATAATTGCATGACTAATTTCAACGAATATATATATTTATATCCGAACTTAGCCCTTCCTTACTTGACACCAGGTCTCATATGAACCCCTTTTAATGTGCTCACTTCCACGCCCATTTCTATACCATTTTGTGTACCAATAATATTCATTTCTTTCAATTTATGATATTACAGTAATTAATTTCGATAGTTGGCTGCAATGAGTTTGGAATGCCAAAGCTTCCTAGACTGTTATTGACAAACACTGCAATCCATTTCACGACACGTCGCGTACAGTTATGGACAATTTGTTCCTCTTCGTTGCAGAGCTTTGCTTTAAGCTCGTTCGTAAGCTTCACTTCGTGGACTTGTATTACAACAAAGCTACGAAACGTTTCGAACGCGAGCCACAAAATCCACGTATTCGGCGTCGCATCCACCGCACATTGTTCTGGTTTGTCACCTTGCATTCAATGGTAATTTTAGCGTTTCCATGCGCAATAGTGTTCAACTTAGACGAACTATTGCTGAAATATGGCGAAGACGCCCTAGTTGATTTACTTCTCATAGTAATTGTTTGGACCACCGCTGTTGTCAACTTAAGCATTATTTTGTATCAAATTCAAAGGAGAAGTACCAGCAAATTCTTGTATAATCTCTTCAACAAAATTATTGACTTGCACGAAGAAGCCGCAACGCTGCCGAATCACAATATAATTACCGAACTCTACACAAGCATACACATTTTGCTGCTGTTAAGATCTCTATTAATGATTTGGACTTGTGTTGCAGCCGCAAGAACATTTCCGTTGTTTCTGATTAACATCATCGGCTTTCCAGTATTCCAGCTGGCATTCTTCGGTAATTTCATGATAATCTGGAAGTTCCTGAGGTTCCATCAAAATGTGTGTTGCTATATTGTGGAACAGGAAGAGCAACTACAACGCGCCGAACACTGCAGTGAGCACTGTAAGCGAAGAGCCGAGCCGCTTCTACGCGCGCTCACGTTGTGGTGGCAGTCAAAGAATCTGCTCGTTTGCTTTCTGGACCGTTTTCGTTGGTTCGAAAAAATTGTTGCTTCGAAGAATCTACAGACAATATTTTTGACCAATCAGTTGATCAGTTGC
Organism: Zeugodacus tau; assembly: GCA_031772095.1. NCBI lineage: Eukaryota > Metazoa > Arthropoda > Insecta > Diptera > Tephritidae > Zeugodacus > Zeugodacus tau. Next base: position 76,077,904 of record CM062651.1, on the reverse strand, counting down.
CTACTCCCGTTATGCTTCGTTTGCAAGGCACAATTGCCGAAGGTTTTAGCTTTAATATTGGACACACTACTCATTGCCTTGCTAAATGACACTTTGAAGAGCGAAGAAAATAAATTGCATGAAATCTTAATTGTAATAGTGAGTAAGCTGGCAAAGCGTGGATTGATGTGCCGCCATTGCAAAGATTTGCTCAATGTGGTGAGTATAGAAAGTTTCTTCATACAACGCAATCTTAAGCTGTGTTTTCTAAATAGATCGACTTGCAACTCAGCGAAGTGAATCTGCGCGAAAACAGCATACAAATCTTACAGGCCTACTACTGGACCAGAGTGTGTGTGTTAAATTTTGTAAGCAATTTAATAATAATCGGCATGAATATGACACAATTCGAATTGGCTGTAAGGCGCAACTCCAGTTGTAGTAAAGATGAATAACGAAATGATTTCATATGTAACTGTAACTTTCTTCCTCCTTAGAAGCAATAAATGAACAGATTTTTGATTTTATTGACTTTAAATTTTTTTTTATTTAAGTCGTTAAAACTACAACGGCATATCGGTTGGAATCATGGGCATCCTCAGACTTTCTGTATCATCGCGTTGATCACATTGTCCATGAATCAGAAACTTATTTTTGTTATGGATTCAACTGGGGCACATTCATTTGAAGTAGTGACTTTAATTCCTGATGATCATATTAACGTTCCCGTTTCAATTCACTATTATTTGTGTTACTCATTTCACGATATGGCGCTGACATTCTTAACCAGACTAATAAAAACGTCACTTCTACACAACACCATGTTTGTTGCAAGTTGCGGTTTGTAGCTATTTCAAATAGGCCATAGCGATAAAATGATATTAACCGACTTTCAATTTCAATCAAATTTTGTACATAATAATCTCTTGAAATTATAAGTAAAACTCTCAGATATTTTAATAAAAATAAATTTCAGAAATAATCTTTTCCTCATGAGAATGTGACTATGTGCCAAAAATGGTTAAATCGGATCATAACTTTCCACACCGCCTATATGCAAACATCCGGTGGGCTTTATACCCAATATATCAGTTCATAGATATTTTAGACTAAATTACGTGCGCAAATAATATTGAATATGTGGCTTGGTGAGAAAAGAAATAAAAATCGGCCAGGAATTACGTCAGCCCTCGTATACTACTTATAATGATTTTCGTTATTCTAATAGACTTTGTCGCTAGGTTACATTTGACCCGCCTTAATGCGGGCACTTCCATGCGCATTTCATTAATACTTTGTGGACTTATGAAATTAGTTTTTCGACCTACGAAAGTAACTGAAAGTAATATTTTCAATTCATAAGATTACTGCAATTAAGTGCGATCGTTTTTATTAATGTGGAATGCATTTAGTTTTCGTACTTAAGTAACGACTCTCCAGGTATTTTACAGAGTTTTGTGTCAGTATTCATTCAGTCTATTCCAGGACACGTCGCGTACAGTTATGGACAATCTGTTCCTCTTCGTTGCAGAGCTTTGCTTTAAACTCGTTCGTAAGCTTCACTTCGTGGACTTGTATTACAACAAAGCTACGAAACGTTTCGAACGCCAATCACAAAATCCACGTATGCGGCGTCGCATCCAACGCACACTGTTCTGGATTTTCACCTTATACTCAATGGTAATGATGATAATACCACTCTTGGCAGTGTTCGCTATTCACCAAGTGGCGCTGCTATTTGGCGAATATGTGATAATGTATAATGTTTTCTTGACAACATTTTGGACGAGCGCCGTGGTCAACTTAAATGTTATTCTATATCAAATTCAAAGAAGAAGTACCAGCAAATTCTTGTTTAATCTCTTCAACAAAATTATTGAAATGCACGAAGAAGCCGCAACGCTACCGAATCACACTCCAATTATAGAACTCTATTCGAACATACATATTTTGTTGATGTTAAGATCTCTATTACTCATTTGGGTTTGTGTTGCATCTGCATGCTACTATCGCTTTGTAAGTATTGATGTGATGGGATTTCCAATATTCCAGCTGGCATACTACGGTAATTTCATGATAATCTGGAAGTTCCTGAGGTTCCAACAAACCTTGAGTCGCTATATTGTGGAACAGGAGGAGCAACTACAACGCGCCGAACACTGCAGTGAGCAATGCAAGCGAAGGGCCGAGCCGTTTCTACGCGCGCTCACGTTGTGGTGGCAGTCAAAGAAGCTGCTCTTTTGCTTTCTGGAACGCTTTCGGTGGTTCGAAAAAATTCTCGCTTCGAAGAACATACAATTAATGTTTTTTTGCAGTATTATGCTCAATTGCCTGTTCACTTCATGCTATGGGTGCACGAGAAACCTGCCGACCGTTTTACTTATGATCTTCGATGTACTTCTCATTGCGTTGTTAAGTGACACTTTGAAGAGCGAAGAAAATAATTTGCATGAAATCTTGATAATCATAGTGAGTAAGCTGACAAAGCGTGGATTGATGTGCCGCCATTGCAAAGATTTGCTCAATGTGGTGAGTATAGAAAGTATATTTCGTTCAACGCTATCTAAAGCTTTGTTTCCTAAGTAGATCGACTTGCAACTCAGCGAAGTGCATCTGCGCGAAAACACCATACAAATCTTAAAAGGATTCTACTGGACCAGGATGGGTGTGTTGGATCTCGTATTAAGTTTGCTATTAATCGGCATTGATCTGACGCAATTCGCATTGGGTGCAGGGTACAAATGTAAAATATAATTTTATTTATAATTCTAATAGAAGCTATATATCTCACTAGTAGTTAATCAATGGTACCAGTATATGATTGTCATCTTAGATTTTCTAACATTTATGTATTTTTGTTGTTTCTCTGGCGTGAATATGTTATTAAAAGCTCACTCTGCCTTCAATAAAGCGCATATAAATAAATATCAAAGAACCTTCATTCAACTCTACAAAGGATATACCAATATTTTTTTAATATTTATTGAAGCTAAAACATATTAAATTTATAAAAAACTAGCTGACCCGGCAAACTTCGTTCTGCCCAAAATAGATTTTTTTTTTTTCAATTCAAAAATTACACCGGTATTGGTTTTAATAGAATATGAACGATTTTTCCAAATTTTACTCGGAAGTGAATTGCCAGAACGTGCCTGATAAACATTTTTTTCGAGGGTACATTAATGCTTTTTGAATTTAATTGCTTGAAAAACGCTACTCTTTTCAATAATGCTGACACATCGCGTCCAGGATTTGTTGGCCATTTAATAAAATTAAGTTTGTACTATTCTCATTCAATTTTATTAGTTTTAATCGAGTCTCGAAAATATATAATTTTAGTACATATTTAGTTTAGGGCTGCACGGTACACGATATTTTTGGTTTTCTGTTCCGCGGCGTAAATAAACAGTGAGGAAGGTTTTCCAACACGGGAACACGCCACATAGAGCTGGCCATGTGAAAAGCAAGACATTTATAAATTTATGCCGCATACTTCCAGCGACTGCCCTTTTGACTTGTTTATTGTCATCGCAAATGCAAGTTTCACTGGGAACTGCAAACGTCTGAATTGGAATGGCAAATCTGTTGAAGTTAATGGAATTCGGGGAAGTAAGCATTCCTCTCCCTTGAACGGGTCTTTCAAAATGCTTGCCACTATTAAATTGTCCATTAGCTTGGTCACAATCAGTCGAGTACCATTGCACAGTTTGGGAGCATGAAGATTCCGTAGCATAATAACTACAGACCCAACTTTGAGACGCAAATTATGAGGTGGCATTCCCGGAATTTGATTTTGAATCGTCCAATTCAAGTCGTTGACATCCATATATTTTGCTACTAAAATTGCGCGCGTGCTTAACCAATCGTAGTTACCATAATTTTGAGCAATATTTGGATATACACTACTGATTAGTTCATATTTAATAGATGTGAATTGGAGTTCATATTTATTAGTTGGAATCGATATTAATCCACTGCAAGGATCTATCGGAACTTGTCCATTTCCGATTCGCAGCAGCTCTTTTGAAAACACCTCCGAAGTTCTATCGTTTTGCAGCAAAACTCGCATATTCATGGTAAATGAAATGGTTTTAACAAACCTCCACAAATGCGATGACTTCAGACATGCGTTTATCTCATCCGCTGCTGTTGATTTTGGAATCACGGGAAGTGTTTGTCTAAAGTCGCCCGACAGTAATATTATTGTTCCAAAGCAACGATTATTGTTGCGCAAATCTCTCAGTGTTCGGTCGAGTACTTCTAATGATCGTTTGTGGGCCATTGTGCATTCATCCCATATGATTAACTTACATTTTTTTAAAACTTGTGCCATTGCTTTGAAATATTGCAAACAGGACTTTCGTGTATTTGCAAGTTTAATGGAAGCTTTAATGCTGAATGTGCCGTTCTTCCAGTGTTGCTGCAATCCCGGTAGATGCAAGAGCTAATGCAATACAACCTTGACCACGTATTGCTGCTAGTATAAAAAACAATAGGAACGTTTTGCCAGTCCCGCCGGGCGTATCGAGGAAAAATATGCCACCGTTTCCACTATCTACAGCATTTATTAGCTGATTGTACGCACTGCTTTGCTGTTCATTCAACAGTGGAACATTTGTTTGTACTTGTTGTTGCAAGTGAGTTATATCGTAAGCACGCTCGCGTTCCAATTCGCGACTCACTAAATCCCTTGTTTGACGACTTGGTGCCGGCATATGAACTTCAATCAATAGTTTTCCACTCATAAGTAAACATAAATCTTCAATAAGGACTAATGCTTCATTGTAGATGTCAGCGTTCATTTGTAAGTCGACATTTCTCGTCGCTAATCGCAGGCGATGCAAAATATCTTCTGCCATGTCATCTTTGTAAAAAAAAATAGCACGTAACACAACCAAAATTACGATATAAGCGCTACTGTCACCGATAAATAAACAAAAATAGCAAGAAACAACCAAAATGTTGTGCTAGGTGGAAAATGAGATAAATATATGGTGGATTAACAACCAAAATAATTAAAGATTGTGTGGGTGGTTCCACGCCCCCTTTTTCGATAACGCCTAGTTTTATGGGTGAGAATGGTGTTATTTCCTATAGCTCTATAACAATTTTCATGTTCCTACCTTAAACACTTTTGAAGATATTCACCTTGAAAAATTCAGTTTGTATGGGAGGTGCCACGCCCCCTTTTCCGATTACCCCTTCTTTTATGTGTAAGAAGGCTTTTGATACCATATAGGTCTATACCAATTTTCAGGTCCCTACCTTGAACCCTTTCACAGATATTCTGTATAAAAAATTTTATTTGTATGGGAGGTACCACGCCCCCTTATTCGATAGCCCCCGGTTTTATAGGTGAGCGTGGTGTTGTTATCCTGTAGCTCTGTACCAATTTTCATGTTCCTACCTTAAACACTTTTGAAGATATTCGACTTGAAAAATTCAACTTGTATGGGAGGTGCCACGCCCCCTTGATATTTTGTTTTGATTTTAAGACATGACCTGCGCGCGGTAATAACAAACAAATCTCCCAAAGGAAGTATTTCATTTGGTTCAGCCGTTTTCGCGTTTTAGCGTTAAAACTATACACCATTTCATTTTTATATTTATAGATAAATAAAGTTAAATAAATAAATTGCGAGAGTATAAAATGTTCGGTTACACCCGAACTTAGCCCTTCCTTACTTGTTTTAAATAATTTCACCATACATTGAGCGCTTTTCAGCTTTCCAAGTAAGTACGAGTTAAATAAAAAAAAATGTAACATATGAGTGGTGAAATTTTTGAAACATTTTTGCCGATATCTCAAGACCCTAGTCAAAAATACTCTATGCTATAGAAATCATCAACAGCTTCCATTTGCTACCCATATTGCACAAGCATATCCTAGGGTTACCCGGGTCCACGTTTTGGCCTATTTCTCGAGAACCTGGTATCCGATTCTTAAAATTTCAAAACAGAAACCATCTACTGCATAGTCCAAACAAAGCCTAAAAATTTGGTTTGGATAGGTGAGCCCATTCTTGAGTTATAAAGTCACAACGAAAAATGGCATTCATTTTTATATATATAGATAGATTATATTGACCAGAGAATTGCCCAACCACACAAGCATAACAAACTTCTCCTTCACTCTGACTACAGTAATATGATTTTTTACTATGTAAGTGAACCTATCTGGCCATGTTTTATGCTCTTCCAACTCTAAAATCGAGCCTAGTATACGACTCCGTTCGAAACTTTGTGCTATCTTACTTATTTCGGATACATGTTTTCAATTAACTGGCTGCTCAATGCTAATTGTGCGATTGCCACAACCGAATTGGAATTGCCACTGGCGCTAGTCAACACTAGATACATCTCACACACTAGCACACGCCAGCTCTTATAGACATAAGCAAGAGAGAGGCAAATGATAAGTAGAGCAGTAGCGCGTTGGCAGCCAGCGCATTGAGACCGAAGGGAAACTCAGTCTTATGTTGTTTTAATAGAACTGTATGGCTTAGGGCGCGCGTCATGTGTGTTCGCGCATATTTATTATGCGTATATTTGCATGTAGGCTTAACTAGTCAGTATATATGTACATACATATATGTGGGAGTGGCGTGTGTATGTTGCGCGTGATTTTGTTTGCTTTCACCTTCGTTTGTGCAACGCAAGTTTAACTTGTGCGTACGTGCGCGCTTAGTACGCGCCTTTGTTTTTGTTATCATTAAGCACAAGGCGCTGCATTGTCGCGCTCCCAGCAAGGACTCGTGCGTATCTCTTTTGTGAATTTGTAACGGGGAAAATTGCCGTAGACACAAATGTTAAGCGTGTCACAAGGACATTGACAGTTGCATAATGAAGAAGAAAATATAAATACAGCAACAATTACAATAACAAAAACAATAGAAAAACTCTATTATTGTTTCCTACACTCGTTGCTTGCGAACAAGCAATGGGAAAATAGTTTCGGCGACAGAAAGAAAGCGTAGCGCAATGATTATAATGCGGAGCGTTTGTATTACGCCTACACTGTAGACCCCGCCCCCATGCGGCTCAACCGCAAAGCTCACGCAATTACATGCTAAAGTTGAGGGAAAAAGTAAATTGAATACGAATTATGTAAATGTTGGTAAATTACACAAAAGCCGCCGAACGAAAAGCGAAACGAAAAGCGCGTTCGTGCTGCGAAAGTGAAGGTTTGCAGTCTGGAGATGGCAGTAGACAAGTTAGACTGTGGCAGGTACGTGAGCGCGCTTTCACAATGTTGGCGGCAATCATTTTGGTGTGTGAATGTTAGCAAGGTCTCTTGTATTGTATAGAGAGAGAGAGAGTACATTCAGCGTTAAAGAAAAAAAATTAATTTTACGCCAAAAAGAAACACGTTAAAGGCATGTAAACACACCACTAATGTACTGCGTTTCTTTTTGTTAATTTTTGAAGAATTTCTTCTAAAATAAAGTAATATGTTTGTAGAACAACGGTAAGTGGCTGTAAATAAATGCCAACACGTGAGTGTTTCACTTTAATGTTACGTATACGCCACCAACCACGCTTCGCTTTTCACTCAACAAGCAGTTAATTAAGTTAAATGCTGCGAACCAACTAATTGGCAAGGCGGAAAAACTTTCGTTTTTTTATTATTTCTAATTTTTTTGGGAGGTTTACATATATTGAAACTGGCTGTTAGAGTAGACTTTTTTCAAACATAATAAATAGTTTTCCAAAAAGAAGAAAAAAATTAATTTTTTTGCAATTTATTAAATAAAATTTTTTTAATTTATTTAAAAAAAAAAATATTTTTCCATAAAAACTTAATTTTTTTTTTTCAAACATACGTTTAAAAATAATAATTTTTTTTAAAAACCCGCAATTTTATTGAATAATATTTTAATTTTTTTTTCAAAATTTTAAATTATTTTCAATTAATTTTTATAATTTTTTCTCGAAAGTTGATTGAATCTGACTGAGTAGAATCTTTTCAAGCATAAAAAATAGTTTTCCAAAAAGAAAAAAAAACTTAATTTTAATTTTTATTTTCTGTGTAAAAATTATTTTTTTTGCAATTTATTAAATAATATTTTTAATTTATTTTCAAAAATAAAAAAAATAGTTTTAATTTTTAATTTTCTTCATTTTTTTCAGAATTTTAACAAAAATACCATTTTGGGATTTTTTATGAAAAACATGTTTTAATTTTTTTTTTAATATTTTCCAAAAAAAATTTAATTAATATATCATTTTTATTTTATCATTTTAATTTTCTGTGTTAAAAAATTTCAATTTTTTATTACATTATATTCTTTTATTTTTTTCAGTCAAATAGAATTTTGTTTCCAAAATAAATTTTAAATTAAAATTTTTCGCGATTATTAAAACAATATATGTATGTATTTTTATAATATTTTCACGAAAATTAATTGAAACTGGCTGAGTATAATCTTTTCAAGCATAAACAAAATGAATTTTAATTTTTATTTTCTGCGTAAACAGAAAATTAATTATTTTGCAATTTATTAAGTAATATTTTTTATATTTTTTTTTTCAAAAATAAAAAAAATTATTTTTCAAAAAAAAAATAAATTTTACTTTCAAATTTTCTTAATTTTTTTTTTTAAATTACGTTAGAAAATTTAATTTTTTGTGGTTTTTTATAAAAAATATATTTTAATTTTTTTTTTTTATTCTTCCAAAAAAAAAGTAATTAATATATAATTTTTATTTTAACATTTTAATTTTCTCCGTAGAAAAATTTAATTTATTATTACATAATATTCTTTTATTTTTTTCAGTCAAACAGAATTTTTTTTAAAAAATAATTTCAAATTAAAATTTTTCGCGATTTTTAAAACAATATATGTATTTAATTTATAATTTATTTTCATTTATTTATTTTGATATTTCTTTCATATTATTATTTTGCAATTTATTTTTTAATTTATTTTCAAAAATAAAAAAATATATTTTTTCAAAACAAAAATTTGTTTTAATTTTTAATTTTCTTTAATCTTATTTTCAAAAATTACATTAAATATATTAATTTTTTGTGGGTTTTTCTGAAAAATATTTTTTTAATTTTTTCTAAATAAAAAATTTTAATTTTTTTTAAATAAAGAGAAAAATAATTTTTTATAAATAAGGAAATAGTTTTCCAAAAAAAACTAATTTTAATTGTTTCTAATTTCCGTTGTTTCTAATTGACATTATCGGTTTTCCAGTATTCCAGTTGGCATTCTTCGGTAATTTCATGATAATCTGGAAATTCCTGAGGTTCCATCAAAATTTGTGTTGCTATATTGTGCAACAGGAAGAGCAACTACAACGCGCCGAACACTGCAGTGAGCACTGACAGCGAAGAGCAGAGCCATTCTTAGCGCGCTCACGTTGTGGTGGCAGTCAAAGAATCTCCTCGTTTCCTTTCTGGAACGCTTTCGGTGGTTCGAAAAAATTCTCGCTTTGAAGAACTTGCATATAATGTTTTTGACTAATCAGTTGCTCAGTTGCCTACTCCCGTTATGCTTCGTTTGCAAGGCACAATTGCCGACCGTTTTAGCTTTAATCTTGGACACACTACTCATTGCGCTGCTAAATGACACTTTGAAGAGCGAAGAAAATAAATTGCATGAAATCTTGATAATCATAGTGAGTAAGCTGACAAAGCGTGGATTGATGTGCCGCCATTGCAAAGATTTGCTCAAAGTGGTGAGTATAGAAAGTTTCTTGGTTCAACGAAATCTTAAGCCTTTTTTCCTAAATAGATCGACTTGCAACTCAGCGAAGTGAATCTGCGGGAGAGCAGCATCCAGATCTTACAAGCCTTCTACTGGACCAGAATGTGCGCGTTAAATTTTGTAAGCAATTTGATAATAATCGCCACCGATATGACACAATTCGAATTGGCTGTAAGGCGCAACTCCAATTGTAGCAAATAAGTTAATGCATAATAAATAGAAAAATTTTGCAAAATGGCGATCAAGTAATCATATCGCTATAAAGTGCTATAATTAGCCATAAATAAAGGCATAAAATTTGGTTTAGCGAATACACCTACGCCTAGTAAGGCGTATATCTGGTTAATTTATTTTGCGAAAGTGGGCGTGTATCCACCCTTAATCGGTTTTATGTATATGTAGCATTCCAGAAATAATCTTTTCCTTGTGCTAAAAAGTGGTAAATCGGAACATAACTTTCCTCACCTCCCATATACCTAGTATTAGGGTTTGCAAACATCCGATGGGCTTAATACCGAATATATCAGCTAATAGATATTTGAAGTGAGTGACAAAATTAGTTAGAATCGATCCAGGAATTACCGCAGCCCTTGTATAATATATATAATGAACTTCGTTATTCTAATGGACGCTAGACTTATGAAATTAATTTTTAGACCTACGAAAGTAATTAAAAGTAATATTTTCAATTTATGAGATTACAGCAATTAAGTGCGATCGTTTTTATTAATGTGGAATGTATTTAGTTTTCGTACTTAAGTAACGGCTCTTCAGGTATTTTACAGAGTGTCTTTTGTGTCAGTATTCAGTCTATTCCAGGACACGTCGCATTCAGTTATGGACAACCTGTTCCTTTTCGCTGCAGAAATCTGCTTGAAACTCGTGCGTAAGCTTTACTTCGTGGACTTGTATTACAACAAAGTGACAAAACGTTTCGAACGTCAACCACAAAATCCACGGATTCGTCGTCGCATCCACCGCACACTGTTCTGGTTTGTCACCTTACACTCAATGGTAATTTTAGTGTTACCTTGCGCAATAGTGTTTCACTTAGACGTACTATTGTTGCTACGGGGCGCAGCCGCGCTAGTTGATTTACTTTTCATAGTAATTGTTTGGACCACCGCTGTTGTCAACTTGAGCATTATTTTGTATCAAATTCAAAGGAGAAGTACCAGCAAATTCTTGTATAATCTTTTCAACAAAATTATTGACTTGCATGAAGAAGTCGCAACGCTGCCGAATCACACTCCAATTATAGAACTCTACTCGATCATACACATTTTGCTGCTGTTAAGATTTCTATTAGTCATTTGGACTTGTGTTGCAGCCGCAAGAACATTTCCATTGTTTCTAAATGACATTATCAGTTTTCCAGTATTCCAGCTGGTATTCTTCGGCAATTTCATGATAATCTGGAAGTTCCTGAGGTTCCATCAAAATTTGTGTTGCTATATTGTGGAACAGGAAGAGCAACTACAACGCGCCGAACACTGCACCGAGCACTGCAAGCGAAGGGCCGAGCCGCTTCTACGCGCGCTCACCTTGTGGTGGCAGTCAAAGAAGCTGCTCGTTTCATTTCTGGAACGCTTTCGTTGGTTCGAAAAAATTCTCGCTTTGAAGAACTTGCATATAGTGTTTTTGACCAAACAGTTGCTCAGTTGCCTACTCCCGTTATGCTTCGTTTGCAAGGCACAATTGCCGACCGTTTTAGCTTTAATCTTGGACACACTACTCATTGCGCTGCTTAATGACACTTTTAAGAGCGAAAAACATAAATTGCATGAAATCTTGATAATCATAGTGAGTAAGCTGACAAAGCGTGGATGGAAGTGCCGCCATTGCAAAGATTTGCTCAAAGTGGTGAGTATAGAAAGTTTCTTGGTTCAACGAAATCTTAAGCCTTTTTTCCTAAATAGATCGACCTGCAACTCAGCGAAGTGCATCTGCGCGAAAACACCATACAAATCTTAAAAGGATTCTACTGGACCAGGATGGGTGGGATTAATTTCGTATTAAATTTGATATTAATCGGCATTGATCTGACGCAATTAGTAATGGGTGCAGGGTACAAATGTAGAAAATAATTTTATTTATAATTCTAATACAATTGAAAGCTAGATATCTCACTTGTAGTTAATAGATGGTATCAGTCTATTATTGTCATCTCAGATTTTCTCATATTTGTGTTTTTGATGTGTTATAAAAAGCTCACTCTGCCTTCAATAGAACGCATATAAATAAATATCAAAGGTCCTTCATTCAACTCTACAAAGAATGTTCCAATAATTTGTTTTTAATATTTAGTGAAGCTAGAACTTATTAAATTTATTAAAAATAATTTATATTGATCTGAGAACTGCCCAACCACTCAAGCATAACAAATTTCTCATTCACTCTCACTACAGTAATATGATTTTTTAGTCAATAAGTGAACCTATCTGCCAGGTTTTATGCTCCTCCAACTCTAAAATCGAGCCTAGTATTCGACTATGTCCGAAACTTTGTGCTATCTTATTTATATCGTATTTCATATTTTCAATTAACTAGCTGCTCAATGCTAATTGCGCGATTGCCACAACCGAATTGGAATTGCCACTGGCGCTAGTCAACACTAGATACATCTCACACACTAGCACACGCCAGCTCTTATAGACATAAGCAAGAGAGAGGCAAATGATAAGTAGAGCAGTAGCGCGTTGGCAGCCAGCGCATTGAGGTCGAAGGGAAACTCAGTCTTATGTTGTTTTAATAGAACTGTATGGCTTAGGCGCTGGGCGCGCGTCATGTGTGTTCTCGCATATTAGGCTTAACTAGTCAGTATATATGTGCAGACATATATGTGGGAGTGGTGTGTGTGTGTTGCGCGCGATTTTGTTTGCTTTCGCCTTCGTTTGTGCGACGCAAGTTTAACTTGTGCGTACGTGCGCGCTTAGTACGCGCCTTTGTTTTTGTTATCATTAAGCACAAGGCGCTGCACTGTCGCGCTCCCAGCAAGGACTCGTGCGTATCTCTTTTGTGAATTTGAAACGGGGAAAATTGTCGTAGACACAAATGTTAAGCGTGTCACAAGGACATTGACAGTTGCACAATGAAGATGAAAATATAAATACAGCAATTACAATAACAAAAACAAAAAAAAACAAAAATAATAATAATAATAATTTTTATTTTTATTTTCTGCGTAAAAAAAATATTTTTTTTTGCAATTTATTAAATAATATTTTTTTATTTCAAAAATAAAAAAAATATTTTTCCAAAAAAATTTAATTTTAATTTTTTTTTTCAAAACATACGTTAAAGAATAAAAATTTTTTGCGGGTTTTTGTTGAATAATATTCAAATTTTTTTTTAATATTTTTCCAAAAAAAAGCTAATTTAATTTTCTGCGTAAAAAAGTTTAATTATTTTTAGATTCATTTCTACATATTCTTTTATTTTTTTCCAGTCAAATAGAAAATATTTTTTTAATTTTTTCCAAAATAAATTTTAAATTTTTTTCGCGATTGTTTATTACAATTATGTTTCTAATTTTTTCACGAAAATTTATTGAATCTGACTGGGTAGAATTTTTTCAAGCATAAAAAATATTTTTCCAAAAAGAAAAAAAAAATTTTATTTTTATTTTATGCGTAAAAAAATTAATTTTTTTGCAATTTATTAAATAATATTTTTAATTTATTTTAAAAAATAAAAAAAATATTTTTTCCAAAAAAAATAGTTTTCATTTTTAATTTTCTTTAATTTTTTTTTCAGAACTTACGTTAACAAAAATACTATGTATTTTGGGAGTTTTTATGAAAAATATTTTTTAATATTTTCCAAAAAAAATTTAATTAATATATCATTTTATATTTTAACATTTTAATTTTCTGCGTAAAACAAAATTAATTTTTTATTACATAATATTCTTTTATATTTTTTCAGTCAAATAGCAATTTTGTTTAATTTTTTTTTCCAAAATATATTTTAAATTAAAATTTTTCGCGATTACTGAAACAATATATATATGTATTTTTATAATTTTTAATTTTTTCACGCAAATTGATTGAAACTGGCTGAGTATAACTTTTCAAGCCTAAACAAAATGAATTTTAATTTTTATTTTCTGCATAACAAAATTTAATTATTTTGCAATTTATTAAATACAATTTTTTATTTTTTTTTTTTAAATAAAAGATACTTTTCAAAAAGAACTTAATTTTTAATTTTCTTTAATTTTTTTTTCAAAAATTATAAAAATTAATTTTTTGTCATTCTTTATGAAAGATAATTTTTAATTTTTTTTAATATTTTCCAAAACAAAATTTAATGAATATATAATTTTTATTTTATCATTTCAATTTTCTGCGTAAAAAAATTAATTTTTTATTACATAATATTCTTTTATTTTTTCAGTCAAATAGAATTTTTTTTTTTATTATTTTTCCAAAAATAATTTATAATAATATATAATTTTTATTTCAATATTTTAATTTTCTGCGTAAACATTTTTTTATTATTTTGCGATTCTTTATAATATTCTTTTATTTTTTGTTCCCATGAAATAGAAAATATTTTTTACTTTTTTCCAAAATAAATTTTAAATTCATTTTTTTACGATTATTAATACAATATATTTTTATAATTTTTTCACGAAAATTGGTTGAAACTGACAGAGTAGAATTTTTTCAAGCCTAAACAAAATGAATTTTAATTTTTATTTTCTGCGTAAATTTGTTTTTATTATTTTGCAGTTTATTAAATAATGTATTTTTTTTTTTCAAAAATAAAAAAATATTTTTCCAAAAAAAATTAATATTAATTTTTAATTTTCTTTATTTTTTATTTGAAAACTTACGTTAACTAAAATAATATTTTGCGGGTTTTTATGAAAAATATTTTTTAATTTATTTTTTTTTTTAATATTTTTCCAAAAAAAAATTTATTAATATATATATAAAAAAATTTATTTTATTATTTTAGTTTTCTACTTAAAAAGTTTAATTTTTTATTGCATAACATTCTTTTATTTTTTTCAGTCAAATAGAAATTATTTTTAAATTTTTTTTCCAAAATAACTTTGGAATTAAATTTTTTTGCGATTATTAATACAATATATTTTTAAAATTTTTTCACGAAAATTGATTATGTTGTGGTCTTCGTCAAGCTGTGTATTCAACTCAATTAGACTCAATACAAGTTTTTATTTAGCTTATTGTAACATATAAAGGTTATAGTTCATAACAAGCTTTTTTATGGCTAACTGCTTTTCAAGTACAGTCTCACTTTGCAGCCGCCAAATTCACGAATTTCCGAAAGAAAAAACACCAACATACGCCACATTAATTTCAAAACCAGAACATCATTTATCATTTCAATTACAAGTCTGAGGTTAAATAAATAGCAAAATGATGACTTGCATGCCAAGTGAAACACGCACGGCTGTAGTTGTGCACAGCTTGTTGGCATTTCGAAAAAAAAAAACGAAAACGCTAAAACAGCAAAGAACAACAATAAAAATGGCATGTACAATAAAATCGAGCAAAACAAGAACAATAACAAGCAAACACACATGCAAATGTTCTACTTTTTTTGCGCAATTTCTGTGTGTAAAAAATCAATAACACAATGCCGCATAAAAACACTTCTAAACAACAGTTGACTGTTGCAGCGGCAACAACAAATGCAAATAATATTTATAAAAATTACAAGCTAAACAGAAAATGATTTATTTAGCACAACAGCAATAAAACAACAACAATAACAGCATAACCACTTCCACTCGAATGCGGCTGGCAAGTTATTACACCGAACAATACAGCACAGCCGATTGTCATACTAAACCGTTTTGTTATATTTATGCTTTTTCCTTGCTTTGTCGGTGTTTCGCGTGATTTGGCTGCCAAAAACGTGGTACATGCAAACAAAGCGATTTGCAAATGGCATGAGGCAAATGTTAAAAATACAATTTTTGTTTTATTATAAAAATATTTCTAACATATAGTGCATAGAGCTTAGCGTGTGGAAGTGCTTGGCAACCGTTGGCAAGCGCTAAACCATAAATATGAGTACCTGAATTTGTAATATTATAATATTTACTTGCACAAAAATTTAAAATTTTTGTTTAAATTTGTTACAAAACATAAAATGTGTTAGTCCAATTAGTAAAATATATAATTTCATGCAACATTTACACCAAAATGTGTTCGCTATATTCATTAAACTTTGTTAGAATGGCTAATAGCAAAAAGTTACTCATACGCACAGTGGCACACTCTTCATTGGACACCTACACATTTTAATTAGTGGTGCTTTGTGAGAAAGAGCTGCGCAAGTAGGCACGCATGCACTAATTATAGTGTGTATTTGCGTTTGTTTACAGGGTATTTTGTTGTTGTTGGCTCTCATTTAAAGGCAACGAACTTCAATATTCATATAAATCTATACTAATATTATAAAAAGGAAAGATTTGTATGTATGTATGTTTGTAATGAATAAACTCTAAAACTACTGTACCGATTTCAAAAATTCTTCCATTGGAAAGCTACACTCACCCCGAGTAACATAGGCTATATTTATTGCTAGAATCTCAACTTTCTGCAAATAGTTCCCAGGTGAGGGTATCGAAAAGACCCCGTGATGGAGAATCTTAATCTGAAACTGAAAATCGTCCTGCAAGTCATTCTCCTTGCATTTCATTTTCGAATTTTCCTCATTTTACCTTTTTTTATATTAGGTCGCCAAATATCTCCCTTCCGCTTTTTTTGCTTTGCTTTATAACAGTGATCGGATTTAGTTAAAATATTCGCCGTTTCGTTCGATAATCTGTTTCCATCTAGACGGCAACTTTAATACCCTCCTCGTAAAAGCCCCACTCCTTATTTGCGAAGAACTCGGACAATTACTTTTCACAAGTCTCGTTTGAGTTCAAGTTTACACCACCAAGGGCGTTCGCCATGGACAGGACTGCCCGGGCTATATGGCGGATGCGATAAAACCTCCCATCCGAGCTCCCGTAGCTTCTGGCGAGTCTACTGGCGTTGTCCTGGTGGAACACAACACCTTTCCTGTGGGCCAATTCTGGACACTTCTGGTCGATCGCCTGCTGCAAGCGGTCCAGTTGTTCGCAGTAGATGGTAGAGTCTGGCCATATGGCAGCAACTCATCCCTAACATCAAGCTTTTTTGTGTATCCAGCCTTCTGCAGTTGATTTAAAATGGTTTGGTGACTAACTCCCATCTCCTGGGCGATGTCACGAGATGTCACATGCCGGTCTAACTCGATGTTTTCCATGATTTGATCGGTATTCGTCGTCACAGGTCTTCCACGGGTCTCGTTTTCACCCGCTCTGAATCGTCGAAACCATTCCTCCGCAGTTCGAAGTGATAGAGTTTCATCCCCCAAAACACCATTAATCTCACGGAACGTTTCTCTAGCTGAGTTGCCTTTAACAAAGGAAAACTTTAAAATAGCACGAATTTCGGCGTGTGGACTCCATGTTTACACGTCTATAACTGTTGAACGCAATATTCAAAATAATCAAGCATAGCGTCGTTTTGTAGGTTATGTCAAGACCTTTCAAAGATGTATAGTATTGCCAGATACCAGCTCTGTAGCGTTTTACTTTATACATAGCTGCGAAATTCAAAAGACAAAAAGGCGGAATGGCGACATTTGCCAAACTAATATGAACCTACACAAGAAACGGCAAAGTACACACATATATATGGGAGAGTGTATAGAAACTTGTAATTTTTGAAATGTTTGTTTAAGCCCATGCGAATCCGGAGTGGTCTGCTAATATTTTAAATAAAGAAAAATATTAAAATTGCTCTTTGCCTTAATGAATAATAGTCTTAATTGGGGATGAAAAATATTTTTCAATTAAAAAATATGAAAATCGCCTACCACCCTTCATTGCGCTGCCGTCTAACAGAGCGCTGATTCATCTATACTAATATTATAAAGAGGAAATGTTTGTTTTTTTGTTTGTTTGTGTCGAATAGGCTCCGAAACTACTGAACCGATTTGAAAAATTCTTTCACCGTTGGAAAGCTATACTATCCCTGAGTGACATAGGCTATATTTAGTTTAAAAAAAATAGGGTTCCTTACCAAAACTCCGATAATGTAAAAAAATACCAAAAAACTTTCTTTAATCGCGAATGCTGCGAAAACGATTGAAGATATAACAAAGTGATGTACTACAATTTTGTAGAACTTATCATTACCTACAAAAAACGTCGGGACATCATATCTCTAGCTATTATAGTTTTGTCACAATAAGCGATTTTATACCTTTATTTATACCTTTACCTTTACCTTATACCTTTATTTATACCTTAGTATTAATCCTTATCGAAATAAATGATTTATTATTTAAGATCGCTTCAAAACCTTTATATAACTTTTTGAATTATTAGATTCTGACATACCATTCAAAAGATATCACGAGTTAAAAATTTTGAAATTTTTGAATGGTCCTGTGCGGAATTAAAAATTGTTGTCGCTTGATAATAATATGATATAAAAATGAATTGCTGTTCGTTTGTGCCGCAAAAAAAAACGAGAACGGCCAAACCGATCTGGCTAATTTTAGTCTTGAAATATTCGTGGAAGGCCAGAAAAAGATAAGAAAGTGAGTAAATATGAAAAAATTTCGAGGAAGATAATAATAAGAGAATTTTATTCGAGTTGACAAGAAAAATATAAAAGAGAAAACAAAAAATTATAATTTGAAGGTTGACATTGTTGCTTTGTTAAAATATTTTTGTTATTGTTCAATTGTATAAGGTTGTGTCGATAGCCCAAAACAATTTGTAAAAAATAAGGAAAGGCTAAGTTGGGGTCCAACCGAACATTTTATACTCTCACAATTTATTTATGTAATTTTATTAAGATAACACACAATTTTACGTATATATTCGACATAAAGTCCAATAGAAAATCATCATATATAGTATATGAGGGCTGATGTAATTCCAGAACCAATTTCACTAATTTTCACCACCAAGGTTAACGGGAATAGGGGCGACTTGGCACCTGTTAGTAGGCAAATATACGGCACATTCGGCCTTGAAATTACTCCTAAATTGCAAATGAACGAAACACCAGTCAGCAAAATCGTCAAAAATAGCGCTTTAACGAAAATTTTCCAAATATTCAAGAAGTCGTTGGAGGTACTGCACAGGACTTTAAAAGATCTTGATTGTCGATGAACGTGTTTGGTGGAGCCAGGATTCTGTTAGTAGGTGATTTACGCCAATTATTCCTGGATCAACTGTTACTGACGGGTTATCGCATGCCTAAAATCATTTAATTTGTGGCGACACATAAAGAAGCGCCAATTAACAACTAACATATGAGTGTTTTTGCAACAATACCAAATTGCGATTGTAGAAATAGTTGGCAGTTGACACCTCGATGGATTAATAGCATTTCCAACAGATTTCTTTCACTTCATTGACTCGAAAGAGAAGTTTTCCTGACATGAAACCTCAATATGATAACCATAAATGACTGATTGAATGACCTATATTGGTGGTAAAAAAAAATATCGATGATCTTAATGCGACAATTTAGAATTTCGGTCCAAAAGAGTTGACACAGCTACTAACCAGTATGACGTATTCAATTATCCCACAGACTATTTTAAATTGCTGGACTATCCCCACTCACGTGCAATTAAAAGTAGTGTGAGTTGTCATCATACTGCGTAACATAAATCAACCTCGAGTAATCAATATCGTCGCCGAAGCCAAGATTGGACCAACTTAATTTAATGTATACCTTAGCCACAAAAACGTGTGGCCGGGTCTGCTAGTTTTCTATAAACTTAACACTTAAATTTTACAAAAACCCAGTCATCAGAACATAACACTACGTCCCGTCAGAGAGTTTCCCCACTTTATATTTATTATATACTAACCATAATTTAATGACATGAAACTTAAAAAAAAAACTGTCGCTTCACTTAAATTAAGCCGCAATTACACTAATATCAAACTTCAAAGGCAAAATTCGGCTTGTGCGCTGCAACCGCTTGCCAAAAACAGTTTCCTTGCAAATTGCTAAAATACTAGTAAATTAAAAAATTCAATTACGCTTTGAAATCACAATCGCACACACATACATACCTACAAACAGGCAGGCAGTTAGATGTGGCGAGATGTTGAAAGATAAATTTCCTTTTTACGAACGCAGTGTGGCAGCCACAGACCAACAAATGTAAGCCACACTTCTCGCACTAACGACCGTTTGTCAAACTGAAATGTATATATGTTTAGAGATATATAAGTGTGTATTTGTGTGTGGAAAGGCTGTCCCCTCAGTCGTTTGCATTAATTTGAAGTGAAAAGATCAAAGCAAAAACTTAAAGACCATAAACCGGAAACCACAAAACATCGCATAAAACACCGACCGACGGAGTAGAGTGAAATGTGAAACGAGATTAGAGCAACGAAATATCTGAAGTGGTTGGTACGAGAGACGCAGTGCGGACTATGGCTAGACAAAGCGCAATAAAACCTCAACGCTCTAAGTTTTGAGTGAAAAAGACTAACACAGCAGAAATAATTGTCTAGTTTTTGGAGAGTGGCAGCGGCTAGGCTGCCCAATCGAACAAGCACAAAGGCGCAGCTAAGCAAATTGTAAGTAAATATGGTTAGGCAGAAAGTGAGGGGAATCAAGCACAAGAGAAGAAGATGTAGCAAAAGCTGAAATCTGGCTGGCAAACCAAGAAGAGTGGTCCAAGCTGCATTTTCGTAAGAATGATATGAGCCAGTAGAAATATATATATATATATATATATACAAGTTGATATGTAAGCATGTAATAAATAAGCATATTCAATGCTGTAAGTGCTTGTCCTCATTCAAGAGGCAATATGCACTCAACTCGGACTGCGCTGTCAGCTGCTAGTCTCAGCGGGTAATAGACAGCGGCTGAGCTGCACTCCTATGTCAGTCGCTAGCCGAATGCATGAAATTTTCAAATTTCTACCAAATATTATGCACTCACTTTGCGCTCCAACGAAATATGCAAATGACAGCGCCAGCAGCAGCATAATGCATAGCCACAGCGCATTGTTGTTGTTGCTACAGTCTATATAAAAGTCTAAGTAAGTGTGTAAGTCAGTTGCGAGCTGCCACATAATGTTGTAACTGTCTGCCTTGCGGAGCCTCTGCAGCAACTTTTGCTTGCCGAAAATGCAAAATGTGGAGTAAAAATTCGCAAGCTGTGTAAATATTATTACAATTTGGTCAGTAGAAAGTAGAAAGTAGAGTAGAATATAAAGATGAGCATAAAATGCAGAGTAGAGTAGAAGTGCCTGTGGGTTAGGCAGGCTGATGTTGATTTTGTAGGTAAAATTTTCAAATTTTACTCTAGATTTGAATCAGTGGACAATTTAATCGCAGGAAAGTAATAGGAATAATGCTGATAGGATAAGATTATATACAAATTTTGTTAAATATAAGGTTATATATATCAAAATGAACAGGGTGACGAGTAAAGTTCAAATGCGGATGTCTGTCTGTCCGTCCGTCCGTGCAAGATGTAACTTGAGTAAAAATTTAGATATCTTGATGAAACTTGGAAGATGTAATTATTGGCTCCATAAGAAGGTTAAGAAAAAAATGGGCGTAATCGTAAACCTGCCACGCCCACAAAATGGCGAAAACCAAAAACACATAGAGTGCCATAACTAAGCCATAAATAAAGCTAAAAAAAATTCGGTACAAAGGATCGTACTACGAAGGGGCATATTTGGATGTAATTTTTTTGGAGAAGTGGGCGTGGCCCCGCCCCTACTTAGTTTTTTGTACATCACTCGCAAACTACTAAGGCTATATCGAAGAAACTTTCTAGTGTCGTTTCTTTTAGGTAATACCTTATTATTCTTCTTCTTGTCGCCAATTGGTAATACCAAGTGAAGACAGGTCCCTCTCCACCTGGTCCTTCTATAGGAGTGGAGGTCTCCCTCTTCCTCGGCTTCCACTAGCGGGTACTGCATCGAACACTTTCAGGGCTGGAGTATTTTCGTCCATTCGGAAAACATGACCTAGCCAGCGTAGCCGCTGTTTTTTTATTCGCTGGACTATGTCTATGTCGTCGAATAACACATACAGCTCATCGTTCCATCGTCTGCGATATTCGCCGTTGCCAATGTTTAAAAATCCATAAATCTTCCGCAAAACCTTTCTCTCGAAAACTCCTAGTGCCGTCTCATCGGATGTTGACATCGTCCACGCTTCTGCACCGTAAAGTAGGACGGGAATGATGAGAGACTTGTAGAGTTTGGTTTTTGTTCGTCGAGAGAGGACTTTACTTTTCAATTGTCTACTTAGTCCAAAGTAGCACCTGTTGGCAAGAGTGACTCTGCGTTGGATTTCCAGGCTGACATTGTTATTGGTGTTAATGTTGGTTCCCAGGTAGACGAAATTATCTACAACTTCAAAGTTATGACTGTCAACAGTGACGTGGGAGCCAAGACGCGAATGCGCTGACTGTTTGTTTGACGACAGGAGATATTTCGTCTTGTCCTCGTTCACCACCAGACCCATACGCTTCGCTTCCTTATCCAGTCTGGAAAAAGCAGAACAAACGGCGCGGTTGTTGCTTCCGATGATATCAATATCATCGGCGTACGCCAGGAGCTGTACACTCTTGTAGAAGATTGTACCTTCTCTATTTAGCTCTGCAGCTCGTATTATTTTTTCCAACACCAAGTTAAAGAAGTCACACGAGAGTGAGTCACCTTGTCTGAAACCTCGTCTGGTATCGAACGGCTCGAAGAGGTCCTTCCCGATCCTGACGGAGCTTATACAGTCCAAAAATTAAGGAAATCGGATCATAACCACGCCCACCCCCCATACAAAGGTTATGTTGAAAACTACTAAAAATGCTTTAATTCAGTAAGGAAAACCACCAGAAACCTTAAATTTCATTATAAAGATGATACAGAAGAGCTGCACTCAAAATGGTATACAAAATTTTAAACGGGTGTGGTTCCGCCCACTTAGGGATCAAAAACCATATCTTCGAAACTACTCGACCAATTTCAATGAAATTCGGTTTATAATATCTTCCTAGCTTCCCAAAGATATGTTGTGAAAATAATCCAAATCGGATCACAGCCACGCCCACTTCCCAAATGCCAGAACTTTGAAGTCGATCCTTCTAAAAATCGTCGAAATCGGTCCATAAGTTTTCAAGACCCTATATATCGAATATAAGGACCTCAGTGCTTCTAACAAATTTTTTTACCGAAAATATACGTAAGTCTCTCAGATAATTAGAAGAAATTCAGAGAGAATATATTTCTTCTAACAATATGTCTCCGTGCGAAAAATTAGTGAAATCGGGTCATAACTTTCCTTATCTTACATATATTTAATATTAAGGTTTTCAAACTTTCAATGGACTTTATACCATATATATGCCGAATATGTGTGTCAAATTGTTTGTTATATTAATAAAATTACATAAATAAATTGCGAGAGTATAAAATGTTCGGTGACACACGAACTTAGCCCTTCCTTACTTGTTTTATTTTTTGTGACTCTAAAAATGTATTTATACTTAAAATGAAAGAAATTTTTAAAAATTCATAGAAAAAAGGGAAAATTTTAAATTTTTCTTCATAAAAATATATAAAAATATAAGAAATTTCGAAGGACTTTTTTTTAAGAAAAATGCTTTAAAGCTTCCTCGAAACAACTCAAACTGCTCGAACTGCTTTCAGTAAGGCCCAAAGCTTCATAAGAAACTTAAACTAAATGAGAAAAGTGAGGTACTCGTTCTGAAATACCTGTTTACTATTTTCAGTCTGCTTTTATAGAATTTACATATAAAATTTATTTTTCTATTTTTTCCATTTTTCTTTTTTTTTTCAATATTTTTTTCTCCTTTCATTACAATCGCCAACCGTGCTATAAAACAAGTGTTGCCACATGTACACAAACTAACATTTAACCTTACACCAAAAATAGCAATAACTACATACATATATTGTTGCTATGTTGCAAGTACACTGGCATGCCAAAATGAGTTACCCACGGCGCTTGTAACTGCAATAAACATGAAATTCAAAATTCAGGCCAAAACTAAACACACGCTGTCATTGCCACTACGGCTGCCACAAGCACAAATATCAATAACATTTAGTTGCTTTTATTTGCATGTATTTGTGACGCTGTCTATTAACAGCAACAACAACAGCAGCATATATACATATTTTTATATATACAAATACATATGTATATACATACAACAACAAACGCTTGCATGTATTGACTGCTCTTTGCAATGTATATAACTGTATTTTTGCCTGCTATCTTGTCGCCAAATTTTAGCTTTCCTTTTGTGCGCTGGCACTCCTGCACACTCTCATACATACTATCAATGTGTGTGTGTGTTAGTTGTGTACAAAATTTGTATTTGTTGTATTTGTTTACTGGTCGCGTTGTTTCACTTGTTTGCACTGTAAACTCGTACATGAATTAATATTTGTGTTATTTCTGCTGCTCTTATTTTTTATGACAAAAATAAACTTGTTTAAAACTGTTACTTTACATAATATCGTACGATTTGTTTAGTGACTACAAACAACTGCAGACACACTGACATGCGATTTACATGGGTTCTTCCGAAAAATTTACACAACTTGGCACAAATTGTGTCATGTTTTTGCTTTTGTGTCGTCGAAAGTGACCAGAGAGTATAGGTACACAAAAAAAAAGTTGAGCTTTCGCTATAACAGGCATGTATTCGGAAGTACAGTGAACACCATATAATTGTAACAAGGAGTTTTGTAATCTTTGAAGTAAATAATTAGTGGCTTAAATTTCCTTTAGAATGAACAGCAATATACTCTCAAGCACTTTAATTTATAAAATTTCATTTACGACCCAAGTAATACGAGGGCTGCTATATATATTTCTGGTCTAGGCAACACTAAGTGTTGCCAGGTGCAATCTGACATTTCCATTGGAAAATTTGACATTTTTTAGCATAACATCAATCAGAACGTTTTGTCATTTAATAGTGAATTGTTTTATTTACAGGGAATTAAAAAAATCATCTCGGCCAAAAAATGGAATTAACTCGTGAACATTTTCGTGCGATCATTTTTCACAACTTTCGACGTTGATTATCGCGACAAGTCTGCATCGATGAACTGAAATCTTTGTATGGCTATGAAGCACCATCCTATAGCACTGTGAAAAACTGGTACAACGAATTCAATCGTGGCCGACGCTCGCTCAAAGAAGAATTCCGTGAAGGTCGTCCGAAAACAGACGTTGTGCCAGAAAACATCGATGCCGTACGTGAACTGATAATGCAAGACCATCATGTAACATACCTTCAGATAGAGGCATGCCTATGCATTTCTCCCACCAGCATACATTCGATATTGCATGAACACCTGGCCGTAAAAAAGTGCTTCGAAAATTGGTTTGAGCGCATGCAAAAGTGTATAAATCTTGATGGAGAATATTTAAAAAAAACAATAAAACCATTTTCGTTGATAAATATTCCTATTTTCATTATTAGGCCAGAAATATATATAGCAGCCCTCGTTGCTATAGAGCTGACAGGTACCAGTCCAGGTTCAAGTCTGCTAAATACTAAATTTTGCAGCTTCATGTCTAAGTCCTAAAAGATATTAAATTCTCAAAATAGTAACAAGTCCTTAGAAAAAACCACACTTTTGCATCGATAAATCGCTAATCAACTTGAGGTTACGTATACGCCGTGACAGTCCTGAGCCATCATAACAAACGAGTGTACATATATGCAGGAACAGCAGCCAGCTGGTAAGCAAGCGCTTAAGTAAATAAAGACATGTAATTCATATATTAACATTTAATATCGCACATACCGTTATGCAAAGCGCATATACCGTTATTACAAACACACTAGTGTGGCAAGTGTACAATTATTGATTGTAGTTGTTCGCTGTAAGCGCTTATTAGTGGCTTGCCGTTAAAGTCGCAACATTACAAGCAGATATAAGCAGATATTTGTGTTGTGGGCGTATCACTTCCACTTCACAAAAATCACACTAACGGTAATTGCGTATACATATTATTGTTATTGTTGTTTTTAATTAACGCACTTATTTCATTCTGCTAATATTTGATTTTTAATTTTTCTGCTGATTATTGTTGTTGTTTAAATGAGCTTTTCGCCGCATATTTACAATACGCCTTCTTAATTGCCACATTTTCATATTTTAATTAAAATAATGCGGCAATTGAATTGTTGCGGTTGCCTGTCGAGCGGTTACTTAAGTGCTTATGCAAATGCTGAAAAAACAATTATTTTTAAATATTATATTTCAAGCTGTTTGAAATGCGCGCCCTTTAAGCGGCACAAATGAAAAGCTTTAGCTTATCTGCGCGCAGTTATATGGCAGAGTAGAGGCAAAAAAAAAAGAAAAGAAAACACAAGTTGAAAGTGCACAGAGAATTTTGCTTTCCACGCAGTTGACCTGTAAAACTCATTTCACCTTTTACACACAAACACACACAAATAAATAATAAAAGCAAGGCAGGGAAGCTGCAGAAATCCTCACAAAGCCGAAAAGCGCACTCGTACAAGAATTTCGTGTGCCACATGCACTTGCGTTGTAGTTCTACGCGAGAATTAAAAAAAAAACCGCAACAGCAACAGCAACAAATTGCAAAGAAAGCAATAACAAAAAGTAAGGAAAGGTTAAGTTCAGTTGCAACCGAACGTTTTATACTCTCGTAATTTATTGATTTTGCTAAGATATTTCACATATTAATCGATATATGCGAAATAAAACCCACCCACCAGCGTGTTTTTGAAAAACCTATAATTAGGTATATGGGTGCCAGGGGAAGTGATGACCCGATTTTAATATTTATGATTTATGTTACAGGAACCGGATGTAGAGTCACCGTATATGACGTTAGAGGAAACGGGTATGAGCTAACCGGATGTTGGTAACCGGGGAAAATTGATTTGGTCAACCGGAACCGCATATGGGGTAATCGGGACCGAATACGATGTTACCAGAGTAATGATGATACGAGAAACGATGTTACCGAAACCGCTATGAGGATGAGGAAACCAGGTATGGGGTAACCGGGACCGGTAATGATGTTACCGTTACCGGAAATGGAGCAACCGGAACCGGATATGAAGTGGCAAGATATGGGTAATGATGGTACGGGATATTGTGTTACCGGAGCCGGAAATGCGACAATCGGATGTGGGGTGACCGGATATGATGTTGCCGCAGCCGGATATGGGTGGGAAGTTGGACGTGGTTATTATCCGATTATATCAATTTTAATCGTGTGTCCCATAAGAAAAACGACTTCAGAAAGTTTGGTTTATATAGCTTTATTGGTTTCCGAGATATTCACAAAAACCTTATTTAGTAACGGAACCACGCCCACTTTTCAGAAACAATTACATCCAGATATGATTCCTCCTAGTGCTTTATATGGTCCGATTTCGCCCATTTTCAATAACAACCCTAATACGGTCCCAAGGAGAATGTGTACCAAATTTACCAAAAAGTTTCAACTCGTCTCGTCATCCTGATCATTTTGATATATATAACCCTATATCTAACTCATTCGGTTTTATGACTTACAAACAACCGTTATGTGAAAAAAACTATAATACTCTCTTAGCAACTTTTGTTGCGAGAGTTTAAAAAATCGCCTGGTGTTGCATGCAATCCACCGCAACGAATATATGCCGCCTCAGTATACAAAATATACGGATTCACCGATTGCTGCAACCACAAACAACAACGGACACCAGCAGGCAAGCGAACGCTGGCGAAAGTGCACTTGAAGAGGCTGCGCCGCAACGAAAACACGCCGAAAATAAATAAACGAGAACCGCAACATGCGCGCCATTATTGTTTTAAGCAGAGTGCAGTCAACAATTTGTGCCGAAAACAAAATATAAAGCGCCAAATGAAAGCTGCAGCTGAAGAGAATTAAATGAACGCGGGCAAAAAACGGCGAGAATACCGCCAGCAAATTGGGTTAAAGTGTGCAGCGGCCAAAGAATTGGCGAACAAGTGAAGAGATACCAAATGAAAGTAAAAAAAAACAAGAATAAATAAAAAAAAAAAATAAAAAATAAAAATAAAAAATAGAAATAAAAAATTTAAATAAAAATATAAAAAAATTCCCGCTTGCTGTAAAAAAACCGCACAACCTTTGCGCGCTAAATGCCCCCGGTCGACTTAAGCATTTCAGTCTGTGCCGCATGCAATGCGCACGGCTCTTTTAAATGCAATTTGGCACGGCTACCGCCGAAATTCTTTTGCATTACATTTAAAATGCAAGTCAGCGGCAGTTGAAGACAGGCCACCGCCGGTAACACGTTGCCAGCAATGCGGCGCACCCGACACGCGAAAAAGCGAAACAGCAAACGCAGGCAATTAGCATGCAAATCCAGCAGCGCAATACACTGCGTGTAACTTAAGAAATACGTGTGCATAAAGGCACTCCATACACTATACGCAGTGACTGCGGTGCATATGTAAAAGCAGTGAAGGTGGCGCGTGTGAATCACGTATGTCATTGCAGTTGGTGAACGAGCTATCATGCAGGTAAGGAGAATTAATTCACGTGCATATTGAAAGTATTTC
Source organism: Zeugodacus tau (assembly GCA_031772095.1). Classification (NCBI taxonomy): domain Eukaryota; kingdom Metazoa; phylum Arthropoda; class Insecta; order Diptera; family Tephritidae; genus Zeugodacus; species Zeugodacus tau. The sequence continues at coordinate 76,049,582 of CM062651.1, read as the reverse complement.
ATGAAAATTTAAATTAATAGACAGTAATTATGGGAAAAATATTGGAGAACAACTCGTAGTTGAAGATATGACTGAATAACTGTAAAATAGTTCGAAGAAATGTTATTTTAATTTCTTTTATAAAAACTTTCAATTTAATTGTTTAAAATGATTAAATATTTTAAATAAATTAAATAAATAAAAGAATAACCAGATGGCAACCCTTCCCACAAAATGTCCAATAGTTAAATTTTTTAACACTTTTGGTTTAATTTCCATAATGCAATGTTTTTATTCAAAAAATTTTGTTTTATACAATTTTCAGACCGGTGGCAACGCTCCAAAAAAAATAAAGAAATAAATATTAGGTCTACAACTTTGCTTCCTCCGCTTTTCTTTTTAATTCCAAGAAAAGTGCGGCTGAGGCTTATCGAATGCTTTCGGATACATACGGTGAGACTGTCCTAAGTGAAAGAACATGAATAGTGATTATGAAGTCGAAGACCGGCATGGTGGTGGAAGGTCGTAGGTCCATACCAGGTTACCTCTCTTGGTTCCGGTAACCAAATACTGTGACCTCATATTCGGTCCTGATAACATCATATTCGGTTTCGGTTACCCCATATCCGGTTCCAGATGGTCCATACCCGGTCACCTCACCACATCCGGTTCCAGTTACCACCTTTCGTTTCAAACCCAAAAGGGATTGGCCGAATCGTTGCAAGTGACACAGCAAGCCGTATCAAAATGCCTCAAAGTCATGGGGTTGATTCAGAAACAAGGAAACTGGGTTCCTTACAACTTGAAACCCAGAGATGTCGAACGGCGCTTCTTTGCATGTGAACAGCTGCTTCAAAGGCACAGCCGAAAGGGATTTTTACATCGCATTGTAACTGGCGACGAAAAATGGGTCCACTACGATAATCCTAAGCGAAGAAAGTCATGGGGGAGCCTGGCCTGAAATAGGAAATCTTACCCCACCCACCGTATTCTCCAGACGTTGCTCCATCTGACTACCACACATTCCGATCTACGGCACACGGTTTAGCTAACGAGCACTTCCGTTCTTATGAAGAAGTCAAACATTGGATTGATACTTGGATCGACTCGAAAGATGAGGAGTTCTTTCGTCACGGAATACGCATGCTGCCAGAAAGATAGTCAAAATTAGTAGCTAGTGTCGGCCAATATTTTGAATAACATTTTTGTAACCGTTTTTATACAATAAAGCCTTAAAATTACAAAAAAAAAGGCGGAAGCAAAGTTGAAGGCCAATATTTTTAAATATCTTTTGTGCCTTTGATGATGTAATATTTCGTTTATTTTTTCAATTGATAAAAAATTAAAAATAAACAGGTGGCAACACTTTTCAATTCTTTTAAATTTGAACTTTTTCTTAATTTTTATTAAGTAATACTCAGATTGTGTCTTATCTTTATCTTACCTGTGTCGTTTTTAGCAACAACTTTCAAACAGATGGCAACCCTTTTCAAAAAACTCTGTGACAGAAATCTCTTCTATATTTTTCTGTTTCCTTACTCACTATATATTATTACAGTTATTTGATCATTTTAATTTGATGGGAAAAAATAAACAGGTGGTAACCCTTCTCAAAAATATCGTGCATTTTTATTACGACGCTGTCTAAATAAGTTTTGACGCCAAAAATAGAAACAATTCAAACCAATCTTCTCGATTCCGTATTTTTATGACATTGATAAAGCACAGTTATGTATTTTTTGTACACACTCAATCCTAACCCTAAATATTAGACAAAACTATATATTCAATCATAACTTTGATGTCATCTCCTCTGGGTAGTTGTAACCCATTAACTATGTATATGAGCACAACCCAATCGAAATTTAAGTGACACTATCAAACCTTTTCGCCGCAGACTATGAATCCATTCCCACAACAAATTTGAAAATTCGAGTTTGATCTTATGCAAATTTGCTTTGCTGCTTTTAGTGTAGCGCACTTTGAAATGTATGTACGTAGTAAACTTCACACAATCCAACATCAAAGCAACGTCAAGTCCAACGTCCGACCCTTCAACCAGCCTGCCATTAACGGCTTTGCCGTTGGTACTCGCAAATTAGCATGCTGTGCGCATATTAGCATGTACGCCTCCGCACCGCAATATTGTGAGTCATCAACAGCATTGCAACATTATATTCAACCCAAACCACTTATTATGTGCATTCGGAAGCAGCAACTCAATATGTCAGAACATTTGCGGCAGCCAGCGATGCTTATTGGCGCACAAAGCCCTCGAATCAGCTTAATTAGCATGGAGTTATGCGTATTTTGGCATTAATGTGCTGTACATGGGTTGAATTCATGGAAATCGGCCGCAAACATGCTGCACAGTGGCAACTCAAATGGAATACTCTAGTGCTGGTTGCAGATCTAGATGTTGTTGGCTGAGCGCTTGAAATCTAATAATTGTTGATAACTTACTCATATACTTCACTGTGCATATATGTGTAGTTGCCACACTGTTTCAAAATAATAATAATATTCAAAATAATAATAACAATAAATTCCATCACACAACCACGAAATTCAACTGACGTGTGCTAGTTCGAAAGCTGCAAAAGCTGTCTTAGAAAGCTCTCATCGAATAGTTTTTCGTTGAAGCGTTTATGGGTAACAATCAACCACGCATTATGTTTCAGTAGCGAGAGAGATTTTAGTTCAAAAGCTCTCCAAAACCGTTTTAGAAAGGTTGTATCACCAACTCGCGCAACGTATACCTTTTTCACAAGAGCAGCTTGGAAAGACTCTTAAGCCGAAAAATTAATCCGGCGATCATGTTTCAGTAGCGAGAGAGATTTTAGTTCAAAAGCTCTCCAAAACCGTTTTAGAAAAAAAAAAGCTCTCCAAAACCGAAAAATTAATCCGGCGATCTCCAAAACCGTTTTAGAAAGCTTTAATTACGAACTCTCGCAACGTATACCTTTTTCACAAGAGCAGCTAGGAAAGACTCTCAAGACTATCAATCCGGCGATTATGTTTCAGCACAGAGTAAGTTTAGTTCAAAAGGTCGAAGAATCGGTCTTAAAAAGCTTTTATCACCAACTCTCGCAACGAATACCTATTTCCCAAGAGCAGCTTGGAAAGACTCTCAAGCCGAAAAATCAACCCATCGATCAGGTTTCAGTACAGAGGAAGTTTAGTTCAAAAGCTCGAAGAATCGGTCTTAGCAAGCTTTTAACACCAACTCCCGCAACAAATACCTTTTTTGCTGGAGCATCTAAGAGTGGCTCTCAAGTCAAAAAATTAATTCCATTTCCGTGTCCTTACATTCTTATAACTTATGACAGTTATATTTTTTCGGTTCATCTCGAATTTAGTCCTCACTAACTTACGTATTTAATTCGTTATCATTTAAAGTAACACCTTATTAGCACATTTTGAAAGCGTGTAATAAATATACAATTTTTTTTCGCCGACTCAGCACTGGAACCACATATAAATATTAAAACAAAATAATAAAAAGCTGTCGTAGCCATTTTTAATTACAACGGTCTTATGCAGCAAATCTCTAAGGATGGCACTTTGCAATTAACTAATACCTGCAAGCCCATCCACATGCATACAGACATACCATCGCAAGCATACGAGTACACCGAGCTCTGCAGTCACAGTCCTTTAGGATGTCACAGGATCACGTTCCTCAAATAAACTGCAAACACACACACACACAGACACATGAGCGCTCATAAAATCATAATTGGTAGGTACTACGTAGCTTCACTGACGTTGAACGCGACCACACTGGCTGGTCATTGCTTTTCGCTGGCAGTGTTTTTAGGTTAATGCTGTCGTGCTCATTGTTGGCCTACCGCAAGCCGTGAACAAAAAAATCCAACAAAAAGCGAATCGTTGCAATTTTAATAGGAAAATATCAGGCGCACCACCATTCTGCTGACATGACACTCAAGCGCTTTCGACAAAAGGCAGCATCTCAAAAAAAAAATCTGGCAACGCTCCTTCGCTCTGCAAACATACAACTGCCGGCATTTCAACCAAATTAAATGACCGCTTACAACACCGAATATAATGTAAAACTAAATAGAAAATTCTACGAAAAAAAAGTTGAGAACATTTTCCGAAAACTACAACATTGCCAGCATGAATTATGCATTTTTGGTCACAACCGACTTGGCTTGCCTTTCCGTGGCTGATATTTAATTAACATTTGCTGAGTCAGCCACTGCCTGACAGTGCATTTTCTGAATAATTAAAATTTATACTGCAGCTCCAGTTGTAAGTTGTCGCTTTTAGCTCTTTTAGGCAGAATGAGTGATGTAGAGTCATTGTATAAGTCTATGAGAAAGTGGAAGGTGGGGTGAGTACACCTTTTTATACCCTGAACAGGGTATATTGAGTTTGTCACGAAGGTTGTAACACCCTATAAAGTATATACATATATAAATGATAAGTATGTATGTTGAACTGAGTCGATTTAGCCATGCCAAGTCCTTCAGTTTTTAAGATAACGTTTTGAAATTTTGCAAATGTTATTTTCTCTTCAAGAAGTTGCTCATTTGTCGGAACCGCCGATATCGGACCACTATATCATATAGCTGCCATACAAACTGAACGATCGGAATCAAGGGCTTGTATGGAAAACTTCCGCATTTTACTACATATCTTCACGAAATTTGGTGTGAGTTATTGTTCATAGAAATAATTAAATCTCCGAAGAAATTGTTCAGATCGGTTCACTATAGCATATAGCTGCCATACAAACTGAACGATCGGAATCAATGGCTTGTATGGAAAACTTGCGCATTTCTTCACTATCTTCACGAAATTTGGTGTGAGTTATTGTTCATAAAAATAATTTAATCTCCGAAAAAATTGTTCAGATCGGTTCACTATAGCGTATAGCTGCCATACAAACTGAACGATCGGAATTCAAGGGCTTGTTTTTTACTTACTTTTTCTTACGTCTTTAGATTTGCTTAAACACATAGTTACTAAAAGAAATGCACCTGTAAAGGGTATAATAGCTTAAAATGACCGCAAAAAGTGTTACACGAGCAGTTAGTATGCAGTTTTAAATAAAAATTTAATAGCGGAGAGTTTCCATTGAATATTCCCTCACTTTCTTGAGTGTTGTGCACTGGGTGCTAAAGGAAAAAGTTAGACCTGCAACTTAATTAGGACTAGATATACAAATTAAGCACGTTTTACGTTAACAGACCTGTTTGTTAAATAAGAGAGCTGTGTTCGATTCGCCATTTATCGACGCTTTGTATTTGTGGTCTACTCTCTTTTCTTGTCGATGTCTCACTGAAGTGTAAGTCTCATTCTATACCAAATCTGCTTTAAGCGAGTTGATTGTTCGATTGGTAATTTATCTACTCTGCGTGTTTGTTCTTGAGTCGCTTGACTTATTCCAGCCCCATAGAAGTGTGCCTCTTTCCATACCACATTTCTTTAAGCGAGTTGCTTGTTCGATTCGCCTACTTTAAAACTTAACGAGTTATCTTATTATTAAAAGTGTTTTCTTCAGATTAGAGCGGATTTTGATTAATAGAAGTCAAGCTGGTTTAATTGCCTTCGGAAGTTCTTAGTAGAGGCGTGGGAACTTTGTTAAGTTAAGACAATTTTCTTTGGATAATCTTTGTATCCTTCATGATTTGAGATAGTTAGTATTCTCATATAGTTCGAATGTAATAAAAATTTCTACAAATATCTAGCCACCTGGTATCGAAGACAAAAAGATATAATGAGTATTCTATAACAAATCTTTTTCTCTCAGAGCAACTAAACCATTTTCTTCATTCTATTCAATCAAGTAAAGCATAATTATACTCTTCGGACATCCAACCACGGTTTAATTGATTTGATTCACGCTCTCCTAGCAGTCAAGACTTCGAATATGATAAGCAAATAATAATAAAGTAAATTCTTATTAAGATTTCGCTTATACTCTTAGAAAAAATATCTAACTATCGGTATACATATTCAAGGTGTATATACCGCTAAATCGAAGCCCACACACGTCACTGTGTGCATATATTTGTTTTCGACTGTTAAGCAAATAACGGTATGCTGGTCGCTTAGCAACAGCTGCCCTAGTGCGCGTGAAACCGTCCAGGGTCTCAGGTTAATTTTGACAAATGACTTTGATTCCCCTGATGTATTGAAGTAATTTAGCAAAATTAATGCCCCAATTAATCAAGGTGGTGGCGGTGGCGCAACACTAATGCCGACGGCTTAAGCCTGCCGCGTCACACAGCCAAAGGCAGCGCCGAAGGTCACAATTGGGACGCGATTGCAATTGTGGTTGTACATAAATGTGGCAGCATGTTGGCGATGCTGTCTGTCTGTCTGTCTGCTGCGTTCGCCTGTCAGTCGGCTATGGATGAGCGCCGCACACGTATTAAATCAGTCAACATGCCACTGATGTGCTGCGCGTCTGACAGGACATTTGTGCGTCAGCCAACAATTACGACGCAATCGTATGGCGACGCTCTGGCTCAGTGCGGCCGGGTGGGTGGTGATAACTTTTCCCTGCAATTTACCAATTTCTTTGGCTGCCAACCAATGGGACAATGTAGCGGAGACAACGCAAAGGTCGTCTTCTAGCGCATTTCTGATTTTACATTTAATTTGTTTTCATTTACGTGCCGAGTGTTTCATTTGTCATTCAATGTCTCACAATCGATGGCTGGTGTGAGTTGATGATGATTTTCGCTTGGCTGGAGATATGAGTTTGGGGTACAATTAATTGGACATGACATAATAAGCGAAATTGGAAATAATGAATAGAGCTGATTGAGCTGAAAAAACGCGCGGCAAAAGTTAGACAGAGCTGTATGAGGGAGTAGAGAAAAATATTAAAAGGTCTTGAGCGCTAATTGAATGTAAATAAAAAACGTTTTGATATAAATATAGATTTATAAGCGTGTGCACCACTCAATTATGTAATGGCAAACGAGCTGTCATTAGTACACAAACAAGAAAAAACGTTAACTTCGGCTGTACCGAAGCTAATATACCCTTCACAGGTGCATTTCTTTTAGTAACTATGTGTTTAAGCAATCTAAAGACGTTAAAAAAGGTAAGTAAAAAAAAAACACATTTTACTAATTATATTTAGCCGGGTTGTTTGCTTGAAACATTAAGGTTATATAGTTAACCGATCTGAACAATTTCTTTGGAGATTATATTATTACCTTAAGCAGTAATCCATGTCAAATTTCGTGAAGATACCACGTCAAATGCGAAAATTTTCCATACAAGCCATTGATTCCAATCGTTCGATTTGTATGGCAGCTATATGCTATAGTGAACCGATCTGAACAATTTTTTCGAAAATTAAATTATTTCTATGAACAATAACTCACACCAAATTTCGTGAAGATATGTAGTAAAATGCGGAAGTTTTCCATACAAGCCCTTGATTCCGATCGTTCAGTTTGTATGGCAGCTATATGATATAGTGGTCCGATATCGGCAGTTCCGACAAATGAGCAGCTTCTTGAAGAGATAATAATCTGCAAAATTTCAAAACGATATCTTAAAAACTGAAGGACTAGACATGGCTAAATCGACTCAGTTCAACATACTGATCATTATACTTTTATAGGGCCTCCGACACTTCCTTCTGGGTGTTACAAACTTCGTGACAAACTTAATATTCCCTGTTCAGGGTATAAAAACGAGTTTGGATCGGGTTAGAATTGAAAAAATGTTACCAAGGTGTGTTTAAAAAAAAATAAAAAAATAATACCAAAACAACTATATTTCTTCGCATTAAACACACTTTACTCTCTAGCATTCCAGCTCCCATGAAGAATCTACTTTGCATGTCCAACTACATGCCACATGCGTAAATGCAACCCTGGCAAATTGTAGTGCATTGGAAAACTAACAACATTTGGGTGGAGCGCTGAGCTTTTGCAGTTGTGTCACTAAACACGCTGGCATCACTTACAGTTGCATATTTTAAGGCGCTTAGGCAACAAGAGTGGCAGCCACATGACACATGAGCACAGCTACTGGAAATTTGATATACTAGCAACACAGTTGTTTAGAAACTTTGTTACACAATTTGCAGGCTCACTTAATTAGCACAGCTAACAGCGCAGCGCATATAAATATCGAACTTTTAAGTGTGGCTTATGTGTTCGGAAGTTTTGGTATTGAGCACATGCTGTATGCCAGGGGATGTGTTATGGGTAAACACAAGTCTGGCAATAAATTTAAAACATTATCGAACATGCATAAATTGGTAGCAAATAAAACTACAAGGATTTAACTGAGGATCTTATTAGGCTACACTGCGTATGAGTAACATTTGCGTATGAAAGTCGTTGAGGTATTGAGTATGAGGGTATTAAATGAAATAATAATTCATAAAGCTTTTGTGAAATAAATCGAATTGATTTTTTTTTATTTCTTAGTTTATTGAAATTCATCTTGATTAGCTTATCATAATATTGCTCTGCGATTGAGTTGGAATTTTTGGTATAATATTGATAATAGAATGCGCCTGTAAATGGATATGAAAATAAAGCATATATCAAGTAGAGATATGATTTATAAGAAATATACTCATATTTCCTCTACTTTTTAATAATTTTACAAATATATAGCTCAAAATAATTTATTTGACTCTACTACTACTTTTCATATAATTTGAGCACCATGGCGTATGAGTAACTTATACTCACTTGCAGTATAGTTAGGAAATATATGATATTTATACTCTGTATTAAGTTTGTCACGAAGTTTGTAACACCCAGAAGGAAGCGTCGGAGACCCTATAAAGTATATATATATAAATGATCAGTATGTTGAACTGAGTTGATATAGCCATGTCCGTCTGTCCGTCTGCCTGTTTATATACGAATCGATATCGTTTTGATTTTGCAGATGTTATTTTCTCTTCAATAAGCTGCTCATTTGTCGGAACTGCCGATATCGGACCACTATATCATATAGCTGCTATACAAACTGAACGATCGGAATCAAGGGCTTGTATGGAAAACTTCCGCATTTTACTACATATCTTCACGAAATTTGGTGTGAGTTATTGCTCATAGAAATAATTTAATCTCCGAAAAAATTGTTCAGATCGGTTCACTATAGCATATAGCTGCCATACAAAGCGAACGATCGGGATCAATGGCTTGTATGGAAAATTTTCGCATTTGACGTAGTATCTTCACGAAATTTGACATGGATTACTGCTTAAGGTAATAATATAATCTCCGAAGAAATTGTTCAGATCGGTTAACTATATAACCTTAATGTTTCTAGCAAACAACCCGGCTAAAAAGAATTAGTAAAACGTTTTCTTTATTTTTTACTTACTTTTTCTTACGTCTTTAGATTTGCTTTAACACATAGTTACTAAAAGAAATGCACCTGTGAAGGGTATATTAGCTTCGGTACAGCCGAAGTTAACGTTTTCTCTTGTTTTTTGAAAGTTTATTTCGTGCGTTTGTTTGTTGATTATTTATACGAGTATGAGCTATTTTATTCTCACCGCCTACAATTTTAAAGGCAAAATGTTGCCAGATTCATATAAACTCATTTGGGTTTCCTCACATTTATTTCACCAAAAAGGTTTCATAGGATTTTAATTAAAACCAGCAAGCACACCCCAGTCGCAGCTTTGTACTAATGAGTTCGAGTAGCTCGACGAAATGTAAATACAAAAGCACGACGTGGATTCTTAATATATTTTTGCATGAAATATATGTATAAACATGATATATGTATATAAACATGAGATATATGTATAAACATGAACAAATATGTGTCTGTATGTGTGTATCGGCAATGGTCAACGGTTAAATATTTCATAATTTTTGATATTAAAATGAAATATGTATTAAATGAGTACGCATATGTAAGCGTGTGAAATTGGGTCATTCGCAGCGTGTGTGTGTGTGTGTAAGTGCGGCAAGCAATTTGATGTTGCAATTACGGTTGAGGCATTGTGCTACATATGCAAGCAGAAAGCTTTAAATTATGACTAACCTCATAAATTATTCGTCCATTAAAGTACATATACACTGAGTATTGAGGCTTAAGTGTTGACTAACTTAATTTTCACTTGCGTTTAAGTGCATATATTAATTAAAGGCGTGGAAGGCAAGTGAATTTTAAATAACGCTTTTAATAGTTAAGTGGACCTTTAGCGACATATTACAGACTTAATACTTCAATTTACTTATTTACTTGCTCATAGTTTATTTGTCAAGAAAAATCATGCTCTTAGTTGTTGTATTTTAAAGTAAAATCAAAACCTTAAGTACTTGACTTAACTTAACTTAACTCGACTTGACTTGACTTGACTTATGTTAACTAAACTTGACTTGGCTTGGCCTGACTTGACTTGACTTAACTTAACTCGACTTGGCTTGACTTATGTTAACTAAACTTGACTTGGCCTGTCTTGACTTGACTCGACTCGACTTAACTTGACTTGTCTTGACTTGACTTAACTTGTCTTGACTTGACTTGGCTTGGTTTGATTTAACTTGACTTGACTTGACTTAACTTGACTCGACTTGACTTATGTTAACTAAACTTGACTTGGCTTGGCACTTGACTTGACTTAACGCGGCTTAACCTGACTTGACCTGACTTGACTTGACTTGACTTGACTTGACTTGACTTGACTTGACTTGGCTTAACTTGTCTTATCTTGACTTGACTTGGTTTGATTCAACTTGACTTGATTTGACTCGATTTGACTTGACTTGACCTGACTTAACTTGACTCGACTTGGCTTGACTTATGTTAACTAAACTTGTCTTGTCTTGTCTTGTCTTGTCTTGACTTGACTTGACTTGACTTGACTTGTGTTAACCAAACTAACTTAAAATTAAATTTAATTGTGCAACACCAATATCCGTAAATTTGCATAATCGACTTTTATTTGCTATTCCACAGATAAGTAATGATAAAATTGCAGAAACTTTCTAATTTCATATACACAAATTTGAAGTTTTGAGTACATTTCACTAGAGGGATTTAAATATGTATAATACAGTTATATATATATATATTTATGTCATTCGTACAAGCACACACCATACTTTATATATTTAACCAACTATAACCTTCTCTTGGTATTATTATCAAAACTTTCTCCAACTGCCACCAGCTTTTCCCCCAGCTGACCATGATCGAAATTTTAAATTCAAACCTTTACTTACAAGCAGCCATTTTTGGTTTTTCGTGTTTTTTTTATTTCTATTTCCTCCATTTAATGCGCACTGCAAGTGCTTTGCAAAGCAGTTCCCTAATACATTCAACTTTTCAAACACCTGCTTGCAGCAGCCACTCGCTCCCACAATATGACTACGCTGTCCGGCTTTCATTTGTGTTCTTTAAATAATAAAGTTACCCATTACCTGAGAGAAACAATTTTAGCAACGCCTCACCCGCTGACCCTCGTCATGCGTCCCACTCATGCACACACTCATTTCAGTCAGCGAAAAGGTCAAGTGCTAAAGTTTAGCATACAACTCCCTAAGCGCCAAAGCATATCTTAACCGTTGTATTTACTTTTATAGTCCGTTAACAAAAAATCTACTTAGCTGCGCTATAACGAAGCGCTGAAATATTAATGGAATATTTGAAGCGCTCAAATATGCTAGTAGACTGTTGGTATTGGAGGGTGTTCTACTTATATATAGTATATGCAGGGAACTATGTACTTAACGGGAATAATAGAGGAAATTGTTTAAAGATTAAGATTTAATCACTTAGTTGCTTTAAGTATTGTACTTGCAGTATGCTAATCTTATAAGGAATGATATGGATTGCAGCTATTTCGATTATTATTATTTCACTTCGAAAGAGTACCAGCTATAGTTCGCGAATAAGAAAAGTTATTTTATTAAATATTTTGAAAAAAAATTGAAAAATTGAAATTGAAATTGAAATTTTCTGACAATAGAAGTAAGGAAATATAAAGAATTATCCTCAAAATACATTTCGAGAAAAACTATTGATCCAAAATTAGATCTTATTACCGAGTCTGGCAAGTCGAAAGCTTATTTCATGGTATAATTCGATCACCATCCAACGACTCCAATTAAATTATGACCCTGCTGGAACTTTCTCCCACTCAGTTGATTGATAATCACACTAAAGAGGTACCAAAAAGTCGCGAATAATGCTCTTGTAGCCTTCATCATTGGCGGTAAAGTCGATTTTGAAAAAAGTATGGATCACTAAGACCTTTGTATACCGAACCAAGTGAGACGGAATTTGTTCTGGATTAAAGAGAGCCCGGAGAGTTCCTTTAGGAACGTCTGAAGCACTTATAAATGTACACGATATTTAAATAATTTTTTGCTGTATGCCTTTGCTGAGCATAAATGTCAAAAATATGCACTTACTTTGACAGCTTAGCTGACAGCTGATTTGACAGTTAATTTGACAGCTGATTTGACAGCTAAGCAAACAGCTGAGTTGATAGCTATCCTCTAGGAAATTCTCGGTCTCTAAAATCATTGTTTTTGCTCGTATTATTTTATAGTTTGTTAGATGAATTCATCAATTATGCTTTAGCAACAATTTTTTTCAGTGAACATGTCTTCAACAACTCAAAAATATTTTACCACAAAAATCACACAACTGTCCCACTGTACTTGCAATAGACAAAGTTTGCAATGCATATGAGAAGTCTTACCTGCCACATCTAGAGACAAGCGTGTATCCCATGGCATTTAAGCACATTTGAGGTAAAATTCAAAGTAGATTAAAAATTAAGACGTACTTTCTTAAAGTAAATTAGTTTATGCCTCGACACTGTGGCAGCGCCAACTTATAGCTTTAGCTTAGCTAGTTTGTAGCAACTATGAGCTATCGGCCAACTCAGACGACTTAAGAGTTGTATATATGCAGGAAACTGGATTGCATTTATAGGCTATTGCTACGTAAAGCAACTTTGTATGTATGTGTGCAACGGAAGCTGTACTCAAGTGCCACCACTTCGCTTACAATTATCATTTATGCCACAGCCACTTAGTGTGTGTGCATGTGTATAAGTATAACAAAACTGTGTGTGCTAAAGGCATTAGACGAGCATTTGTATATGAATAACTCACTCACTCACACATACATACATACATACATACTAAAAGATTGATGTGCATAAATTCCGTTGCAATATTCCGTAGCGAATCGTCTAGGCTTTCGTGTGTGCGTGTCACCATCGCTCACCGCGCGCAATGTCATGCAGCCATTAATAGCTGCAGTAACTTCCTGTTAGTGAAATTTTCAATTATTAATGACCAAGTTGAGGATGCTGTTATATACAAGTATATATATACATATAGAGATACATAATGTTGCAAGCGCTTAGCATTAGACTGGCTTAGAATAAACTTTGCTGCAGGAAGTTTACATATACACACACATACTAATATAAATATATTCTAAACTCTCTCATAAACTAACGGTCGGCATGTTTAGTATCTGTCTGTCAGCCAATTCTCTATGTCAGCCAAAATGCAAGTAAATAACTTGAGCTTAGCTAACGGCAACATAGTCGCAATCGGCTCGGCCCATTCCCTCCTCTCGCGCCGACTTATCGCTTTGAGTGCTTGGCTTTGGTTGTTTTTGTTGCTTGTTGCTGTGCTCCACCGTTGCGCTTTGTTGCAGCATGCAACGTCTACTGCCACGTTGCTGACGTAAAAGCAAGCATAAAGCCATGTTGATGCGCCACTGATGGGACTTTGTGCATTTTTCATAATTTTGCAATTTTAATAAGGAAATAAAATCAAACAACCACTTGCTGCTGAGAGGAGTGAGTGAGGCGGTCGCAGACAAAACTTGTAGACACATAGAGTACACACGCCGATTCTTCGCGTGTTGAGTATGTAGCCGGCAAGCAATGGCACTAAAGTGGCTTAAAGCAGCAGCAACAAAAAAAACAACAAGAGTAGCGGTGAAGACTCACAGCTGAAATTACGATAACTGCAGCTTTGTCAAGTCAAGCGCAAAACGAAATCACGCAGCACATACCCACTTCATACATATATACATCTGTATGTATTTGTATGAAAGCAAATGTTTGCACTTGCATGACGTGGCTTAGCTGTGTCGGCGTGTGCGCTTGTACACCTTGTGAATAGTGAACGATGAACCGTAAAATGTTTACAGCTAGCGACAGTGTTGCATGCCACACATAGCACACATTCACATCTACTTATTTGTATGTGTGTGTGTTGCAGCAACACCATATGCTTTCTTTTCATCACTTAATGTTGCGCTGTTCTTACTTGGTAATGGAGTAGCTAAGCCCGCTGGCGCGAAGCTGCAGCAGCCACACGGATTCTTTACACGTTGTTGTCCCGCAGCGCTGTCTCTGCGCTCATTGACATTTGAAAGATGCTTGTCACACAGTGATATTGTGGATGTTGTTGTTGCTGTTAGTACTACTTGTGTTTAGTTGTTGCCTCAGTGGTTGTCGTTGCTTTGGCCCTGCACTCAGATTGGCTAGCGCTGTCACTTGCAGCTGAAGTTCAAGTTGAAGTTGATGTTGCAAATCAACGAGACAAGCTGTTGGATATCGCAGGCGCTGCTGCAGTGCGCTGTTAATGAATGAAGTAACAAAATGAAGCTGTGGTGTCTGGAGAAAATTTTTTACACGACAGTTTCTAGTAAAATCTTGATTTCCTTCATGAATAAATTCAAATTTTATATATTGCATATATGTATTTATATATATATTTGTATACTCTCGCAACAAAACTTGCTAATAGAGTATTATAGTTTTATTCAACCGTAGGTTATACATAAAAAAATGGAAAAAATCGGACCATTGCCACGCCCACAAAATGGCGAAACTCGAAAACCTATAAAGTGTCATCACTAAGCCATAAATAAAGCTATACAAGAAAAATTTGATATAAAGGATCGCACTAAGAAGAAGAATCTGGATGTAATTATTTCTGAAAAGTTGACATGGCCCGCTCCTAAATAAGTTTTTTTTTAATATCTCGGAAACCAATAAAGCTATATAAACCAAACTTTCTGCAGTCGTTTCCCTTACGAACCTCATTACACACGATTAAAATTGATATAATTGGATAATAACCACGCCCACCTTCCATACAAAAGTTAGGTTAAAAATTACGAAAAGTTCGATAATTCACTAACGGAAAACGTAATCAATCAGATTTCTTTAAGAAATGAAAAATGGGGGTGGCGTCGTCAACTTTTTTGACCCATACCATATCTCAAAAACTACAAGACCGATTTCAATGAAATTCGGTACATATCTAATACTTTGTAGACACCCTGATGACACGGTTGGAAAATGAGGCCACCTTATATCCGGTTCCGGTAACATCATATCTAGTCACCCCACATTCGGTTTCGATTGCCCCATTTCCGATTCCTGTAACATAATTCCGGTTGTAGGTGATCCCTATCCGGTTACCCCTCTTGGTTCCGGTAACCAAATACTGTCACCTCATATTCGGTCCCGGTAACATCATATCCATTACCGGGTGTTTCATATCCGGTCAACCCACATCCAGTTCCGGATTCCTCATTTCCGGTTAATCCACGCCCGGTTCCTGTTTCCTCATTTCCGATTCTGGTAACATCGTTTACCGCATCATCATTACCTCACTTCCGGTCCCGGTAGCCATATACGGTCCCACATCAGTTGCGGCAACATCGGTTCCCGTAGCATTACATCTGGTTACTCCATATCCGGTCCCGGTAACATCATTTCCAGTTCGGTTACACCTGAAGTTTTTACTTTTTCATAGAAATGGAAAATCGTCATGGCGTCTCCCATGTGTCTCTGTTCTAAAAATTATTAAAATCGGGTCATAACTTCTCGTAGCTCCCATATACCAAAATATAGGTTTTTCAAAAACATGGTGGGCTTAATAAGTGAGAATAATAACATTTCCTTACTTATTATACCTAATTTCAGTCCAATTCTACACTATCTAGCATCAGCATTATACATTGGAAATTTTAGTGAAGTTCGACTTGATTTCTAGAATAAGCAAATAATACGGAATATGTAAAGTTTTTTTGAGCTCTTTATATTGATTTTACTTAGATTTGCATTGATATAAAATATTTCTGCATACATCTTATTATTAGATTAATTTGATATAAACTCTGCGCCTAAATGTAGGCAACACTTTGTTTTCAATTAGCAATAACTTCGTTTTCCCGAATAATTTTTGGTAAGTAAACAGTTGTAAACACTTTTGGGAGACATTTTTAAGAATTAAAAGCATCATATATGATATTTGGATGAAGAAAAGTATGTCACCCATTAACAAACACCATTTTTGGATATGTTGAAAATTAAAAATTTCATTTTTTGAACAGTTGCCATGTCTTTTCGAGGTGGAGACATAAAAATTTGTTTCAACAAACAATAAATGCATTAATGATAAAACTCTTTATTCAAATAAATAAACTTTTAGCGGCTTATTGTAGGCAACGCTTGATAAACAACTCTATTTCGGAGACTTAAGCATAAAAATATGTATTAAAATCATTAAAAGATTCTTAAAAAGTTATATACAAGTTGCGACAATAAATATTCAACACTTTAAATAATATAAACTCAGCGTTTTTGAGCCAATAACGCAATTCATTAAATTCAAATACTCTACAAGCCTAAAATAAAAACATGAAATGCACAACATTTAGAACAACACTCGAAAAGCACAATCAAATAATAAAAAAACTACCAAAAATACAAAATTTTAATACAAAATCCAAATATTCACTTTTCAATTTATAGATTTCACTTAAAATTTTAATACCGACGCAAAAATATTTACTTACGAAATTGTCAGTGCACGCTTGAACAATTTGTAAAGGCAAACAACTTCCTAGAAAGTAGTGTTTTTGTTTACTAAAATAGCAAAATATTTAATATTTCGTTGAGGCAAATGAAAACTTAATTTAGCAAAATTTGTTGCAATAAGCAAAAATTTGTAGACGGCAACAAATTTACAAATTTACAAAGTACGTTTACATAAGCGCACTACATTGCCGGCACACAGAAAAACTGCAAACTAAATTCATATGAAATTCATACACTTACACTAATTGAACTCTTAAAGTGAGGGAATAAGCAATTTAGGTCATTCCAACAGCAGCCAACAACGGCTTGCAAGTTGTTGGTGTTGTTGTTGTTGTTGTAGTTGAGCCGAGTTATAAATACTGCATACAAATAATATATACAAAATCTCATAAAGAAAATGTTTATGATGCCATAAAATAAACCAAGCGCAAATATTTTATTACACTATAACACACACACAGAGAGAGAACAGTGAAGCTACAGTCAAATACAGAGTGATATGCATATGTAGAGATGTGGCACACCTTCACATTCGTTCTCACACACACATATGTAGTTGTGTGTGCATTCGGCAAATGAAAGCCTTATCTTGGCGAACTACTATTTATGCGCTCACGCCACACTTCACCACACTCCACTCTACTCTGTCGTCTCATATGCGCCCGTACAGTTTAATATGTTATTACTTATCGTACATACTGCGCCACTAAATAAGACTAGCGCCTACAAAAACAAAAAAAATAAATAAACAAAAAAACAAATTTAAGTAGGCTGCAGAATTATTGCTTGAAAGTTTAGTTTCTGCATGCGCCTTGCGTCTCACCTGCAGCTGGAGTTTGCCGCTACGTGCCGCACCGCACCATATTTGCGCCGATTGTAAAAATCCTTGAAAGCTGTAAAACACACAAACACACACATACATACATCTACTTACTGTTATAAACACGTGTGTTGTGTGGCAAAAACATCTTAAGTGCCACAGCGTATACACGAGGCAATTTTTATGTGTGAAATGAAACGGCGCGCTGGCTGTTGTGGAGCTGTAGTTCGTTCGCTCAGTTGCTTTAGTTCGTTATTTCGGCTGAGGCGAAGGCGAAGGCGTAACAGCAGAAACTAACTGGGAAATGCAAATTACACATTTGGGAGCCGCAACAACAACAGTAAGCACATGAACGAAATGGTAATGGAAAAGGCAATATCTGCAAGGGGAGTAGACATTCAACGGTGCGATATGCTTTAGCCGAAACAGAGTTGATTTTGTTCATATGTGTGTGTTTGTTGTTGTGGTATATTTGTTTAAAACGAATTTAAAGCGTAGTTGTTGCCATTTTTACGCTAAAATGTGAGCGCAGTGGCTGATTTTGTGCTCACAGCAATTGCTGGTTACGTATACGCCGCGTACGCCCTACTCAGCCCCAAAAATATATAAAAAATAAATACAACAATGAGTTGAGCTGCTGTTAGAATTAATTAAAGCGTGTATACAGGTTTGCGGTTTGTCAAATAAAAACTATAATTTTTAATATACAAGGTGTGTTCAAAAAATAACGGGAATTTTTGTTTTTTTCGAAAAAAATAGTTTTTTCATTCGTCTTCATGAATGTTGTCGACTTCAAAATAATACACAATCCAATTGTCGAAACATTTCTCAAACTCGATTTTTGGTGTAGCTTTTGGGTCTTTCGGTGATTTTTCGTAAGCTTGTAAAACAACAGCACTTTAAGATCCACTTTATTTTTCGAAATAGGAAAAAGTCACACGGCATCATGTCTAGCGAATATGGAGGCTGAGGACTCTCCAAACCCGCGAATTTTTATATTTGAAAATTCCCGTTATTTTTTGAACACACCTCGTAATAAGGAACTTAACTAGGTATTAAGCTATTTTTAACGCTCGACTATTTTTACCGATCGGAATAAAAGTTATAAGAGCCTGTAGAATAGTTATTTCAACTTCCTCAGCTTTGTAGAAAAGCTTATTCGAGTTCTCTTTATGATTTTTTTTATAGATTTTCAAAACCTCTGTACTTAGAAAACTCAGAAAAGAGGTATAAAAGGATCCTGTTTTAGCTGATAAAATGTTTTAGTGTTGTTGTAGAAAAGAAAAATATGGCATAAAATCTTACACAAATATAAACCAAAAATTCTTGAAAAAATAAGGTATTCTTCAGCCAGCGAGTTGTAAGAGATTACTTTAGTGTCTTCCTTACATACATACATATGTGAAACAACTCACCAAAGACTATATGCAGGTCAAGGATATATGAAACACAAACGTACCATTTCCCACACTAAACAAGAAAGCACATTTGCTCGTACATATGTAAAGTATTTGGCACTCTTTAGAAGGACAAATGCATGTGTGAGAGATATGGCAAGCAAATAATACATTATACTTTGCTTTAGAGTGCGTCTTTCATTATAAGATAGACACACACGCACACACATGCAAATAAATCACAATTTATATTTCCCTCTACATACAAACACACACACACACTCATATATATAGAAAGGTACAGACAACACACCAGCTGCCATATGTCGAAATAAGGATGTACAACAACAACATCAACAACACTTAATGGCAATAGTGCCACGTTGCCCCACAATGCTAAGTGGAAAATGTCTGGCTGCCTGCAAGGCACAACTTAGAAGGATTAACGGTTTTTCCAAGAGCACACAATACACAGCACAGCACAGTACAGCAAAGAGCAAAGCAGCTGTCAGACTTCGGGCTGGTTACAAGGCGCAAGCCCGATGACAGTAAAGTGTGTTAATGAAGCCGCATTAATTTTTCTTACATGACAACAACAACTACAGCAATACACACATACAGAAATAAAGGGCTCAACTGCTTATAAACACATGTACATATGTAAGTATGTAAGTACCGCTGGGTATATGCGCAAGTAAGCCTTTCGCAATAAAAAAATGAAGAAAAACAACAACATCTAAGTTGGCTGTGTGGCAAACGGTGACAACGGCGGCTGTAAAAAGTGGCGTAAACAACTGCAGGAGTACAAGCACAAAACAACAGCAATTTATGAGCGACAAACCGAACACATACACACTCACAAGCAACACACACACACAGTTAGCTTGACTTCAGTTGGAAAAAACAGGGGACGCCAGCAAGCGTCCGCCAACCAACTGAGACATGCAAATGTTTGCCATATTTAGCGCCCGCCAGCCAGCTTCTTTGTTATTATTATGATTAAATTTTTTTCTCCACTCTACTATACCTAACCCTGCGTGCGGTTGCTTGTGCGCAACAAAATTTTGCGTCATAAAATATGCAGTTAACATCAGCGCTGCTGTAGTTGTTGTTGTTGTTGTTGTTGTTGTTGTCGTCATGTTGTTTTCATTAGCGACGCCTTTTGTTTTTCCAGCCATTATGTTAATTATGATTAAGCTAAAGGACACGGTTACCCCTTGGTTATTTATCGCAGTTATAAGCAGTGGCAAACAAACGCAAGGCGACAGATATGTTAGAACTTCAAAAAAATAGAATATTTGCTATATACAAATTAAGGTTTATGAAGTCGCAACGGAGTGTAGTAGTACTGCGTTACGGTTAAGGGAGATGTAATTGAGGTTAGGTTTGTAATTCGAACATAGTTGCAGTACTCAGGGAACCCACAACACATCCAACGAGCAATAAATTGAAAGAAAATCTAATATTTCCATCCAAAATATTGGCAATATTTGACAAAAAGCATAATTTATTCTGAAAAATATATGTGAGCTGTGTTCAAAAAATAACGGGAATTTTCGTTTTCGAAAAAAATATATTTTTTTTTAATTTTTCTTACTTTAGCGATTGCTGCAGACATAACAAATTTTTGATGTTTTGAATAATTGGAATTTTCAAAATTCCCGTTATTTTTTGAACACATATTGTATGCCACTCAAAAATTCAAAAATAAATGCTCTTCTTCAATACAAGTTTCCATAAGATCTGAACATTAAACAAATTTGATTTTTTGGATAATATTAAAAAATTAAATTTTTGAACAAATATTGTACCTTGTATGCCACTCAAAAATTCAAAAATAAATTATCATAAGATCGGTAGATTACATAAAGTGAAATTTTTTTTGGAAAATTTTGAACTTAAATATTGAAAATTCTGCGCGTGGATAAGCATGTCACGTGGCAGACTCCACATAAATACACACTCATATTTACATACATATATGTATATGGTTGTATGTATGTATATGTGTGCCACATATGTTGTTATTATTATTAGTGTGTCGCTTGAATGGTTAATTTCACTTTTGCACAATTCCTTTATGAACGCCGAGCATGCACTGAATAAATATTTGTTGCATAAATATGATGAAATAAGCTCAAGCACACATACACTTATATATTTGTATATATGAGTATGTAGACAAGTGTGGCTTGGAGTAAACCTGCATAAATGAGCAGAGAGTGAATAAATACTACGCACAGCAGAATGTCAACGAAAAATAACAGTAATTTCATGGAATTTTCCTCCGGCAAGAAAAATCAAATTTCCATTCAACTGATAGGCCTTATACTCTGTGCTCTGCTGTTGTTATAATGGCGACAGTGCACATGTAGTGGCAACTGGCAAACGAAGTCTTATCACATGTGTGTTAGCACAATACAATTTTTTTTTTGTATTTACTCGTGCATATATGTATGAACATGTTATGTCTTATGTATGTATGTATGCACTGACAGTCAATGATAAATGCCGATTCGTGTTTAAGTAGGATTTGAGACGAAAACGCACGCACAGCTTGAAAGTATTTGGGAATACTTATACCAGCAGTTATGCTCACCTGCATGTACATGTATTCAATAAAGCGTAGCGAGGCATTTTGTGAGAGTTATGCAGTATTCGGCATGCAACATGCGTGGCTTATTTGCTTATCACATTGTTGTTGTTCTTAATAAGCAGGTAACTGAAGTTATGCTTAAACTCATACTGAGACAGGTAGATAAATATATGCTCGAATTGTTACCCAACTCAGGCATACATACATACATATATGTATAGCGTTAAAGACTTTCAGCAGATAACTGACTGAGTCTAAATAAATATTCCAAAACAGCCTACTTAAGTCTTGTAAAAAATCATTTTACTGAATTTACAGATTCAATATATAAAGCTCAGCGGCATATGTTAAGCAAATAAAGAGAAGAGCAAGCAAAAGGCTCATTAGACACAAGTCAAGCAATTCATATTGGTCTTGATTTATGTATTTTTCGAGCAGGTGTTGCCAATAATTGACACTTGCTGTCGGAAAATATGTGTTCATTTCATGTACTGGTGTTGTATAACAATTTTAATCAGGTACTTGTATGGCATATCTCACGACTTTTTATTTTATTTTATTATCTAATATTTTATATACTATTAGGTTGTCAAATATCTTCATTCGTGACGTGTAAACATTGAGTTTCAGGCTATTTTAAAATTTTCCTTCCTTAAACGCAAATCAGCTAGAGAAACGTTCCGTGAGATTAATAGTGTTTTGGGTGATGGTACTCCATCACTTCGCACAGCGGAGACATGGTTTCAACGATTGAGAGCGGGTGAAAACGACAACATGGATAAGCCAGCCGGCGGAAGACCTGTGACGACGAATACCGATCGGGAAAACATCGAGCATGTAGCATCTAGTGACATCGCCCAGGAGATGGGAGTTAGTCACCAAACCATTTTAAACCATCTGCAGAAGGCTGGATATACAAAAAAGCTTGATGTTTGGGTGCCGCATGATTTGACGCAAAACAACATTCTGGACCAAATCAACGCCTGCGATATGCTGTTGAAACGGAATGAACTCGACTCATTTTTGAAGCTGATGGTGACTAGCAACGTAAAATAGCTCACATACGACAATATCAAGCGAAAGCGGTTGTGGTCGAAGGCCGGTGAATCGTCCCAAATGGTGGCTAGGCTGAGATTGAAGACAAGGAAGATTTTGCTGTGTGTTTGTTGGTATTGGAAGGGAATCATCCACTTTGAGCTGCTCCCATATGGCCGGACGCTTAATTTCGCTTAATTCTACCATCTACTGCGAGCAACTGGACCGCTTGAAACAGGCGATCGAACAGAAGCGTCCAGAATTGGCCAACAGGAAGGGTGGTGAAGAAAAAACAAAAAAGCGGATGAGAGATATTTGACAACCAAAAATTTTTTATGTTATCAACAACATATAAACATAATTCCAAAGGAATTTAGAACTCAAGTCAGCAACAGCGGTACAAAATCGTTTTGTGTATCATATTGAATTTTAATTTAAATGCAAAAAGTTAAAAAAAGCCTGTACTGTAAAAAACTAGTAATTGAAAGGTTTTTTTTTTTGGTAAACATAATTTTTATTTGTTTACATACTTTTTAAATCAATTAATAATTAAATTTGTTTAGTGTTTTCTAACATAATTTCTTTGTGAATTATTTCACAAAAATTGGAATTGGAAAAAATTGGAACAAAGTCAAGTACGGACGTCCAAATTCGATATTTTATTTGTATTTTTAATATTTTCAAACTGACCTCTATATACAACACATAATTATCCAAAAGGATGAAAATCAGATAACTCGTTACACAGAATCTATGTAAAACATATGGAGAGATCTCATTACCATATGCTTAACAGCTCATTTACTCGTACTTGAGATATCCCATTTGGAACCCAATTTTTATAAGATAAAAGGATTCTGAGAGACCTATAGAAGTGGTTATAAATTGATTTTTTCTAATAAATATCAGGGTTGCTTACTTAATATATTTTTCGAAAGCCAATGTAGATCACTTACCCCAGAAGTATCAGCTTCAGAAGCTTGATAAAGTAAAATCAGCAATAGAGGAGAATCGGTATGCACTAAAAATTATGATATACTGGAGCCTTACCACTGCGAATTGTCAGCCTTCACTCAGTTTGGACGATATATCTCCAGAACTCCCCATATTACAATCCGATTAAACACTTTTTGGTTCAATCAAGCCATTATACCGCGAGCAACATGTTGCGTTACCATAAAAAACCCTTGTATTTGTTTGAAATATTAATAACCATGCGAGATTTAATTAAAAAATATTTAATATTTTAATAACAGCACAACAACAACAAAAAATGCATGCAGATATGCACATATCGCACACATTGCTTCCATTGTTTGTGTGACTTTTTTAGCAGCCAGTAACTCACGCGCAGGGGAAAGATGGCATGCATGCATCACCTGCTGTGAGGGCATAATGAAAACAACTGTGCCATATAGCAGGCACACAGGCGGGCATATAAAGAAAAACGACGCGAAGTAAGCAAATGCAAGTGTGTGACTGGCAAACTGAAAGCAGAACGCCCACAAATAAATAATAAATAACAACAAATGCAACAAAAACTAAAAACACAAGCGAGCATTGTGTGTGGCAACACCAACGGCAAGCGGCCGCAAACAAAGCGCACAACACAATTTCATTTACTGCGCGCAGGATTACTTGCAACAACAACCACGATTGCGCTTACTGCGATCATGCGACTTCCTGCGGCGTCTGCTGTCCCGCGGCTTGCATATCAGCTTGCCACACACACACACCACTGAAGTGCGTCCACAAAAACTTACTTACTATGCGGCTGCGAGTAAAGTGTGTGGCAGTAAAACGCAGCTGCAACGCCACAATGAAAGCATTGAATTAAACTAAAACAGGAAATGTCGCCGCAAACGTGTCCACCTTCCAGCAGGCGCTGCTCCAACACCAACTCTCTGCAGCGATTTCTTACCAT
>CM062651.1:75717488-76019988 GCA_031772095.1 Zeugodacus tau | reverse complement strand
CGAGGTCCTTAAGAATATCCGTAGCAAGGTTAACTTAAAAGAAGCCGAGGTGAAGATAAGAGGTATTCGTAAGACAAGAACCGGGGCTCTACTATTAGAGCTAGAGAAGGGACAGAGTGCAAAAGCCAGCTTCTGCGAGGCGCTTAAGACCACCTTACAAGAAACTGCTACGGTGGCCGACCTTAAACCAAAGGCTACCATAGAAGTAAGAGACCTCGACTCTCTTACAACAAAAGAGGAAGTAGCAGATGCCGTAAAAGAAGCCTTACAAGATCACGATGACGATTATAAGATAAGCATAACGGTCCCAAACACAAGGGAACAGGTACGGGCTTACATAACGCTTCAAAATGATAAAGCCGACACACTGATGCGACAGGGGCGCATTAAAATTGGCTGGGTCAACTGTAGGCTAAGACTTAAAGAAAACGCCAAAAGATGTTTCCGCTGCTTCGGACCAGGACACCTAACCTGGGACTGCAAAGGTCCCGACAGGAGAGGGCAGGGTATCTGTATAAAATGCGGCCAACCAGGTCACAAATTAAAAGAATGCACAAAGCCCCCCTTATGCTGCCTTTGTGTGGAAGCGAAGCACGAACAAGTCGATCATATCCCGGGTTCTGCAAGATGTATAGTATACAGAAACTACCCTAGCAGATGAATTTCCTGCAGGCAAATATGCACAGATGCAAGACTGCTGATGCACTACTCTCTCATATGGCGATAGAGAGGGGCTACGACTTAATAATTATAAGCGAGCAATACAAAAATAAAGAAAGTGGGACCTGGATAGAAGATAATAGCTCAACCGCTGCCATATGGCTACCCCCAGCAAGTAAACTTAACATTATAGATAAAGGGAACAGCCACGGTTTCGTCTGGGCCAGATGCAACCTTTATACAATAATTAGCTGCTACCTGACGCCAAGCGACAACATACACGAATTTCAAGAAAAGCTCGACAACATTGAAGATACAGCCAGATCTATCGGAGGACACCTAATCATCGCCGGAGACTTAAATTCGAAAGCCATAGAGTGGGGTATGCCAAACACGGATTCGAGAGGCAAGCGCATCCTAGAAATGGCTGCGAGACTTGGTCTAACTGTACTAAATACAGGACACGCAACAACTTTTAGAAGGCCGGGATGTGAAGAAACCACACCAGACGTCACCCTATCATCAGAACGCATGGCAGGCTCAATAAAGCAATGGAGGGTCTTAGAAGACTACACTGGCAGCGACCACCAGTATATCTCTTTTACGATCAATACCGGAGCAAACGCTAACCAGCACATAAAAACACCTGGCACTCGAAAATGGAACGTTTCGAAATTAAACCCTGAGAAACTAATCTCCGAATTAGACGACCAGATCCCACCCAGTAGCTCTCCCAAAAATGCAAAGAAAATTGTTGAGCACACAATGCTCAATATCACTCGAGCATGTCGCAAATCGATGCCCAAAGCACACAGCAAACACAAAGCAGCAGTCTACTGGTGGACAGAAAACATCGCCCTACTTAGACGCACATGTCTTCGTTTTCGCAGAGCGTATACAAGATCCAGACGCAGAGGAGCCGCACCGGAGGTAGCCGAACAATATCAAGCGGCGAAAAAAGAGCTTAAGCACGCCATCGATGTGAGTAAAAAGGAAAAATGGGAGAAACTAAGAGGCGATATTAACGAAAACCCCTGGGGACTTGGGTATAAATTAGTAATGAAGAAACTCGGAGCCCGTGCAAAGCCACCAAACTTAAACGCTGCTAAAATGGATCACATTGTAAGAGTACTTTTCCCCACACACGAAAAAAGGCCCCGTGATCCAGAACAGGCTATAAGACAACTGGAGATACCTAAATTTACTCTTGAAGAGCTGCAACTAGCCGCAGGTAAGCTCAAGACCAACAAATCACCCGGCCCGGATGGAATTCCAGCAGAGATACTTAAAAAAATCGCCGAAGAACGACCGCTTGTCCTCCTGAATATGTACAACGCCTGCCTCGTAGCTGGAAAATTCCCAGAAGTCTGGAAAAAACAACGGCTTGTCCTTATCAGTAAGGGAAAAGGAGATCCCGCCTTGCCATCAGCATACCGCCCACTATGCATGCTCGACACAGCGGGTAAGCTATATGAAAGACTTCTTAAACCTAGACTCCAAGCGGCTATCAGGGAAGCTGGTGGACTTTCCTCCAGACAACACGGTTTTAGACCCGGTAGATCAACTCTAGGAGCTATCAAAAGCGTCATCGAAAGTGTAGAAACCGCGCAGCGCAGATGCCATAAATATAAACGAATAGTTCTGCTGGCGACCTTAGATGTCCGAAATGCCTTTAACAGCGCGAGATGGGTGGATATGATCGACGCTCTAGAAAAGAACTTTGGGATCCCCGAATACCTCAACACGGTTTTGCGGAGCTATCTTAGTAACAGGAAACTGTTATATCAGACAAGAGAGGGAACACGTCAAATAGCGGTCACGTCAGGAGCAGCACAAGGATCCATTTTAGGCCCAGACCTTTGGAATATTAGTTATGACGACATACTGAAACTTGAAATGCCAGACGAATCGTACCTGATTGGCTACGCAGACGATATCGCAGCAGTTATTACAGCCAGAGACACAGAAGAGGCCCGAAGAAAGCTGAACCAAGTCATGATTAGGACGAAAGCATGGCTTGACTCGCACAATCTCCAGCTCGCCACAGAAAAAACGAGCTACTTCTGCTTTCAACAAAAGAAGCTTATATACCTCTAGAAGTCGGTATGCAAACTGACTACGGATATTCTAAGGACACAAAAAACAGGTGAACTACCTGGGTGTAAAGACTGGACCCCAGATTAACCTTCTGGGCACAAATCCAGCACCCCACCACCGCAGGAAAGGCAGCGAAAATCGACGTCTCAACTTAGCAGATTAATGGCAAACATTGGGGGGCCCACCCAAGAAAAGAGAAAGCTCCTAATGTCAACCACTATTAGCGTCTTACTATACGGAGCAGAGATTTGGGCTGATGTGCTAAAAAGGGAGAATCGGCATAAAGTATTGGCCAGAGTGCACCGGACTGCAGCTCTAAGAGTCGCATCTGCTTACCGAACAGTTTCAGGGGAAGCAATATTAGTTATAAGCGGTAATGCCCCAATTGACCTCCTAGCTTACGAAAGGAAAAAGATATGGGAACTAAAGAAAGTATGTCCAAACAATAAGAGTGCGATTGAACAAGTAAAGAAAGATACAGTATCAGCATGGCAACGAAGGTGGGAAAATGATAGCCGCGGCAAATGGACGGCCAGACTCATAAGGGATCTGGACTTATGGACAAGCCGTAGTTTTGGAGAAGTCGACTACTACACAACACAGCTGCTATCCGGTCACGGGTACTTCAAAAAGTACCTCCACAGAATGGGAAAGGTCGAAGAGCCGTCCTGCCTATACAACGACGCGACAGAAGACGACGCTGAACACACATTTTTTAAATGTGAGCATTGGCAACAGGAACGCACTGCCGTAGAAGACCTGGTCGGACCAATGAACGCGGATAACATAATCAACGTCATGTTGGAGACCAAGGAAAACTGGAATATTATCCAGAAAATACGTAGCCAACTTGCTACGCAACAAAAAGTGGACCTGGACGCAGGTGTGCAGATGTAAATCTCTCTATGAGAAAAATGGAACGCCACCCTGAAGTAATGCGAAAGCGGTTCCAGGGTGGGCGACGGTTCCCTAGAGGGGGTTTTTAGTGGCCTGCAAGTGGCACATACCAATGCTGCGACGACAGCGTTGATGATGCGGTAGGCATTTTTCCACCCCTCTCCCGCAAAAAAAAAATTTTATTTTTATTTTATTTTATATGGAGCAGAGGTTTGGGCAGATGTTAAAAAACGTAGAATTCAAGGTGCATTTGTCAGCAGAGCTGTTAAAAGTTTTAGAATAATATAAATCACAAATAATTATAATAATTTTTTCTTTTATTTTAATTAATTTTCGTTTAATATTCGTTTAATTAATATTCTATTTTATTGTAATTTATTTTATTTTATTTTATTTTATTGTATTTTATTTAATTTTATTTTATTTTTATTTTATTTTATTTTATTTTTATTTTATTTTATTTTTTATTTTATTTTATTTTATTTTATTTTATTTTATTTTATTTTATTTTATTTTATTTTTATTTTATTTTATTTTATTTTATTTTATTTTTATTTTATTTTACTTTATTTTATTTTATTTATTTATTTTACTTTATTTTATTTTATTTTATTTTATTTTATTTTATTTTATTTTATTTTATTTTATTTTATATTATTTTATTTTATTTTTTTTTTATTTTATTTTATTTTAATTTATTTTATTTTATTTTATTTTATTTTATTTTATTTTATTTTATTTTATTTTATTTTATTTTATTTTATTTTATTTTATTTTATTTTATTTTATTTTATTTTATTTTATTTTATTTTATTTTATTTTATTTTATTTTATTTTATTTTATATGGAGCAGAGGTTTGGGCAGATGTGTTAAAACGGGAGAATCGGCGCAAAGTACTGGCCAGAGTGCATCGTACCGCAGCCCTCAGAGTTGCATCAGCTTACCGGACAGTCCCAGGCGATGCAATATTAGTTATAAGCGGAAATGCCCCAATTGACCTCCTAGCACACGAAAGGAAAAAATTGTGGGAACTAAAAGCAGCATGTCAAAACAACAAGAGCGCGATCGAACAAATAAAGAAAGATACGGTATCAGCATGGCAACGAAGGTGGGAAAGTGATAGCCGCGGCAAATGGACGGCCAGACTTATAAGGGATCTTAACTTATGGACAAGCCGCAAATTTGGAGAAGTTGATTACTATACAACCCAGCTACTATCCGGTCACGGATATTTCAAAAAGTACCTCCACAGAATGGGAAAAGTCTAAGAGCCGTCCTGCCTTTATAACGACGCTACAGAAGATGATGCCGAACACACATTTTTTAAATGCGTGCATTGGCAACGGGAACGCACCGCCGTAGAAGACCTGGTTGGACCAGTAAACGCGGACAATATAATCAGCGCCATGTTGGAGAGCAAAGAGAACTGGAATGCTATCCAGAAATACGTAGCTAATCTGCTACGTAACAAAAAGCGGGACCTGGACGCAGGTGAGCAGATGTAAATCTCTCTACGAGAAAAATGGAACGCCACCCTGAAGTAATGCGAAAGCGGTTCCAGGGTGGGCGACGGTTCCCTAGAGGGGGGGTTTTTAGTGGCCTGCAAGTGGCACATACCATTGCTGCGACGACAGCTTTGATGATGCGGTAGGCATTTTCCACCCTCTCCCGCAAAAAAAAAATTTATTTTATTTTATTTTATTTCATTTTATTTTGTTTTATTTTAATTTATTTTATTTTTTTATTGTATTGTATTTTATTTTATATTATTTTATTTATTACATTTTATTTTATTTTATTTTATTTTATTTTATTTTATTTTATTTTATTTATTTTATTTTATTTTATTTTATTTTATTTTATTTTATTTTATTTATTTTATTTTATTTTATTTTATTTTATTTTATTTTATTTTATTTTATTTTTTATTTTATTTTATTTTATTTTATTTTATTTTATTTTATTTTATTTTATTTTATTTTATTTTATTTTATTTTATTTTATTTTATTTTATTTTATTTTATTTTATTTTATTTTATTTTATTTTATTTTATTTTATTTTATTTTATTTTCCATTTTTGCAATATGGCAACCTTGCTTTACTTTTTTATATTTTCTATCTTCAATATGAACTTTCATTATTTTATAACACAAACAATAACAACTAAAAGTTTCACATTTCCGCTCTAGTGACAATACACGTTCCGAGGAGCCAAGGCAACAAACGGAAAATAAAATAAGGAAAAACAAACAAAAAAGCATGCAGAGCATGCGATAAAACTGCAATAAGCAACGTCTTTTATTGTTTTAATACTTTCGCTGCTTTGTACGTGTTGAACTAACCCAATACTAAATTTATATGGACGTTTTGAACTAGTTTTAGCTTGCGATGAGAGATTTGGGCCACGATTTTCACAACAAATAAAAGAGTAAATAATATTTTTATGTTATTAAAAGGGAAAGGTTTCAGAGGAATATCTTAATTATTAAAAATAAGGGATTCATCAATTTATATATATTTTTCACTCTTGATTAGCAGTTACAATATGAGAAAATTCATATCGGAAACCATTTTCAACTTCAACGTCCAGTAAGCTCCCAACAGCAAGTACAATCGCTACGCTTGTGTTGCCCGAGAGCGCGCACTGCCATTAAACTCGTTTGCTGACTTTAATTTCTTACTTGTTTGCTTTAGCAACGTTCGACATATTAGTGTTGCCACTGATGGCATTTGCAATACTAAGAATTTAATATATGAACGCAAACACTTCTGCAGTGTGTACACGCATGTGGACTTGGATAAATATTCCGGCTTAGCGTCCATGGCCATTTTTGCCGAAAGTGATTACACATTTGCAACATTTGCAACGCTTTTAGTAAGCAACAACGGTACAGCGCCTTCCTCTCACCACTAGGCCACACTATTGTAATGGCCATACTGACACAATCGACCTCCCACCCTCTAGTCAGCCAACCGAACTTAGCAAACAAGCATTGAATGCTTGCGACGTGTCATTCGTTTATTGTGTGGGTTTGGATTAAAAGTTGGCCATTTGGACATTTGCTGCTGCTGTCGGGCTTAATGTGAGTGCCCAGCATCGGCGTATGCTTGCGCTCTCCTATCTCCTCCACCTACTCTCCTCAGTCGGCATGGCGTTTAGCTAGTCAGCCATCAGCTATCAGCCAACCCGAATGATGTGTTCGTATGCAGGGCAATCACCAGGGTATCGTCGCTACGTGCCACGGGCCTTTCATAGCCGCTTTGTTGCGCTCGCCAACCAGCCAACCAACCAGCCAGCCAGTCAGCCACATTGCTACAGCACGCACTTCCTTTTGCTATTCTATTTAACTTTTATTTGCTTTTTATTCCCTACATGTCTGCTTCATTGCAGCGACGACGCGCTCCGCCTTGCTCATTAAGCGTCAACAGCAACAATGCGAGTGCGGCTGTGTGTGTGCGTGCGTTTGTGCGGCTTACTGGCGTTTCATGTAACTTTACTAATTATATGATTTTCTCTTTTGTTTTGCAATTAAAAGTGAAAAAGTTGAAAAGATTTTGTAATGAAGTACATGATCGAGTTCATTGTCGAATGTTGTGCGTGCGTCGAAGCGTGAGTGCGTACGTGCTGCCTCCCTGCCTGCCTTGATATGTATGTGTGTGTCTGTTTTTTTGTGTTTACGTGTGCGTTATTTAACGTAATGAATGTCATTCGTATGTTTACACGCAACTTTACTCCACACACAGAGTGAATTCCTTTCAGTACGTCGGTGCGTCAGTGCGTATGAGTGATATTTTTTGTTGCCATACATTTTGGTTACTCATACGCCATGGCGTATAAAGTCAGGCAATGAATGCAATCAGAGACAGTAAAGAGAATTAAGGATTGATTGATATTAAAAGTGAATGGATTGACATTAAATATAACTAACGGTATTTTTATTGATATAACGGTATTTTTAAATAATAATAAATAATAATTAAATAAATAAATAAATAATAATTTTTAAAAATATACTCAGATTCATATTAATAAAAGATGAGTTAAGCAAATAATGACAAAATGGTTATGATAAGACACTTAAATCAATGAAAAAAGTTCGCCAAAAATGTTTAAAATTAATTTTGCTTAACAAGTATATTGACTTGCAACTTTTTATCAGAAATAATTCAAAATTCAAATCAAACATAATTTCTCCACAGCGCTATATATGCGTAAACTAAATTTTTTTCCATAAAAAAAAATTAAAATCGCAAAACATATGTATGCGTTTAATTCATATTTAAGTCTACAACTATTCAGGACGCAAAAAGCGTCATAACGATGACAGCAATTACCGCTATAAATTCTCTACAACACACAACAACATAATATCGTATCATAAATACACCTGCGCTACTTACACCTATATTATATCAGTCTCTCTCTAACTCTTTTTTTTATACCACTCTCCAGCTATTCGCTTCCGCTTAGTCTCGCCAGCAAGTTGATTGACTTTTTTATTTGACATTCACCAAGTGCAAGTGACGGCTGTTGCATGCAACCGCATGTGGCATAATACCATACGCCATTGCCTCGGTGGTGTTTGCAATAAGTTTAGCGCTCATCATTGCGCCATTAGGAAACACTTTTGCCACCATTACTTGCACTTTATTCACTTACCTGCAACCGCACCTCATTTATGGTGCAGCAAATGTGCGCGTCACCCGCTGCCGTCATCTAAATGACACACACACTCAGCTTTTATCGTTAAGGCTGCATTGATCTCACTGCAGTTAGAGGTCGAAATGGCTGCGTTATTGTGTAGAGAGAAGTGGGAAGTTAGAAAGAAGCCTTAGCCTTTTGAGAAGGGGGTTTTGTAGGAAAATTGAAACCCTAGTGAGTATGGTGGATTTGCTACGCCTTTTTCCATTTTTGTTGCACTTCAGCAGCTCTGCTTCTGCATCCCCGCTCACAAGTAGGCATAACCCACCTTACACCTCACCTCTCCACTCTCCAACCATAGCAAAGCATTTAGTCTGCGCGCAAATATATATGTACCTTCCGATGTCGTTCTTTAACCAACGCAACAGCTTTATTACTTTCTGCACTTGCTGGTTGTTATTGTTGTTGTTGTTATTGCTTGCGCTGGCAGTGTTGCCATTTGTAAAATTCCGAATGCTTTCAACTTTTATAGTCTTAATGGCGTTTTATGCATTTTCACTGCCTTTTAACAGCGCGAACTCAGTGCTGTGCCTCCGTATACAAATGTGTGTGTGTGCTAACGGTACTTAAAACATACTGCCGTAATCAAATATTCAAGGCAGCATTTGCACTGGCAAAGCGTACAAGCGCTCGCTGGCGCAAATATCAGCACTTTCTAGCAAACAGCTGCCTAACTTTGCATTTTGCTGCCTCGCGCCGCATCGCTGCCAAAGTGTAATTAGGGAAAATCGTAATTGGAAATCGAACAGGAAGTAATTAACGGCAATTTCCTCAGTTTTTGCTGCTCCAACAACCAGTTGGCAACCAGTTGTATGTATGAATCGTACGAACTTGCAGCGAAAGTAAAATATTAATGAGTTCAAAGTGTGATGGCAAATAAATGCAAAATCAAATGCGATAAAAAATATACCGTTATAATTAGTATGAGACGTGAAATGTATTTTTTTATTTGCATGTTTTTTATTGGTATTACATTTTTTGTGTGCGCTCATAAATGAAGAGCGCTAGTAAATTTGCATGAATTCTAAATTGTATAGGCATATACCATAGTACAGACTCTCAGAACTGGCTACATTGATCTGTTCATACGAATGCGAAAATCTATGGTATCAAATACATATTCCGTTTTCCGCAGCCAATATAACTCGCTTGCTACTACTGCCATACTATAATATTCTATGGCGTTGTCGTCTGGTGGAGGGCACTCGAGAAAGTCACACTAGCTAAGCAGCTGGAGCGTGTCCAAAGAGCGGATCTCATTGGAATCAGCGGAGCGCTAAGAACAACACCAACAATGGCTCGAAATGCCATCTTAAACGTCGCACCTGTTGATATCGCCGGTAGGTGCACTGCCGCAAAGGTCGCTGTCAGACTCAGAGGGGTACATGATCGGTCCCAAGCAAGGCCATTCTGAAATTCTACGTCGGTTTGATTGCATCCCTGACTACTTGGACCACTGCACCGCGGAACCGTCCCCTAGAGGTTTCTTCTCTGCACATGGACCTAAGAGGGATATGTGGGAAGGAAAAAGTCAATGGAGTACAAGTGCAGTCAGCTTTTTCATGGATGGATCGAAGCTAAGGGGAAAGGTGGGAGGGGGAGTTTTCTGCAGAAAGCTATCTATCAATACCAGCTTTAGGCTACCTGACCACTGTAGTGTCTTCCAAGCAGGGGTCGCTGCGATCAAAGTAGCAGTGGAGGCACTGCTCCGTATAGTGACCCCTTTTAGAGAGGTATGTATTCACTCCGACAGCAGAACGGCAATACTGGCATTGGAATCGATGACAGTACGCTCTGGGCTAGTTTAGAAGTGTCTTAGATCCTTTTCAATAGCTATTTTGCGATCCGACTAGAGTGGGTACCCGGTCACCGCGGGATCGTTGGTAACTGTATAGCGAACAAGCTTGCAAGGGAGGGTACCCTAGCTACATTGACGTCGAAATGGGAGCGCATTGGTAGTCCATGGTCCACCTGCGCAAGAGCACTGGACATGCATACTACGCATGAGCTCGTCAAACGCTGGTCAACTACCAGTACTTGTGCAATGGCGAGGTCCTTTGGCCCTCTGTGGAGCATAAGCGGTCCTTTCAACTGCTTTCTCTGGGCAAGGTCCATCTCAGCGCGATCATTGGTGTACTTACTGAACATTGTGCAATGGGTACCCATGCGGTGAGACTTGGGATCGTGGCAGATGCAAGTTGCCAAAGCTGTATGGAGGAAGGCGAGATGAAATCATCAAAGCATTTCCTTCTTCATTGTCCAGCTTTTGCCAGACTGAGGTTGAAACACCTCGGAAGGCCCTTTTTCGGCGATACTAGCGAATTGGCTAGAATCGATATTAGCCGTCTTAAGAAATTTGTAACGGATTCCAAGCGTTTTGCTGAATCTTAAAGGTCTTCAATCCACAGGGAGTTTTATGGGTACCACAATGGACTGCGTCTGGCTGCCTAAGTGAGATCTTCTGTTTTTGCAGAGATCTGCCTGAAAACCTAACCTAACCTAACTACTAAATAACTCATTGCCTTCTAGTGAGTTTTTGAAAATCTGTATTGCAAATTACTACCGTTACGCCACCTCAACTAAAAAAAGTCAGATCAGAAAGCAGTTCTAACACAATTATTATGAAATAAAACTGTACTTTGATTGATGGCATTACATTCCCCCACACCCACACTCACCAATGAAGAGAACATTGAGAAAATCTCACTAACAAAGCTCTCCATTCGATTCTCACCATCCAATTAGCATGCTCAAGTGCTTCACCATTAAAGTAAAATATCATCACATAAATATGTAAGCATATGGGTGAGTGGAAGTACTTATAAAAACTCCGCGCAAGCTGCTTAGCTGATAAGTGCCTATAAAGGGATTGCATCAACTGACCGCCGGACCGCAGCGACAAAGTGTAATCCAACACACACACAAACAAACAATTTGCCAAGAGCAAAAGTACTATGCATTTAACACCCGTTTATTGTTGTAAGATCTTGCTGCTTTTGTGAACGCCGCTGGGTGAATGAGGGGCGGGGTGTGGTGTTTCTGAGTTGAGTGGCTTCCGCTAAGTCCGGCTATTGCATGCTGTCATCCATCAATAATTCGTTTTATGCGCGCGCTGTCGTCAACACCAGCGGTTTGTGTGACCAAAAAGCCGCATGCAATTACCGCATTAAGTGACCGGACAACAACAACAGCAACAAGTAAACTTTGTAGGGATTATTAGTGCTCGTCAGCAACACATACACACACACGCACACGCCGATTGACAACAAAAATAATTCATTGATCGGTTTATTTTGATGTTTTTGTTTCCAGCCATTCATCATTTAATGAACTTCCGCATGTGCGGCGACCGCAGGCATTGCCAAAAACCGACACATACGCACACACACACACATGTAGTATATTTCGAAATTCAAGCTGTAATATATGCCCTTCATAGCAACACACACTCATCCGTACATTTATGGATTAAATGACAACAGTACAAACACCGCAGCCAAGCACAAACCACCATTCGTCGGGATTATCTAATATGTAATGCACACGCACCGGGGAGGCAGAGCGCGCGCGCGCACACTTGACAAGCAGCAAATGATATATCGCCGACCATGGACAATTGATTGTGGGCGCGCGCTCGCAGTGTAACGAAATTATTAGTTCACATTAATCGCCGCCACAACATAATTCAGTAAAGTAAGTTGCATGTAACGCACACCCACTATATACGCCGTTATCGTGGCACTGCAACACTACACATTTTGTGGCCGATTAGCATTATTGATGTATGCGCGCTCACATAGTTATATTTTATGTGACATTTATTATTTTGGATTGTGCTTGACCTTTGATTTCCAATTAGTCAACATAAATTTACACAATGATGCTTCTTAAAGAGGTGCTAGAGGGCGAAAAGAAGAGTGTGAGAACTGTAGAAATAAAAAAAATATAAATATCAAAATAAGTAATAACATATTTGGGTCTGATGTGTTGAGATGCTTGATGAAGATTTCAAGGGATCTTATAACTTTGGCTGTTTTATCACATTTTGCAACAGAATGTCTGAAATTCCGTGTAGTTGTTGTTGTAACGACACTAGGTTAGGTTAGGTTTGTAGGAAGATCTCTGCAAAAACAGAAGATCTCATTTAGACAGCCTGACGCTGTCCATTGTGGTACCAATTAAACCCTCTGTGGATCAAAGACCTTTAAGATTCAGCAAAACGTTTGGAATCCGTTACAAATTTCTTAAGACGGCTAATATCGATTCTAGCCAATTCGCTAGGGCCTTCCGAGGTGTTTCAACCTAAGTCTGGCAAAAGCTGGACAATGAAGAAGGAAATGCTTAGATGATTCCATCTCGCCTTCCTCCACACAGCTTTGGCAACTTGCATCTGCCACGATCCAAAGTCTCACCGCCTGGGTACCCATTGTCCAGTAAGTACACCAATGATCGCGCTGAGATGGACCTTGCCCAGAGAAAGCAGTTGAAAGGACCGCTTACACTCCACAGAGAGCCAAAAGTTTCTCGCCACTGCACAAGTACTGGTAGTTGACCAGCGTTTGACGAGCTCATGCGTACTCTACTTGTCCAGCGCTCTTGCGCAGGTGGACCATGGACTACCAATGCGCTCCCATTCCGACGTCTATGTAGTTAGGGTACCCTCCCTTGCAAGCATGTCCGCTATACAGTTACCAACGATCCCGCGGTGACCGGGTACCCACACTAGTCGGATCGCAAAATAGCTGGAAGCTATTGATAAGGATCTAAGACATTCCTTAACTAGCCCAGAGCGTACTGTCATCGATTCCAATGACAGTATTGCCGTTCTGCTGTCGGAGTGAATCCACACCTCTCTTAAAGGGGTCACCATACGGAACAGTGCGTCCACTGCTACTTTGATCGCAGCGACCTCTGCTTGGAAGACACTACAGTGGTCAGGTAGCCTAAAGCTGGTATTGATAGAGAGCTTTCTGCAGAAAACTACCCCTCCCACCTTTCCCTTTAACTTCTATCCATCCGTGAAAAAGCTGACTGCAATTCTCCTCCATTGACTTCTTCCTTCCCACATATCCCTCGTAGGTACATGTGCAGAGAAGAAACCTCTAGGGGACGGTTCCGCCGTGCAGTGGTCCAAGTAGTCAGGAATGCAATCGAACCGACGGAGAACGACACTAAACATGCTTCAAATAATTTTGGAGAATATTGTTATTGTCCTCAGGCGAATAAAATCCGTGATTAAGTAGAACCGAATGTCTGGAACGATTTTCAGAATAGTTGTTGGACAGGTTTCTACCGCCTCAATCCTCTCTTACCGTCAAAGAAATAAATTCTAGAGCTTGCACTCCCTACCAGACCATTCGGATTTTTTGGTTTACAGAACTCAAACTGCTTAAGAGAGTGATAACTTGTTGTACTGAGCTCCAAAGTAATGGAAAATGATGATAAAAAACTGAAGCCCAACTTCGTTTAGGTAAGAACAAATTTTGGCCGCAGAAAGAGGACGCGCCACAGATCCGAATAAAATGACTTTCAATTACTTGATTTTGTCGTGACTGACGGCACGTAGTAATCTCTTTGGAAATATTTCAGTTTCAAGTTCCAATTGTTTAACCTTTGACCTTTACTTTAATTTTAAAGTAATTACTTAAGTCAGAATAGAACTCCCGACAGCCAAAATTTCCAAAAATGTTTCTAATTCTATAGCTGTCATTGATAGCTTTTCCTTATTCATCACATTTATATTCATCACACATTTAAATAAGGAAACGCTACAAATATTTCTTAAGCGAATTGACCTCAAATGTTTACATAAATTACATGCAGCACATGAACAAGCCACGAACTGGTGATTGAAAAACTATGTTTGTTGTGCAGCAACTGCAAGTCAGCAAGTCAGTACTGCAACAAAACAACTCAGTTCGGGTACATCCGTCAACAGAATAGCAAATATCGTACACGTCATAAATACACATTGCAAAATGTTTTCTAAAATCTTTTGTTTTTTGTTTTTTCGGGCTTTACATTTCACTTGCGCTGCGCACTTGCACTTTTGACCTAAAAATATAAATTTCGTAGCAAACTGTAACAATAAAGCTGAAACGAGAACAAGACTCGAGCCATCAATCATAAATGAGGCAGCGCTGCAACCAATGCAACCAATACAACCACTGCAACAATAGCAAAATATTGCTTAAAATAAAGAGAGCGAAATAATGAAAAAATAGCGTAAAAAGTGAAAACAAAATTTACAACTGTGACTAGGGTGCGAATTGCGAGCGTGTCACGAACAAAGCAAAACACAACAGTCTAACTTCGATGCGGTGATGACGACCTTCAACGCCTTGGCAGGAAATGAAAAAGGGAGAATATTTTACAAAACAACAAAAATAAAACACAAAACAACAGATTAGTGCTTGCTGAAGGTGGTCGCTGTCACAATAATAACAACTGAAATCCAGTACCAGACAACCCAGCGCTAACTCAGAGTCAAAGCTGGTCACTCATACGCACTGTGGCACCGATGCGTTGACTGCTTTGCATAACTATTGTTAAAGGCAAGTGTTGCAAATCGCACACAGCGCGGAGTGGCAGGCAAAAGCAATTTCATACTTTGTGTGTTTATGTCTATATATCAGTGTGTGTGCGCGCGCTCATAAGTCAGTTACATAATGTCAATGAATTACTACTTAACTAAACTGCAAATTTACCCACACACCAACACACTCACTGCCGTTGAGGGCGCATAAATCAAGGCAGGCAGCGCAATTAATCATCGCCGAAACAAGTCAAGCAGAAGGCGGAGATGTGCAACAACAGCAGCAACAACAACGTTCTACTGTTGCAAGACGTCGTTGCGCTGCAACTGAAGCGCATTGAGTGCACAAATATAATAACAAGACTTCAACTCACTTTGGCCGCACACACACATATCAGCAGCAAACAATGGCTTAATCTATGCATACATACAACTACAACAACAACAACAACAACAACAACAACAACAACAACAACAACAACAACAACAACAACAACATATTACAAACAAAATTCAACGCTGTGCGGCGCACACAGGAAGTGCAGTCATTGCACAATTGGGTCAGCCTCGCCTCGCAACGAAATTGAATGCAAGCTTTTAAGCGCAACGCACACACACACACATTCACAGCATCAGCTGAAACACACACACACACTGACAATTTGAAATTTTTTTTTTGTGTGTCAAATTTAAATATTTCAGGATTTTGGAGACAAGCTTTCGCTTTGCAACACTGCATATTTGCTCAGCCCAGCGGCATTGTTTAGCTACAAACACACACACGCTCACTCGCTGGCTGGCTTGCTGACTACTAGCGGGCTGTGTTTATGTCTCTCAGTTTTGTCACTCATTGTCTTTCGACATTGTGTTGCCGCCTATTGTTATTGTTATTGTAGTGTGTTGCGCTTGTGTTTTGTATCTATTTAACTTGCCCCATTATCGTCGCAAGGCATTTGATGCATCCATTGTGCAAACAGCCTGCTTGCCCTTAAGCACACAAATACTTGACGGGCTTGCATATATTGATCATATGCAGTGATGCTGCTGCTGTTGTTGTTGTTGTTGCAATTTGCTTGACATGCTTCATAATTTATTATTCTTTCGTTGCAGTTGTAGCTGCCACAGCTGTGCCGCTTATTGTGTCCACTTCATGTAAAATGCAACAGAGTTGCACATACTGTTCTACTCTATTGTTCTATTATTCTAGTTAGGGAGTAGGGCGTGGCATGCGGTTGAGGTGAGTTGAAAGCTAGGTTACTTAATAGAGAAAATATATTGCGCACACCTTGAGGTCATTGCAGATATCCAATCAGTCGATCGAAAATATCATATGTCAAGATGTCCGCAAGACTTTTTTGAAAAGGCTGAGATATTATTTGAACATTCTTAGTTCGTCGAAATAGCGAACCGCGTATCCTCATTAACCTATTTGCAGTTTAAATCTAATATCTAGTTCCAGTTAGATTAGATTAGGATATTAAGAATACGACTACGGAGGTCCCACTTGCACAGTTATAACTCTTTGTGGGGCCAAAAAATCCTCAGAATGTATTAAACCCTCATTTATCGACCGTCTTGAGTCTCTACATACCTTCTAAAGTCACAGATTTCGATTTTAGTCAGATCGGATCGCTCTCAGATTCCGTTTCAGTTCTCCTTGATTACCTTATAATCAAGTAACTTCAATAGGTTTGAGCGACTGGCACCTCAAAGAAGCAATTCAGTGAGAGAAAGCATGTACTCTTTAACTACTACAGTCTCAAATACAGAGTGAGTGAGATTCAGACCAGTCGTTCTCTATTTTCAAAGATATTACTCACATCTACCTACTTTAGGTATTAGACTCATCTGGATGTTGGGTCGTAGCAGAATCGCTGGGTACTTCAGATCTTATCAGACTGGAGACGAACTGGTGCCCCACAGTCCTCCTGCGTTCTGGCATCGCATCCATGGACCTCGCATGAGCTCCGTAGGCGATAGTTAACGACCAACATCTGCCTGATTGCGAGATTCATTTGGCCTCGTGCAGATCGTAGGGGATCCACTGAACTACATGCTCTTAACAAGGGCTTCCATATCGTAAAACTAAAGATACGAGTACTGTAGAATGCTAGTTCCCACTTTCTCCTACACTATCCAGCTTTTACCAGACTAACACAGCTGAAGCATCTCAATGGCATTAGTTTCGGTGAACCAATGAATTGGTCCGATAAATTTCTAGCGCCTCAACAAATTTGTTATCGGCTCAATGCGCTTTGCGTAAGCTTTGAAGAACTGTTGTATCTATATTTGATAGTCTGAGACATCAGAAAAGAACTGGCGATTTAGATGTCCAAGTGAGATTCATCAGATCAACATTTTAACCTAATCTAAACTAAGTCACCTCCATAAAAGAGGCAGAGTCTCTTGAGACATCAATGACAAACGACTCTAGTTGAAGAACTCAGTAATGGCTTAGAAGCCTGAAACTTGAGTTATCTCTACAATGCAGTCTCCCACTAACCACTAAGTCCAAAGGCTTCAAATTATCATCAACAACTTCAACATTTATGTAATTTGTATCACCCTGTATGTAATACTATGCAAGCGTGGGTCCTACTAAAGAAGCTGTCAGAAAACTATAATCAAATGCGAGTAAACTTGACAGGCATTGATGTCGTGTACATGTCAATTGTCACTAACCTGATGCCAAAACAACAACAACAATATTTAATAGGTACAGCTGCACCGTGAAACATATGTGACACCAATTGGCAAGCGAATAAAAAATCAGACAATGCCAACTGGATGACACAGCATGAGCACAGCACCAAATACAAACATACAAATACATATATACAGCAACACGCATAGACGGCTGAGTATGTAGAAATATTTTTTTTTCGCGCAACTCCTGCCAGTTCTATATGTCAGTTACACTAACACCCTCACCCTGTTGATGAAGCGCTTGTATGTTTGCATGTAAAAACATATGTATATGCATATATGTGCGCCTGTAAAATCTGTAAGATAAAATGTACAACGCCGCGCTTGCCGACTACTACTTTCGCTGTCAACGCGCTGCAAACGCATAAAACAGATCAAATTTAGATTTATGTGTTTTATGTCAAAAATAAATGGATTTCACATGTACAAATGGCACATGAAATGCACAAACACATAAAAAAACAACAACAACAACAACCATCAACAGCACAACAATGAACCGAGACTAAGCCAAGCAAAAAAAATAACGAAGAAGATGATGATGAAGGAGTGACATAACGGCAAAATGGGCTGCAGCTGAGCAGCGCGCAGCAGATGAAGCCATTAAAATCACATTTTAGGTGTGTATAATCTAAGCCATAAGGTGACGGCAATAACAAAAGCAGCAGAAAAGCAATTACATGTAAGCGAGAGTTTCGCGCAAAAAAGAAAAAACTGCGAGCGAGCGAATCAACGAAACTTTGGTTTTAACGGTGAAGAAGCAAAAAAATCTCATATGCACATAAATAATATTTTGGGGGCTTAGAGGCAGTGTAGCTGACAGACAGATACGCATAAGTGAATATATTTACAAAGGTGAGTATAGAATGGAAAAATTCAAGTTATGGGATGTTCAAGAAAGTTTACTACACCTAAAGCCCTCTAAAAGTTAAACTTCAGACCCTTGAACTCCGACCCGATTAAGTTCACGTTTCCCTCATCCTTTCGTATGGATGTTGCAAGGTACCCATACCCCTCGAACATAATTTACACCAACGCAGAAGACGCAATCTAAATGTAAAACAGCAATTCCCGCACCTGCCTTTATGAGTTGCTTTTGAAATGTCAATCAGTCAACAACCGCAAACATGGCGATTTGTGTGCGTCGATGAATGAATGAAATGAAAAATTGCTATAATCAGGGCATTCAACGGAATCGGTTGTGGGTGAGACAGGCCAAATAGCTGGTAATAAACAAATCTGACACGTCAACGCCTTGTCACATTTAACCTTGTGTTTAAACTCGCGCAAACGGTCGCAGGGTACACAGCACTCACCACAACCACCCGCTCGCTTCACTTCAGTTTGTGACACAGCGTAGCGCTTGTGTTCTCCACTTCTTCTCCTCAATTCTTCTCGCACAATCTCAATTTATGTAAATTGATTGCGCCACCATATGGCCGGCTAGCAGCGTCAGTCAGTGGCGGCTGCTTCATGTTGTCGCTTCTGCCCTGCTAACTGCCTGTCGTACATCATGTGGGGGTCGCAATTTATTAACGAAAAATTTCGAATTCATCATGCGTGCCGAGTTCGCAAAGCGAATATGTTTATG
The DNA here is from genome assembly GCA_031772095.1 of Zeugodacus tau. NCBI lineage: Eukaryota > Metazoa > Arthropoda > Insecta > Diptera > Tephritidae > Zeugodacus > Zeugodacus tau. The sequence continues at coordinate 76,000,798 of CM062651.1, read as the reverse complement.
TAGCGTTTGCAGTTGCCTCAGCCGTATGTCTACGCACTGCGTTGTGTTTGTTTGTCAAAAAGTCGACGGTCGCACAGGGCGTATACGCAACGCAACGCAAATTTATGCAAAATTTATCATTCGCGAAAAAAATGTATATAATCGCCAGGGATGGCTGTAACAAGCGCGCATACACATAGAAACACATAAAGGCAAGCATATGCAGCAAAATAGACACATTTAAATTTATACAAAAATTTTCCATTTTTTTTTTTCTTTTTTCATTTTTATACTCTCGCAACAAAGTTGCTAGCAACAAAGTTGCTAGCAACAAAGTTGCTAAGAGAGTATTATAGTTTTGTTCACATAACGGTTGTTTGTAACACCCAAAACTAAACGAGTTAGATATAGGGTTATATATACCAAAGTGATCAGGGTGAAGAGTGGAGTTCAAATCCGGATGTCTGTCCGTCCGTCTGTCCGTCTGTCCGTCCGTCCGTCCGTCCGTCCGTCCGTCTGTGCAAGCTGTAACTTGAGTAAAAATTAAGATATCTTGATGAAACTTGGCACACTTATTTCTTGGCACCATAGGAAGGTTGCTTTCGAAAATGAGCAAAATCGGACCACTGCCACGCCCACAAAATGGCGAAAACCGAAAACACATAAAGTGCCATAACTAAGCCATAAATAAAGCTATGGAAATAAAATTTAGTATGAAGGATCGCACTACGAGGGGGCATATGTGGATGTAATTTTTTTGGGGAGGTGGGCGTGGCCCCGCCCCCAAATAGGTTTTTTGTATATATCTCGCAAACCAATAGAGCTATATAAACCAAACTTTCTGCAGTCATTTTTTTTAGCCATTTCCTTATACAATCCAAAAATGACAGAAATCGGATAATAACCACGCCCCCCTCCCATACAAAGGTTAGGTTGAAAATTACGAAAAGTGGGATAACTCACTAACGAAAAACCTCAGAAACACTAAATTTCACATAAGGAATGGCAGATAGAAGCTGCACTCAGATTTTTTTACAAAATGGAAAATGGGCGTGGCGTCGCCCACTTATGGGACAAAAACCATATCTCAGGAACTACTCGACCGATTTCAATGAAACTTGGTTTGTAATAGTTTCCTAACATCCTAATCATATGTTGTGAAAATAGGCCAAATCGCTTTACAACCACGCCTACTTCCTATATAACAGAACTTTGAAGACGATCTGAATCGTTTACATTACAATATATAAAGTAAGCACTAGTGAAGATATAGGTGCAGAACTTCGCACAAATACTATGTTTATAGTGGGGCAGCCCCGTTCTAAAAATCACCGAAATCGGACCATAGGTTTTCAAGGCCCCATATATCGAACACGAGGACCTCGGTGCTTCTAACCTAATATTATGGTTTCCAACTTTCAATGGACTTTATACAATATATATGACGAATATGTGGGTCAAATTGTGTATTATATAATATAAATAAAGTTAAATAAATAAATTGCGAGAGTATAAAATGTTCGGTTACACCCGAACTTAGCCCTTCCTTACTTGTTTTTTCTATATTTTTTTCCTAGATTGCCTCAACTTGAAACAATAGCCCGCGGCAAAAGCTACTGCTATCAAATCACGCATTCCACACGCTTTTAATGGCTTATCGCGTGAGATGCTTGTAATTGCGGCATCAGTTGTGGCAAAACGAAACGCCACCATTTTTAACCTTTTAACCTTGAAGCGTCGAAAAAATGTTGCTCCGCTTGGCATTTGGCATATCCTTACCACTCGAGAAACTTGAAACAACTTGTCCTTGTGCCAATATCAGCGCTGCCATGCACGAGTGCACACAGACAGTTGCCAAAAGCGACATTTTTAATTTTCCCTTTTCCCTCTTGCAGTACATATGTACAAAGCAACAACAACAACAACAAATGTTGCTACACTACAATTACACTGCGAATTCAATATGCAATAAAACTACAGCATTCACTTAGCAGGCGTTTTTATGGCTCCAACAGCCAGCGCACACTCACATCCACACCTAAAGCATATGCGCAATTTGTATGAGCGAGCAACTTAATAACCTGAAATCAATGATGAGGAAACAATAAAAACTTAGTCAAATCAAATGACATTCTCTTGCTTCTTTATTCGCGCCCTCTTAGTGTTGCTTTTCTTTGTTGTTGCAACATTTTTCAACAATTTCATGCGAATAACGGTACTGTTAAAATGTCCACACCATATCAGCTTACGGTCGAGTGTCCTGAGAGGCAATTATATGAGCTATTCAATATGCCAATTCTCAAGGACATTGCTGACTCTATTCGACCGTTTGTCGTCCGCGCAATTAATAGCAGTCGTTTCGACAACAACAACATCAACATATGAAGATTTGTAACGATAAGAGCCAGCTTATTGCTTTATAGTAGCACTAATTGCTGATTTACTCTTTACTTTGTGCTTCAAACACAGTTGGACTTATATAAATGTATAAACATAAATCCAGCAACATGTTGCAGAGTAGATAATAGTTAAAATTAACGGACTTTTATAATTTAAATATTTTAATTTACATAAAAATACGTCGTAAATAGTCTCGGGATGAATAATGAGGTCTTATGTATTTTTATAAACATTTTTAAACTCTAGCAACATGTTGCAGAAAGTATAATAATTTAAAAAACGACATTTTATAACTGAGATATTTTTATTTACATAAAATTACGCCGAAAATCGAAGTCAGGATGAGACGAGTCATGAGTCATGATATATAAAATTATAAATCATTTTTCTAGCCACATGTTGCAAAGAGTATAATAGTTAAGAAACAACCTGTTTTAATTGAGAAATTTTTTTACATAACAGGAGTTTTATTCATTGTAGTAACATAAATGTCATCGTGATGAGACAAATCATGAAGTATTATCTCTATATATACATATTTTTTATACTCTAGCAACATGTTGCAAAGAGTATAAGTAAGAAAAAACGGCATATTATAATTGAAATTTTTTTTATATAAAATAATCCCGCAACCAGAACTAGGGATGAGACGAATCATGAGATCTTATGTAAATTTATAAACATTTCTATTTTATGTTGCTAGACATGTTGCAAAGAACATAATAGTTAAAACCCACAACTGACAAAATTTTTTTACATAATAGGAGTTTTATGCATAATAGTAACTTAAATAGAAGTTGGAATGAGACAAACCATGAAGTATTATCTATATTTATACATATTTTTTTATACTCTAGCAACATGTTGCAAAGAGTACAATAGTATAAACACCGCATATAATAATAGAAATATTTTTTTTTACATAAAGTAACTTCGCAAAATAGAAGTTAGGGAGAGAGAAATCAAATAAAAGTCTGCAGGAGACGAAACATGAGTTCTAGCAACATGTTGCAAAGAGTATAAGTAAGAAAAAACGGCATATTATAATTGAAATTTTTTTTATATAAAATAATCCCGCCACCAGAACTAGGGATGAGACCAATCATGAGATCTTATGTATATTTATAAACATTTGTATACTCTAGCAACATGTTGCTGAAAGTATAGTAGTTAAAAAAGGGCAAATAAAAATTTAGATATTTTGATTTACATTAAATAAACCCACAAATAGAATTCAGGGGGAGACAAATCATTAGGTCTCGGTTAAAATAATTATAAACATTTATATACTCTAGCAACATGTTGCACCGCGTATAGTAGTTTGAAAAACGACATTTTTTTATTGAAATATGGTTTTGTTAGATCAAATAACCCCGCAAATAGAAGTCTGGGAGAGACAAATTATTAGATCTCGGTTTAAATAAATACAAACATTTCTATACTCTAGCAACATGTTGCACCGCGTACAGTAGTTTGAAAAACGACATTTTTTGATTGAAATATTGTTTTGGTAGACCAAATAACCCTGCAAATAGCAGTTAGGGGAGACAAATCATTAGAACTCAACCACATTTTAAAGCATGTGCGCATCATAAGTACAGCACAAACTATTCAAGCTCAAAAGAATACATAATACCTTCATAACTGAACATATAAGTAACCAACAAGAAGCAGATCAACATCAAAGGTAACAATACACCGCACACAGAATAAGTGCTGTTATACTTTATTGTATATGAAAGCTACAACCCGTGCTCATGCCAGGATACTCGGCGCATTTGAGACATATCTCTGCCACTTTTATAGTTGTACATCACACATGAAAGTTTATTGTATTTGTGCCATCGTTGTCGTCTTTGTGAAGAATGGAAACAAATGTGAAATAGGTAAACAAAATTCCATGCTTCCACTCGACGAATTTGTTACCTTGGTTGCTGCGTGGTATCCTTCAAGGATTTGTGTTGCAATGTGAAGTATTTGTTTCATGCTATGGAGGGCCAAAGAAGCAACAAAGCAAGGCAGAAAGTGTATGGAATTATGTGTGTATGTGTAATATAAGCATGTGACCGTTATTTCTGCTAACACCTTCTTGCTATATTTGAGTTTTTCTCTTACATCAACGTGATATTGTCAACCGCATCGCCAACACATACAGCACAGGTTGTATAGCAAGCATTGTAAATGCAAACCACTTAGTTGTCCTCCGCTATAGGTGTGTCATCACATCACTCACAACATGACAAAAACAAATTGTTGTTACATTACAGGTTGTATTACTTGGAGAAAGGCAAAAAACGCGAAAAATATTTGTGTATTTTTTCTACAACGAACACAAGCCGGGACACAACCGCAGCTTGCTTGCCAGCTAGCGCTCACCTTTGCCAGCACTTGCCCCTCTGTCGCCATTTCAACACACACTCTCAAGCAAGCAACCAACAAATAAGTTGAAATATCATTTCTACACTCTGCCACTATTTCATACACACACACACAGTTGTTATGTGCTTGCTTGTGTTGTTGTTGTTGTACTCGTGTGATTTTCGCAATCCATTTGCTGCATAGTTTGAAAGATTGAATTCTTGTGGCCAAAACGGAAAGGTTGACATTCTCCATTTTTTCTTTCGTCCGTGCGACGTAAATGAAAATAAACTGTAATTCTTGAGAATAACATCGAAGCTTGAAATTCTATTAAGCTTGTGAAAAATTGCAAACAGAAATATACTTACGCTACAAGAGGCACATAGTACATATGATACATAGCTGTGCTTTATACTATTTATCCTGCTTTATGCTCACACTCATTCATGCCTGATAATATTACGATTGCTTTATTTTCTCCAGGGAAATGAAGAAATACAGAATTGGTTGTTTGAATTCCAGGTAGGAGCCATAAATGCCAGCCATACACAATCATACAGGCAGCCAGATGAAGTGAGGTCAGATATGACTTACTCAACCATTATGAAATATTTCTTTAATGCTGCCTTTATCTTCAATAATTTAAGAGGTCACAAACAACCGTTAACTGAAAAAGAATTCTACTAAATTTTTACTTTTCGAGTGTATGAACTCCAAACATTTATTGGCTAATTAAACAACTAGTTTCAACCGCAAAAAAAAAACATATTTCTTATCGCCCACAACTTCGCTGAAGACCTACAGACAGACATACACTACCTCTCATGCAACCTAAGCATCTATCCTGGCACACAAATACGCCATGTTGTACACAAAGTGCTGAGCCAGCCCAACAGCATGCAACACACTTTTAATTAACGTGCCACACACACACACACACACCAGCACATATGTTGCCACATCGCCTGTGGCAAGTTGGAACACGAAATTCCATTACTCAGCTATGGGATTTTTACAGCGTTGTGCTTACCACGCCTCTGTCACCGAAAACGCGCCACATATGACACGGTGAACTTTTGCGAATTGTGCCACACAACAGCTGCGACACAAAGCGGGCAGCAGTTTTTGCGCTCATTACAGAAATCACTAAAATTAGTTGCGTTGCTTTTTTTTCGTCGTTTTTATTTCGTTCTCGTGCAGTTTTTACGATTTTACGAGTTTTTACGATTTGTTGGTGCAACTAGCGTAGGTTGCAGGGAAAAAAGTTTGAAAATTGCACTCAAATGGCGGCTGCTGCGGCGCTAAATCCGAAATGCCGATGGCCGTTGCGCGCTTGCACTGCTGCCGTAAACCATTAAAGGCTTTGGAAAAGCGCAACAAAGTGCCCGCATAAAGGGCGCAAGTGGGCGCGACCGGAAATGTTGTTGTTGCTCGGCATAGGCTAATGATGCTCATTTGCCACAGCATTAAGTTGAACAAAGTGAAGCGGCAGAATACTAGCATAAAGTCCAATAAAAGGGAGCTTAAGCCGCGCTGATGTTCAAGGGCCCTAAATGAGTTGGGCGGGGTCGGCTGACAAGGCCGTTGTACTTAACTGTTGTGTTTGGTTGTTATTCAACTTTTTTGTGACTTTTGGCGAAAAATTTGGCGTTGCGCGTTGGTGTGAAGTTTGGTTGCTGACCGAGTTGAATAGTCGATCAATAACAGTTAATTTGTTGACAAAAATTTTTCATATTGAATCGGTTAGAAACACTATTTTCTAAATCTTACTATGAAACCCTGAAAGATTTTCTAACACTAGAGACCCGATAGATAATATTAGAAGTCCAGAAGAAATTCTCTGTATAAATCACAACAACAAAGGTTTATCATTTAAAAATAGCAATTCTACTTAGCCAGTTTGTGTTCCCTTTTTCAGTTTCTACAAAATATAATCATGTAAAATTATCTGCGGTTCAATTAGAAGACTCTTTAAATAAGTATAAGCGTTAATAATTCCATACTTTTAGCTATTACATTTGAGTAAAATATAACAATTTGCCATTACAAATAATATAAATTTGGCAAGAGCCACTATAAAGCATACTCCCACCCATATATACTCACTATTATGAGCTATAACTGTTTTCGCCCTCGCTTACGTCATCTCCAACACTAGCATATGCTTCGACTCCACATTAAGGTATTCCCCTCAGTCATAATTCAACAGCAAACATTTCCTCTGGCAACTTCTGCTTTCTGATGGTTTCTCACTTACACACTTTGCCGCAACTTTCATAAATATCTCACACACCGCCAACACAGCGTGCATCTGTGCAAATATCTTACAACCACTTATTATATGGAATTCCACAAACAAACACACGTACACACGCGCGCTCGCACTGACTTGCATAGACTCGCATGCATATCTGCGCTGCGTTTTGTGCATTTCAACTCTATTTCACCACAACAGCTGGATGCCTTGGAGATGTCCTTTGTGCAGTCGAGCGTGGAATTTTTCAATGTGCAACCAAGTGCAATTGCATGCACCAGCGCAGCCGCAGCGCAGCAGCAGCTCAAAACACTCGGCAGCAACAGTAACAACAGCAGCACTTAAGCGTCTGCAAACCTTCGTAGAAGAAACACTCAGACGGCAGGCAGGCAACTACGCCGTATACGTAACTCTTTAATTTGCTACCACACTGTGGCAGAGGGAGAGAGAGAGAGCGGGCGGCTGCGACAGTCGCTGCAGACAGTCAACGGCAAGGCATTAGTTATTTGCAAACGCACACGCGCTTGCGGTTTTTGGGGCGTGTGTCCTTGCAGGCGCATCTTCAGCTAAATTGGCTGTCTTCCGAAATCAGTGCAAAACTTGTGTTTTCGGTTTTACCAGCACGACATTCTTTTTCGCAATTCAACTTCACTTCCCTGTGAGTTTCTTTTAAGTAGTTGTTGCTGTTATTTTCTTGTTTGTTTTTTTTATTATTTTTCCGACAACTGTAAATTAGCTTTGTTGAAGTGTTTTATTCTTGCAGTTGTGCATGTAAGCGGATATTCATAAAAAGAAAAATATGAATGTAAGTGGCATCCTATCCAGAATTTCTCAGAAAAAGTTATTCAGTTCAAAATATAAACTAACCATACCTCACGCGATTCTCCAAAATATAAGCAAACCTGACCTCTGAGCGCCTCAAAATATAATCCAACCGTACCTCATATGATTCTCCAAAATATGAGCAAACCGATGCACACCTGCACTCCAAAACATTAACAACCCATACCTCACGTGCTCCTCAAAAATATAATCAACCCAAACCTCATTAGATTCTTTAAAATATAAGCAAACTTAACCTCATATACCAAAGAATAACCCAACCTCCAAAATATAAGCAAACCGATCCTCCCCTGCCCCCTAAAATTTAAACAAACCTTACTTCACGTATTCCTTTAAAACATAAACATCCCTAACCTCAGGTGATCCTCAAAAACATAAGCAAACCTAACCCCACTTGCGCTTCAGAAAATAACCCAAAATATCCTCATATGATCCTGCAAATTGAGCCTCTTTTTCCCCCCAAAATATAAAGAAACCATACCTCACGTGATCCTCTAAAACATAAACAACCCAACCTGTCTTCATTTGAACCTCCAAAATATAAGCAAACCGATCTTCTCCTCCCCCAAAATATAAACAAACCATACCTCACGTGATTCTCCAAAATATAAGTAAACCTAACCTCACGTTCGTCTCAAAACCTGTCCTCCACAATGTATGTAAACTTAACTTCAAGTACGTCTCAAAATATAACCCAACCAGTCCTTATATGATCCTCCAAAATTTAAGCAAACCGATCCTCACCTGTTACTGAAAATATTAACCATACCACACGTGATGCTCCAAAATATAAGCAACCCTAACCTCACGTGATCCTCAAAAACATTAACAACCCTAACCTCACATAATTCTCCAAAATATATGTAAACCTAACCCCACGTTCGTCTCAAAATATAACCCAACCTTAATCTCACGTGACCTTCCAAAATATAAGCAAACTTAACCTCACGTTCACTTGTGACCTCAACCAAAGTTTAAACAAACAAAGGTCAATGTCCTCGGCCAAAATGTAAACAAACCCCGGCCAAAGGTCAATGTCCTCGGCCAAAATGTAAACAAACCCCTGCCAAAGATCAATGACCTCGACCAAAACGTAAACAAACCCAGGCCAAAGGTCAATGACCTCGGCCAAAATGTAAACAAACCCCAGTCAAAGGTCAATGACCTCGATCAAAGGTCAATGACCTCGATCAAAGGTCAATGACCTCGGCCAAAAGGTAAACAAACCCCGGACAAAGGTCAATGACCTGAGATCACGTGATGCAGGTTTGTTTACATTTTGAGAGATCACGTGATGTCAGGTTTGTTTACGTTTTGAGAGATCACGTGATGTCAGGGTTGTTTACATTTGGAGATCACGTGATGTACGGTTTGTTTACATTTTGAGAGATCACGTGATGTCAGGTTTGTTTACGTTTTGAGAGATCACGTGATGTCAGGATTGTTTACATTTTGGGGGATCACATGATGTCAGGTTTGTTTACATTTTTAAGGATCACGTCATGCCAGGTTGGTTATCATTTTGAGAGATCACATGGTGTCAGGTCAATTTACATTTTTTTGAGGCAAATGATGTCAGAATTTTTTACATAATTTTAGGTCCTGTCATGTCATGTTTGCATACTTGTTAGTGGGTCAGCTGGTGTAGGATGTATATAAATTTTAAATACTTATATTTTGTCGGTTTTTTTTTTCGTTTTAAAGTGCGACGTAAGGTTAATTTTACGTATGCTTTGAGTTTTCATTTTCTGGGGTCACATGAAGTAGAGGTTCTAGGAGTTGTAGACCGCAGTCAAGATACGACTAGTTAGGGGCATTTCAAACCAAGTTATTTGTTAGTTGAAAACCATTCAGGTTCAGGTTTCTCCAGGTTCATATACTATACCTCAGATATTTGCTTTGACCCTCAGAGTTGGTTAATTTAGTCTTGAAGACGAAATAAACAATCCTTCGCATTTCTGTATACCGCTGGCTATTTGAATAAGTAAAGAGTAAATGAAAGAACACAATTTCTTACGGAATTCTTTGGATACTCGCATAACTCTCTGCCTATAATTACTTCCGTCACCAGCGGAATGTCCACATGTGGCGGAGTCAACATTAGCGTAGCTGAATACGGACGAATATACGTGTGTACGAGTATGAACTTTCGCCTACACTCGCCCATGCCAACGAGCATGTTTAAGTAAGGAAATGGCTGTAAATTTGCATGTGTCTGTAGCGAGCTAGAATATGAGCGAAACAGTAAGCGAGGCAGCAACATGAATTACATGCGACGACGCGCGTCAACCACCCAACCAGCCAGCGAACCAACCATACATCCAACCGACCGACTGACGGACCGACCCACCCAAGCTGTCGCGTAAAGTTTGCTTTAATTGCTGCGTGCAAAGTGCATATTTGGGCAAAGGCAACAGCAACAGCAACAGCAGCAACAACAACAGCAAAACCAATATCCACAGCAATTTAGAAGTATGACCACTCACAGTCTTGTTGCAACAACAATTGGAATGACCAAAGCCACAGCAATGGCAATGGCCACACAACTTGCCACAGCCGGGGCTTTTCCTCAACGCTTGTGTCCTTGTGTCCTTGTGCTGCTTTCGCCTAAGCTTTGGCCACTGTGACAGCCAACGCCGAGTCGTATGCCCGCGCTAACGTTTGCTAGTGGTGCTCATGTTGCACTTGTCCTTACACATTTCACTGCATTTTACTGCCTCGTTGCAAGTAGTGCGCGTGGATGTGGCGTCGTTGATGTGGTGGTGGTGGTGGTGGTAAAAGTTGGCGAAGCTTTAATGGCAGAAATTGCCGCTGGCATTGGCACATTCAATACCGTTGGGAATTGATGTTTGCATGCCAGCAACCATGGAGGCCGCCGCCAAGCCAGTTCATTCTCTAACTGTGAATGCATATTAGTACTGTAATTGTGGCCGTTGTTGTTGCTGCTGTTGCTGTGGGCTTGTCCTGCACAACGGCACAAGCTGTGCCGTATTGCGTAATAAAACACGTAGTGCAACGGAAATTTACGCCCCAACAGGCTGCTTGCTATCCATTCGGCACACCAACACGGGCGCACACAAAGAAATTAAAGCTGATTTTTAATGCTGCCGCACTGCTGTAACGACTGCCGCTTGGCAAATTTCGAGCCGACATGCTCGTAACTCTGCACCATCGCCTGACTGTGTCCTTTGTCTTGTTCGAGTGACTTAGCAATTCCACTGCTAAGTTGTGGGTCCAATTGGTGTCGCTTTGAAGGAACTTCGAGCACAGCAAATGTATTTGACTTGGGTTTTGGTGTCCGTTTGTAAGCGTCCCGTGTGCGCTTAATCAGAAATGTATGAAATTGCCAAACTTCGGTTGAAGTCAAGTGCGCAGGAATTAAGTCTGCAATATAGCGTGGCAAATGGAGTGGGTTTTCGTTTCAATAAGCAGGCGGGTGTGGCAGCCCTGGAAGATATCTACAAAAATTCAGTATCACAGCAGCGCATGCTTGTGACTTTATCTTCCGTTTTGAGCGCGATCCTTACAATGTCTTCTGTTTTGCTCATAAATGAAGTAAAAAAACGTTTTTTCACTTCCCAAATGAGATATTTTTTCGGGAAATTACTTCGCATACTCCAAAACAATTGCTTAATCGTATATATTTTGGAGCATAAGACATTGCTTGTGTGATCTCCTGAAGGACTGATCTTGTGGGAACGATCCAGAGATCGTTGGATCGTGTTATACACTCATAAATCGTTACAGAAGTCTTCAGATATTACCTGACGATTCGTGGATTGAGTCGAAAAGCTTCTTTTATGTTGTTCAACTAATAAAATTCCGAACTCATTAGACACAACCTGTTCTGAATCGATCTTCAGATGATGCTGAGAGTCTTTACTGTATCTCCAACGCAGGCAGAGGTTTTCAATATAGATTTTCTTAAAATGTTGGGTATTATTACCGTTTTAAATCAAGGAGTAAATGGAGTTGGTTCTCATCACAATTAGTTATTGGATGTGGCAGCTCTGGACGATCTCTACAAGAATTTAGTAGCACAGCTCCGCAGGCTTGGGATTTTATGTTCTATTTTGAGTGCAATCCTTACATTGTCTTCTGTTTTGCTCATGAATAAAGTTGAAAAAAAAAACGTTTTTTCACTCCTAAAATGAGATATTTTTTGGGGAAATTACTTCGCATACTCTGTTTAGCTTCACAAATGAAGGCATGAATCATCATCGTATCTCTTTTGGAGCATAAGACATTGCTTGCGAGATCTCCTAAAGGACTGATCTTATGGGAACGATCCAGAGATCGTGGTATAATCTCAGAAATTGTTACCGAAGTCTTCGGAAATTACCTGATGATCGGTGGATGGTGTGGAAAAGCTTCTTTCTTAATCAAATTCCGAACACATTAGATATTGACTTTTTCTGAGTCAATTCTCAGATTATTGTGAGAGTCTCTACACTATGTCCAACGCAGCCAGAGGTTTTCAATATAGATTTTCCTAAAATGTTGGGTATTATTGCCGTCAATATATGGACTTTTATACGTATGAGCCATATAGAGCAAACATGTTGTTTAGGATTGTATAGTATAAGGTCAATATATTTACTGATATAAATATGTATATTACAGACTAACACTTCGTTGAATCAATATATAAATTCAAGTACATCTGTACTTACACTCATGTAATATATGACTAAACCTCAACATAAAACATTTTGACGTTTTTCGCCAAGTTCGGTCGAAACTTTTCCAATTATATATTTTCCAATTGCATTAAGCAAAGAATAATTGCACAAAGCAAATGAAAACTCCAGCTAAACAAAACATCAACCGCATACGTATGTAGTTACATACGCTGATTTAATTATAAGTGAAAATTGCTTTGCGAAAATTATATGGAATTGCTTCAAATGTCAATCAATATGTCAAACTAATGAGCAAAATTTCGCTCGAAAGCAAAACTTTTTCACTTGTTTTTTGTGTATGCGTTATGCGTAGGCGGTTAGTGGTGGCGGTAAGTAGATAAAAAGCGTAGGAAGTGTGAGAAAAAAAGCCTTTAAAGGCAAATACAGTAATTTTTTTATGATTTTCATGAGTTTTTGGAGAGTTTTTAAATATTTAAATAACAAAAAAATTAGGAATATATAGACTAATAAATACTAGTATATGCATTTAATAGCGTTGAAGAAGTTCAAAAGTACCAGAATGTGTTTTTATTCTGGAATTATTGCTGATTTTTAGTTAATATAAAAATGTTACTCATACGCCATGTCACACCAATAAGCTTTATTAGTGGAAGGTGTGTTGTTTAACTTATTTTTAATTTTAATAATAGTTTATTGATTTATAAAAAATAGTTTTTATGTGAATAAATACTTAATATAAATCAATTTTTTCAAAGAGACGCTGAAAATACCGATATTTTCCCGCATTATTTGCTTATGACAAAAGTCAAAATACCAAAAGTTGTAAATAAATTGTGTAAAAAGTGTCTAAAAAGTAACTTTGTTATGAACAAAGCATGCTAAATGAAGCCTCACACTCAGCATAGAACCTCGCAAAGCACACATCAAAAGCAGCATTTGTGCTAATGCGAAAAATCAGCGAAATCCTGTGTGTAATAAAATGCGATTGCAGCGGCAAAAAACCGAATGAAATGCTTTCCATGGGCGCTAGATTTCCCATTGTATTTGATGATAATGCGATTTTGCGCTAAAATATGCCATATAAACGCGGCATATGGCAAAGAAGCGCATTTTTTCCCTGTGCCTTGTGCTGCAAATATGGTTTGTGCAACGTAATGTTGCATTGTTGCAACGCGGCAATGTGTAGCGCAGCGCATTTGCATTCATAAGCGAAATCATAGAAAAGTAATCAAATCATTGTAAGTTTTTGTGTGCCATATTTTCACGGAACCCCTTGTGTCCCCTGGCATTTAGCTGGAAAGTTTGAGTTGCCAGGCTTGACACACAAAATATCCATGCATACCAGGCTGATGTGCACTGCGCGATTTATGCAAACATTTGTGGGTGTGTGAGTGTGTGAGTTGGATGTGGTCATAGTAGAGCAGTGGTGGCGCTTCACTGATATGCTGATGTGCTGGAGATCGTTGATGCTATTGAAATTTAACGAATGTGTCTACGCTCATTTAGTTCCGCGTAAATTGAGTTACGCTTATGGAGCAGCGTGTACACAAACTCTGCATAATGCCAAACGAGCCAACGGCCGTATGCGAGATGAGCGTATGAATGCTCATAAATGTCACACAAGCTGTGGCAACTGCAGCTGCCCCACTAAGCAAACGAGTGTGCAAACGCATTTGATGGCGTTATGCATATGGCGTGGCGCACAAATGGCAACTGATGTACCCTGTAGAGAAATGGACTGATTGAAAATCGATTTAGAATGAAAGTACTTGAATGAAGTACTTAATATTGTATTTATGGTACGAGGGATAGGTGATAAGAGCTAGCCTAGTATACTAAGCTGCTGATGAGAAATCCTCGAAATCAGTCACTATATATAGTTTTAGCTGATCCGAACAGTTCTAAGTTTCCTGTTGGTTTATCAAACGTTAATCACCAACACCAGCCTGCAACTTGCCCGCCTCGTGGCATTAACTCAAGAACACTGACTGCTTGTGCCCCAACTATGTTCACTTCAGTTCAACCAAGTTTGCCGTTATACTTTGTCATCATTATTGCTGCACAGCTGCATAGATGGCAATGCAAACTGTTTGCTGTTTTGAAGCGCTGGCAGTAAAAGCTTCGTTAAAGTGCGTAAATTGTATTATTATCACAAACACCAACAATGTGTGGCATGCACGACGCTCGAGTGTCGAGACTTCACGGTTTTCCATCATCATGTTGATATTTGCTAAATAATGCATTGATATCATATTTTCAAACCGAACTATTGAGGAGTACCACACATACATACTTGCAGATATACATACTATCTATATATACATATATACTATCTATATTTATGTATGTATGAGTGGCGTTGCATAATGAAAGTGTTGAAATTATTTTGAGCTCATTATTCCCTCAATGATATTACTTAACTTGCGAAGTTTGACAACGAGATGAGTTTCTAAGCAACTTATGTGAGTCAGAACAGTATTCTTAAGATAAGGAGCTCATTATATAAACTAACGGTTTTTATAGAGAAAAATAATACATTAGAGCACTAAGCCACCACCAGTAATACTCTATCAGCCACTACAATAAATTGAGATTCCAAAAATCTTGCATAAGAATTTAAGATGATCCACTTATTCTTTAACTCTTAATTTTCAATTCTATAGTCTCAACTCAAATCACAATGGAGTAATCGAACTGGTACATTATTAGAATCCGGGCGCTTGGAATGAAACTTGGCAGATCTGAACTTCAAGAAATTGGTTCATAAATTCTTCAACTTCTCTTATGACTCGACTTTTAAGTTCATTAAGACTTTTGAAATCTCAATAAAAGACTCATATGATGAGTGGAATATCCAAATATATAGCTCATATTGTTTATTGACAGTTTCGTTTCGAAAAGCAATACAAATCGGTCCATATCTGAAGCTCAACCCCAAATGTTAAATTTATTAATTTTTATACCCTCGCAAAAAGTTTATAAGAGAGTATTATAGTTTTGTTCACATAACGGTTGTTTGTAAGACCCAAAACTAAACGAGTAAGATTTAAGGTTATATATACCAAAGTGATCAGGGTGAAGAGTGGAGCTCAAATCCGGTCCGTCCGTCCGACTGTGCAAGCTGTAACTTAAGTAAAAATTAAGATATCTTGATGAAACTTGGCACACTGGCTTTCGAAGATGGGTAAAATCGGCCCACAAAATGGCGAAAACCGAAAAAACATAAAGTGCCGTAACTAAGCCATAAATAAAGCTACTGAAATAATATTTGGTACAAAGGATCGCACTATGAAGGGGTATATTTGGATGTAATTTTTTTGGAGAAGTGGGCGTGACCCCGCCACCTACTAAGTTTTTTGTACATATCTCGTAAACTACTTAAGCTATATCAACCAAACTTTCCAGCATCGTTTGTTTTAAGTACTACCTTATACAGTTCAAAAAACAGATTATAACCACGCCCACCTCCCATACAAAGGTTATGTTGAAAACTACTAAAAATGCTTTAATTCAGTAAGGGAAAACACCAGAAACCTTAAATTTCATTATAAAGAAGGTACAGAAGGGCTACACCTAAATTGGTATACAAAAATTTAAGTGGGTGCGGCTCCGCCCACTTATGGGTCAAAAACCATATCTCCGAAACTACTTGACCAATATCAATGAAACTTGGTTTGTAATATTTTCCTTACATCCCAATGAAAATAGGCTAAATCGGTTTACAATCACGCCTACTTCCCATATACCAGAACTTTGAAGTCGACCTGAATAGTTTACTTTACAATATGTAATATGACAGCACCTTTCTAAAAATCGCCGAAATCGGACCATAGGTTTTCAAGACCCAATATATCGAACATCAGGACCTCGGTGCTTCTAACATAATATTAGAGTTACCAACTTTCAATGGACTTTATACCATACAAATAACGAATATGTGGGTCAAATTGTGTATTATATATAATATTAAATAAATAAATAGCGAGAGTATAAAATGTTCGGTCACAACCGAACTTAGTGCTTCCTTACTTGTCATCTATACTTTTGGCCATAAAGTGTATTTCTCGAATAATAATATTTGAAAGAAGATAGGCTTCTTTCTCTTGCTTTAAAGGAATTAAATACCCAAAATGAGCTTTACCCTTCGAAAAAGTCCCCTAATAGCAAATACTGACGTACTACACCACATTTTCGTAGATATCGGTGGTTTAAGTATCTATTATATAGATTTTTTAAATAGTTTACTGATCCGTTAAGCTCAAATTAAGGTCTGGGTTACTTATTAACAATCTATGTATATCACATTCCAGTATAGAATCCATCATAGATTCTCAACACGATCCCCACTTGAGCATCAAATATACACTCAAAAGCCTGAAATTCTTAAAAGTAAATAGCATCTCACAATAATAATTTTGTATGCAAATGAATTCGTTAAGATTCGTATTCCACAGTCATATGTATTTGTATGCATTTGTATGCATTCTCCATCCCTAGTCATACAACAAATGCGCTTCATTTAACCCTTGCTTTCCAGCACAACGTAGAACTAACTAATACGCTAGACAGACGGCAGAGTTAACTCGAATTAACTCCGCTTTTAATCAGTTCCAATTTTGGGGGTGACAGACGGCAGAAAAGCGAGTTATAAACTCCCATAACAGCTGATTGGCAATAATATTTCCATTTTGGTGAGATAAAATTGGATAGAAAGGAAATTTTGCGGTTGTTAGCCGCACAACTAGTACAAAATCACTTATTATTAAAAAAATATACATAAATACGTTATTATTAAAACTTCCATTTTAGAAAAAATTAGCATGCGTATGTTTTTGTTTACATTTAATTGAAAAACAGCTGTCAGTATTGCATATTTTCATTCACAATAGATAAAAAGCGGCCATGTTTAACAATGTTGCCAACGAAAATGACACGAACTCCCTCTAACTCTCTAAAATTTTGAGGATTAAATGGGAGTTAGTAAACCGGGTTAACTGAGATAACTCTCGAATTAACCCGAATTAAAGCAGTTATTCCGAATTAACGCGCCGTCTGTCAGGGGTATAACGGAACTTGCAAACATACAGTCAGACGAGAGAACAGAACAGAACGACGGTGGCAACTTCCGGCACTGACAGTATGACAGTTCAGTCAGTTGTGGCAAGCTGTCAAGAGAATGATGTAACGTTAAGCTTAACAACTTAATTTGTTTTGCACTCAAGGCGACGCTTAAGCGCACACACACACACACACACATTCACAAATACAAATGTCGGCCATAATGCATGCTGATCTTTGAAGCACAGAGTTCCACACACACACACATACTCACGAGCATGCCGTCTGTGTATTTCCGGCAACTAAAATAAATATGCAGCAAATGCCACAAACGGCAAACGGCAAAAGTTCAAAGTCAATAAACTCGCTCATACGAAATTGCAGCATTGTTGCCAAAGCGTTGAGAACAATGAGCACCGCACAACAACAACATTGTATACACCGCCAGCAAATGCCAGCAAATAAAGCGAAATTAAATGGAGTGAAATGTGGCTGATTGTATGCAACATAAACTTTCTATACACACACACTGAGAGACAGAGAGACGCACTTCGCAAGTGCACACAATACAAATTTTGAAAATTTCAACAAACAAATTGAAGTATTTTGCTTTTGGCTTATTTCGATTTGTTTGTGTGCTTAATTTCGAGCAAATATGTAGTTGAGCACACACTCAACAATAAACACACACAAGCAACAATAAACAATAAAATTAATAACGTCATGCACGACAATGCGGCAGGCAATTTCGAAAATGCCAACACACGCAAATTTACTGCCTGCCTGCCTGAATATGCGAGCATGATGTCTAAATATTTCCGATTCACTTTTGTTATCGGCAAACTGAATTCTTCTTTTCAGCAAATATTAATATTGTGACAATCGATTTGCATCGACATTCAGTACAGTTAAAAGGAAATTGATGTCAAACAAATGCGACCTTTTACCATGTACACACATGAGATATATATACAATATTTATCTATTATCTATATCGAATTCTCTATCAGCAGGCCTGCAGCAAAAATCATGGCACTCGAATTTGTGCTTTCGTGGCAGAATTCATTAGAAATTTATTTGTATTTACATATATGGATATGTAGCACTTTCACGACCATTAACTGCATGTATGGATTTCCAAAACAATTACTCTTAGCTACGACTGGTTGGAGTAATCGATTGGTTGAAATGAATTAACGAGCTCGAGTAGTTAAGCGATTGACAATACTCATTGTTTGCATTTAGGAAAAGCAAAAATATTGTACTCTAAACAGCAAGTGAGAATAATTTATACTGTATAGGCAAATATAAAGCATTGTAGAGTATTTTGAAAGTTATCGATAATTTTCGCAGCATATTTAAGAAAACTATTGTCTTAACTGACTAAAATAAGATTTTCTGCAAGCTATTTCCGCGCTTAGTTATCCAAACCAAAGATAATGACTTCGCCTATATTTATAATATTAATTTAAAATTATAATCGGTTTTCGAAAAATTATCAATAATCGATTACATAAAATTTATCGATTGTTTATCATTTAAATGAAAAATAAGAAAAGAAATTAATTTTAATTTTTTTAGATATAAATAAATTTTTTCTTTCGATGAATTGATAATTTGGTAATCGATTTCTTTATACCTATGCTGCTGACGAAATTGAATTGAATTTTATCAGTAAAGTAAGATTTTAAGTTAGAGTAAGGTGCTTAGCCGCGAAAGCTGCTGTTAGACTTAGGGAATCCGAGCTTACAGACGAGTGTGTGCCTGGGCACTCAAGTATCCTCACACACTTCAGCTTCATCCCGAGGTCATTGGATTGGAACATCTCCCTGCCGCCGAGCTTAGCCGTTTCAACAACTTCTCTGCTCTTATTCTCTCAAGCGACGTATGGGCGGGAAGGAGTCGTTGGAGGAGAGGCGCGGTGAGCTTCTTCACGGATGGGTCGAAGTTGGCGGGAAAGGTTGGTGGAGGAGTTTACTGTCGGGAGCTTCGCATCAACCTTAGTTTCAGGCTTCCCGATTACTGCAGCGTTTTTCAAGCGGAAGTGGCTGCTATGAAAGCAGCGACGGATATATTGCTTCGAAGCGCAACAACCTTTAGGGAGGTGACGATCCACTCGGATACTAGAGCGGCGATACTAGCCCTAAGTTCATTGACCATGCGCTCAGGGTTGGTTAACGAATGCCAATCCTCACTGTCGGTGGCATCGTTATACTTTTCAATTAGATTAGTCTGTGTTTCATTGCCCCATAAAAATCTTACCGGACGCTAGCTGTTGAAGCTGCATGGAGGAGGATGAGGTGGAATCGTCTCATCACTTTCTTCTGGAATGACCCGCCTTTGCGAGATCAAGAAAGAGATTTCTTGGGTCAAACTCGATTTGAAAACAATCTCTGTAGTCGCGACTGCCTGTAGTACTCGATTCATGGAGAATTCTCTTGAAGGAATACCGGGTTTTAGTAACAGAAACTGTCAAAGAGGATCAGATTCACAAAATAAAGTTACTGAGCGATACTTTGTCTTTATGTTTAGTTAGTTTGAAAACTACTGCTCAAGTTATTATTTAGTATGATTGTGATGAAATTAGAAGTGTTTTCGACCTAAAACATAAATCAGAATATCTTGAGAATAATCGCACGAGTCTTCAGGCAGAATTTATAGAGGTTTTTATCGTGAATAGGCTATCTATGATCTCACACTAGACCGTGTAAACATGATCGGGCCCTCGACTATTTTTAACTGTTTTCAAAAGCTTTGCGAATATGGTATATTTTTTTACCTTATATCATTAGCTCTTTTATCATATTTTTTTGAAAGATCATCTGGGAAAATATCCCTACTATTACTCGTATAATATCAGAGCTCATTCAACCTATCAAAAACAGGACTAAAATTGTGGCAGATCGCTGGAGAATTAACTCAAGAAACTTACAGCTAACATATATTGCCACAAAGGCAAATAAATGCTATTATCTTAAGCAAGCAAAGGCTGACGATTCTGAATATAATGTGTATGTCTGGTTATAAATGGCATTTCATATATGAAAGTCTTCCATAACATTGGTATTTACTATTCTGCCGGTATATTTCCTTCTGACATATTAATTAAAATGGCAGCACTGAAGCGTTGCAAGACAAAGCAAATGTATGTAACTCTACCAATATGAATCCATACGGAACACACAAAATTTATGTATTTATGTAAGGATCTATATAGCTCACAGAAGTTGCGTACAAATGCACTATGGTCCAACCAGTCAACAACTGTTTGTTGTAGATTTGTTGATTATGCAACCGAAAAGGTAATTTAAAATTTTATTGTACTCAGCCAAATAGACAAAAGACTTGCTAATGCAACCATATTAGTATGCATATATCCAATTAAAGCGCACCAATAGTGAATTGATTGGAACAGAAGGTTGCTGTTAATAAGACCATCAGACCATTTCAACTGCCGCTCACTGCTGAAAGGATATTGAGAACATATTTTTGTTTGTATTTGTAATATATATAGTTTAAAAAGAATGTATACAGTAATAATTAGTAGCAAGTTATTCACATTATTAAATTCCATTAATGCTTGCTCTTGCGATAATCCCAAAATTAGATAATTTGGAAATACAAAGCGAAATTTATTATAGCAACAATGTATATATACATATATACTAAAATTAAACTATATATATAAATATGGAATCATGCATGCCAAATATCATCAAATATGCAGACACATATAACTGCATATTTAATTATATACAATACTATATATGTATATATACGAGGCTATGCATGTTAATTCGCAAATATTTACGTCCTTCATTCAAGTTAATAACTTTGTTATTAATTAAATTTTCACATTTGAAGTTTGCTTGCAACAAACGACTGCTTGCAACACTTTATCGCAGCCAATTATGTAGCCGTACAATTTAGTTGCATGTACCCGTAAGTATGTATGTGTGTGTGAAACGCAGCAGCAAGCAAGCTTACATGCAAATTTATTTCAACGCAAGGACACTGGCTCTTTCACATATACACAAACACACATACATTCAGCTGTGTGTGTGCGCTGAGCATTTGTGTGTATTCGTGCGGAAAGCACTCGCCTTTCCCAACCATTTACCACACTCGACCACAACACTGCAAGCAAGCACTGTTCCTATATACATATCTTGATATGTATGTATGTGTGTGTGTGCTCCATGAGTGTCCATAATTGTTGTATTTAGTATTATATGCTATTGTTATAACATTGTTATTACAGTTGTACGTTATTGTTGCTTATGCATTTGAGTATAATTTAATTTTCACATAAATTTTAGAAGATAATGCAATTGGAATATGATGACCCGCAGGGAATTTTGATTATGAATGACACAAATGCACTTGCATACGTCGCAATCAACCGTCGTACATACATATGTGTACTTTAAGAAAGAAAAAAGTCTATGTAAATTTAAGCGATAACAGGATGTCGTTTGAGTATTTCAGGCAATTCCGCATCTTGGCTATTTATGATTAGATTATTTATGTAATGCATAAATTATTTATTTAATTAGTTTACAGTTATAAATAGAAAATTTTTGAAATTTAATGGATGTTGATATACTTTAACATATACTGCTTACAAATATAAGATCTATATATGTGTCCAGTATCAATAAAAACACGGTAGATGTCGCACTAAATCGGTATAAACTCCTACCTTTCTGTAGGAAGGTAGGACTGTATTTGATTTGGATAGTCTATTTGGCTTATACTAGTTGCGTGTTCGTTTTGTCACTCTCTACAGTTCGACAAATCGAGAGAGATACAAGTACCGATATGAACATACCGATAAATCTTCTTTTTCTAAAGACATATAGAAGTTCAGTTTCAATAAAAACCCGGTAGATGTCTCACTAAAGTAGAATAAACTGCTTCCTTTATAACTGTGTGAAAATAAATTATTATGCTAGTCTCTTTGGCTTATACCAGTTGTGTATTCGATTCATTACTCCCCACAGTTTGTCGAATCGAGAAATACCGAATACCGAGAAGTACCGACATGCACATACAGATAAATCTTCTCTGAAATAAAGACCTATAGGAGTTCACTTTCAATAAAAAAAAAATCGAGAGATGCCTCACTAAAGTGAAAAAAAAACTACACTACTGGAAAAAATTAAGGGATCAGAAAAAAATTCCAAATTTTTGGGCAAATTTCAACAGGCCGTAACTTCGAAAGAAATGGTCGTACAAAAAACCGATAAAGAAGGAAATTATAGCCCCAAATGTCTAGTTTTTGGATTAATACTTTAAAAAAATTTTAACCTCTGCGGTTTTTGAGTAATCGTAGAAAAACCAGCAACAAAATATTTTTCAAAATTTTTTTAGTTTTTTGTTTGGTCTACGGGCGTGGAAAATTTTTTTTTAGCTTAACCACTATAAGGATCGGATACTTTGTTCATTTAGCTTTAATTTAGTTTTTTGAACACCTCGATACGTCCACTTCTCGCCGAGATATCGGTCTTCAAATGGAAAAGGATCTTTTTGTCTTTGATTATCGATATCTCAGCAACCAATGATCGCACAGAAAGTTAAAGGTGGGTTTCAAGAACTTGAATGAATTCTCATTAACGAATAGCCATTGCTTTTCCGAAAACATTTTTTTCTTATTGTCACATGAATTTGAAAATGTAACAAAAAAAGGGCTTTTGGTGGTTTTTTGGAAAATCGAGCGCTAGATCGAAAATATTGAGGAAACCACTTATGTGCACTTTTACAGTTCAATATGTCCACAAAAAGCCTACAAAAAAATCAAATTAATCCAACCAGCCGTTTTTTTGTTTCACTCGATCAAATTTTTGATCAAAATTTGGATCACGTTTTTCTTAGCTTTTCCACATTTTTGCTCCAGAAAAAGCTTAAATTTAAAACAAAAAAAAAAAACAAGTTAAGGAACAAGTTGCCTGCGATTGGGGAAGTTCGAGCAACAATATTTGCATTGACAAAAGGTTGTCGTCGAACTTCTTTGACAATTGCCCGATCATCGCGAGCATTAGTAACTCGATGGCGACCTTGTCCGGGGTGACGATTGTATTGGTTCGTCTCTTGGTATTTGGCATAAGCTCGAGATACGACAGATTGACTTACACCCATCCGGACAGCAATTGCATGTTGACTGTAACCTTGTCAATAAGAGTTACTAACCGAGCAACTTCTACCGATAAACCTCGTCGTCTAACCATGATTGAAAATTAAAAAAGTAAAAAATTTTCAATTCTGGCCAAAAAAATTAAAAAAAATTTCAACGCCCGTAGACCAAAAAAAAAACTAAAAAAATTTTGAAAATTTTTTTGTTGCTGGTTTTTCTACGATTACTCAAAAATCGCAGAGGTTTTTAAAGTACTAATCCAAAAACTAGACACTTGGGGCTATAATTTCCTTCTTCATCGATTTCTTGTACGATCATTTCTTTCGAAGTTACGGCCTATTGAAATTTGCCCAAAAATTTTGAATTTATTTTTGATCTCTTAATTTTTTCCACTAGTGTATTTCCCTCCTCACTGATAGTTATACCAGTCTCTGTGACTTATGTCAGTTGTGTGTTCGATTCGATACTCCGATTCGGCGAATCTAAAAATCCTACTTGATTTTTTTGGCTAAAAATTAAGAGCAATAGGTAGATATAGCCTCTGACCCTAATCATAGATTTAATGCTTGTATCTTCTTACTATGTACTTACATGCCGTAGTATCTATCGCATCAAAATTTGGTCGAACTATGTAAAAATCGATAATAACCACAGCAAAGCCACTAAGAAATTCAATATCTCTCCAAAATATAATACAAGAAACTGAAAATTAAGTGGGAAGTGAGACACAACAGGCTGTCACAAAGATTATTTCAAAACTAGAAATATGGGCGTGGCACCGCCTACGGTTTTAAGAAAGTTCACAACCCACAAACCACCTTTATGCTTTATGCCATCCCTCCCACACTAAGTTTGCTTGTCATACATTTTAAATAACAAACGAACATTGCAAATCTGCTTTCCTAACAAGATAAAGTTTTACAAACTTCCAATGAGCTACTTAAAGTGCAGCTAAAACTACTTTGAAAAGATCTTAAAATACCCGTACATTTTCTGTGCAGTCCATTCCTTCGACTCACAAATTGTGCCATAAATATTAAACAAAATTACCGCCTTCTTGCAAAAAAAAAAGTTCTGCACACAAACACGTTTTTGCGCTCTCATCCCCTCGCCCCCACTATTCGTGTGGATCAAAAAGAATTCAGCTGTCTTATTTATGCACCGCGCTCCGGCACGCTACTCTGCATCTCGAACGGCATTAACTTAAAGAGCGAGTTAAACTCAATAAAGCGTACATCAAGTTTGGAATACGAAAATAGTTAGTTGTCAAAGTTGCATGCGAAGACGTTGGTGGTGGTGGTAATCGAAGTAGTGGAGGTGGGGGTCTTCAGACAAGCGCTGCATACATTATACGGACGGCCAAAAACAACAGCTGCGAAAATCTAACCAAAAATTATTGCGAATACATATGCACAAAAAAGGCAAGGCACAACGGCAAAAGGACCTTAGAGCATGGAAAGGAAAAAGTAACTGAAGGTGGAGGGAAGAGAAAGAGAAAGAAAGGCGGAGGTTATGCCAGTGTCCAAAAATGTAGTGCTTCATTTAATTTTTATGCTCGCAGCGCTTTTCCAATCTTTTTTGCATAAAACAGTCAAAGTTCTTGGCCAGACGAAGGACAAAAACAACAATAACAAAGCTGGCGCTAATAACTAATATATGCATGGAATGGGGAGAGCGCGGAGGGCAGCAAATATGGCGCAAAGCGAACGAAGAAAAACAAAAGCTGAATAAACAAAGTAGCTGTCGCAGCTAAGTGTGGGGGGCTGAGGGACGACGCCAAATACCCGCAACGAATTACAAGTAGCGTCTTAGCTGAGCTATTGTCGGCACTAAGCGACAGGGTTGCCATGCTGATGTATTTCTATTTTATGCAAATCAGTTTTAGCAATTTATTAAGCTGCTCGAAGAGTTGATTTATTTTTAGACATCAATGGAACTAGTGAATTCTAACCTCTGCTTTCGAGATTTTTGCTTTTAATGGCAACCCTGAAAAGTAATGACTGAAATTTCTTAATTTTTTTTATTTGAAATAAATAACTTTTATACTCTCGCAACCTGTTGCACAGAGTATCATAGTTTTGTTCACATAACGGTTGTTTGTGTCACCAAGAAATAAAAGAGTTAGATATGGGGTTATATATATATAAATGATCAGGATGACGAGTGGAGTTGAAATCCGGATGTCTGTCCGTCCGTCTGTCCGTCTGTCCGTCTGTCCGTCCGTCCGCCCGTCCGTCCGTGCAAGCAGTAACTTGAGTAAAAATTGAGATATCTTAATGAAACTTGGAACACATGTTCCTTGGGACCGTGAGAGGGTTGCTTTCGAAAATGGGCAAAATCGGTCCACTGCCACGCCCACAAAATGGCGAAAACCAAAAACACATAAAGTGTCATAACTAAGCCATAAATAAAGTTATGGAAATAAAATTTGGAATAAAGGATCGCACCAGGAAGGGGCATATTTGGATGTAATTTTTTTTGGGAAGTGGGCGTGGTCCCGCCCCCAAATCGGTTATTTATATATATCTCGCAAACCAATGAAGCTATATAAACCAAACTTTCTGCAGTCGTTTTTTTTAGCCACTTCTTAATACAGTCCAAAAATGAAAGAAATCGGATAATAACCACGCCCACCTCCCATACAAAGGTTAGGTTGAAAATTACTAAAAGTGGGTTAACTCACTAACGAAAAACGTCAGAAACACTAAATTTCACATAAGAAATGGCAGATGGAAGCTGCACTCAGATTTTTTTACAAAATGGAAAATGGGCGTGGCGTCGCCCACTTATGGGTCAAAAACCATATCTCAGGAACTACTCGACCGATTTCAATGAAACTTGGTTTGTAATAGTTTCCTCACCTCCCAATAATATGTTGTGAAAATTGGCCAAATCGCTTCACAACCACGCCTACTTCCTATATACCAGAACTTAGAAGATGATCTGAATCGTTTACTTTACAATATTTAAAGTAAGCACTAGTGAAGATATCGGTGCAAAACTTTGCACAAATACTGTATTTATAGTGTGGCAGCCCATTTCTAAAAATCGCCGAAATCGGACCATAGGTTTTCAAGGCCCCATATATCGAACATGAGGACCTCGGTGCTTCTAACCTAATATTAGGGTTTCCAACTATCAATGGACTTTATACAATATATATGACGAATATGTAGGTCAAATTGTGTATTATATAATATTAATTAAGTTAAATAAATAAATTGCGAGAGTATAAAATGTTCGGTTACACCCGAACTTAGCCCTTCCTTACTTGTTTTAATATTGTTTTCGCAGAAAATTACAGTAGTGGTTCAAAAATTTTCAGGTGGCAACTCTACTAATAATAACGTCGACAACACGTTAAAACAAAAATGAGCCAAAAGGGAAGACCCGTCTCCCTTAAAACTTTGTTAACCAAAACGTGTCTTTCTGACACTTTGGGACTTGTCAACGTGCCGTTAGACAATTTTTTTCAACACGCTACCAATGGCTGAACAATGAGCCAAATAGCGCAGACTTTGTACTAAAAACTGAAAATGTAAAATTTGTTACATAGAGAGTTTGACGAAAAGGGACAAAATGTTTCATAAATTTGATAAATTTTGCAAAGGGTGGCTGATAACGGTATATTTGAATAACTATATATGAACTTGGTAAGCGATTTGACATGCAAAATGTGTTACCGACCATCCAGCTTTCACATGACCCACCCACTAAGCCTAAAGTCAAGCTGGTTAACTTGTCAAAAATACGAAATTTTGATTTGGTAACGGTGAAGCAAATTAAAGACGAAAATGTTGGAGGGATAAATAAGTTGTTATGATAAAAATCAGAATAATTATAGTAATTAATTAAATTAGTTTTATTTTTGTTTTGTTTACTCACTTCTCGACGCGATATAAATAGATATAAATTAGTACATTGTGTATAGTTATATGTGAATATTTGTTGTAGAAGTTCCCTCGCTCTTAGTTGAATTTCACTGAAACAAACGAACTTTCGAATTTTGTTTGCTAAAACTCTAACTCTCGAAATGAACACCCCAAAGCAGTGAGTCTCCCACATAAACCTCTACACAGTCTCACATATACACATGTCAATAAGTGAATATATAGACACAGTGGTGATTGCCTGACAATCCGTGTATGGTTGAGGCACACCACTCCCTCACGGGATGCAAATGTGAGCAAGTTCCTCGAACGCAAGGGCAAGTTTAAGTCGACGCTGCCGCTGCCAAACGCTAGCTGGCGTGGATACTTAATCAACTATCGATTGTTAACTAGTCGTGCAGCAGCGTTGTTTGTTTGACTAGTTTCGTTTGTTTACTTTTCCGTTTTCCGATGTCATTCCAATTGCGCTCTCTCGTTGTTGTTGGCGTGGTAAAGTTGTTATTTTTGGAAAGTTTTTGTTTTGTGTTCACAACATGTTTTCGGAAAACATGTCAACGGTTGCGCTTTTTGCCACTAGTTAAGTGGGGAGTCAGTTGATGGGGGGAGGCCCATATTAGTTTCGTTGTTGTGACATGTGACATGGTTTCGATAGTTGATTGGTGCTGCTACAAACAATTAGTTGCACTGGTGGATTTCGTAATGAAATGTGTGGATATTTTAATGATTTTACTCGAGCAGTTTCATAGATTATTTCAGTTTCTTCTTCTTTATACCTTCTGTTGTCCACAGTAGATCCAGAAATAATGGCTTACATTTCTTGTTCAACTTTATCCAATATATAGATCGATTCATGAGAGATATTTCAGGAAAAATTGAGAGTCACAGTTCACTTAATCTACTTTATTAGGAGTTATCTAGAATCTCTAGAATCCAGCGCAGAATCACTCTTGTCAACAGGTGCTACTTTGGAATGAGTAGTATTTAATTGAAAAGTAAAGTCCTCTCTCTGCGAACCAAAATCAAACTCTATAAGTCGCTTATCATTCCCGTCCTACTTTATGGTGCAAAAGCTTGGACGATGTCAACATCAGATGAGACGACACTAGGAGTTTTTGAGGTCCTCAGAACAGACAGCGGCTACGCTGGCTAGGTCATGTTGTCCGAATGGACGAAAACACTCCAGCTCTGAAAGTGTTCGATGCAGTACCCGACGGAGGAAGCCGAGGAAGGGGAAGGCCTCCACTCCGTTGGAGGGACCAGGTGGAGAGCGACCTGGTTACACTTGGGATCTCCAACAGGCGCCGAACTGCGAAGGAAAGAGAGGAGTGGCGCGCTCTCATCGATTCGGCAATAGCCGGCTAAACGGTTGAACGCCAATCACATACATACATACTTCTAGATTAGCAAATAAAATAAGCTTAAAAAATTTCTTTGTTTACATTTTGAATCTGGTCCATATCGTTCCTTAAACCTATAACACATTCATATGGATCATCAACCGAAACTAATATCTCAAAATGTTTACTTCGAATGAAGAATTAGATATCGCAGTTGGACAATATATACCATAATTAACCATAATACCATCTATTGAGAAATACTGTTTTCCAGCACCACTTTTATCCTACCCTAATGACCACCACTAAAGCCACTTACAACACCAACAGCGACGAGTGGAACGAAATGTACCAATTAAAATTTCACTTGCCACAAAAATGTCGCTATTCGGTGTCACAAGCATTGCCGTCGCGTCGCTATGTTGCAACATTTCAACGACATATGTTCAATATTAACATGTTACACTTATGGCAAACAATTTGTTTTTATTTTTGCAAATATTTTATTACGAAACATTTTTTTTGCTGGCTCTTTTGCCTTGGCGCTTTGTTTTTGCCCGAAGTGTTGCTGCTGCTGCTGTTGCTGACGTTTATAATATTGAAATGTCGTGCTTGTTAAACGGGAGACCGATTGAGAAAAAATCTACATAAACTGTTCAAACTTTGTTCGGGAAAAGTTTAAAATGTCAACAGCTGCATTTATGAAACGGATGGCATATTTTTACACTATAAAAACGCCTTTGTAATAGCTTAATGGCCAGAGGAACTTTCTGAAGTTTTATTGTAAATATATATTTTTGTTTCTTATTTGGAGTGTCATTAAGCCGCCATCAATAACTTTCACTGTATATTTGGGCGCTATGTAAATAGTCCGGTAATTTACCGTAAAAAAATACAGGCTGGTAACTTATATAACATATCGTTTCAGTACCGAACGATTGTAAGTGTCTCATAGACTGTTTTTTTATAAACGCTGTTGAGTTTAATACTAAAGATCTGGTACCTGACCCCGCCTCCACTTTTTCGAGTGGGAAATACTCTATG
This sequence comes from Zeugodacus tau, assembly GCA_031772095.1. Taxonomy (NCBI): domain Eukaryota; kingdom Metazoa; phylum Arthropoda; class Insecta; order Diptera; family Tephritidae; genus Zeugodacus; species Zeugodacus tau. Next base: position 75,970,859 of record CM062651.1, on the reverse strand, counting down.
CTCCATCCCGATACAACCGCTCGAATATGTGTCTCTTATTCCATTTGAGTCCATAACTCTTCTGTCCACTACTTCAAGTGCCTTTCGTAGCTTGTCAGAACAAACCTATGAGCTTTTACATTATTCTAATTGACTGCCGATTAGGATCAGTAATAACCGCAACTGGTATAATGCAACAAAGTTGCCGTCGCATGAGACTTGTGCCAGTTGTGGCGCTAGATTTTGTCAGAGAACTTTCACTGAGGGTTTAAACACTAGCTAAATTGTAATTGAACACGCGTAGATAACCTATTCAATGAAAGTGCAAATGGTTCAATGAATATTTAATGAAGTATGATATATAACATGATAATCTTATATCGATAACCCAGTCAATTACGGAGTTAAATCATTCATATAGCTTTCTCGACCAGTTGCTGTAAAACTGTTATCTTCGAAACAAGAAAATATGTGATAAAATTCGTAAAGAATAACGAAAGTTGTAGATCTACCTGTGAATATGATCTGGGGTCTATTGAACGAAAATGGTCTCGAATTTGTATGGCAAAAAGAGTTGTCAACCAAGCAACAACTTTTATAGTTATTTGGTGACTAAATATTTATTAGATATCTTCAAGCCTGCGTCAACCAACTAATTTCTCGCTCAATACGAATTTAATGCTTTCCATTGCGGTTGTTAAATTAATTATGAATTCGTTGTAAACAGTATATTTTGTTTCCAATTCTTAGGCGTATTTTAATTAACCTAATTATTCTTGATAAAAATCATCCACACTCATACCCCAGAGTAATGAGGTTTGAGGTACAACACACAGAGTTTGTCCAGCACTTTGAAAATCAACAGATGGAGTTAATTTCATTAACCAACCAGTCCTCGGCATTAAAACAACTTTAATTAAGTGAAATAACTAATTTTCAATAACTATTTTCAAAGTGGTGTTTTCTTATAATCTTATATTTAAAGATACCACGAAACTCTGGAACTGAAAAGTAAACATTTTCAGGAAGTGAATCCTCCCGAAGACTCTTAATATTCAAAAAGACATGTGTTTTGAAGAAAAACCAACAGAGACCGAACCCACATCGCTGAAAGATATCGAGTGGTTTCTGTACTCACTAAAGTGCTTGGGCATACTGCCATTCTACAGAGTGCGTAAACAATATGAGATCGTTGCACCCGAGCGTAGTGTCTACACTCGCGTTGCTCTGTTGCTGAAGCTGTGTCTATTTGCACTGCACTGTTATTTGCTTACAACACCGATAATAGTGTGGACACTAACCTACCAGTCGGATTCGGTGAATTTCAGTAAAATATTAGATTTATTCTTATGTGTATCTGATTTCCTCGTCATTACGGCGGTGTGTGTTACAAAAAGCAGTGAGATCATCAAAATATTCAACAAACTGCTAAAAGTCGATGAGTTGTTGAACAAAAATTTTGGGGAGGAGTTCTTACAACGGACGACAATTAAATATTTTCACAATAAGTATTTGCTTGGTATTTTGAGTTTCGCCATGTTTATTTTCTATTCGCATTACAAAACTTTCGATCCCTTTTTCGCCGAGTTTTACTTGCACGCTTTCATTTGGTTCCTTTATACAACATTGAACAGCGTGTTTTTCATCTTTCTTTCCACCATTCTGCACATGCTTGCCCTGCGCTTTAGCCAAATCAACGATTTGGTGAGTAAGAAGAATCAGCGTGAAGTCTCAACAATTCGACCGATCTATAGCCAACGCGCCTCAAGGCGCTTGTTTGAGAGTGCCGCCTTTGGCAGCCCTTTGAGGAACACTACTCTTTATCGTGCACACAATTTGCTTTTGGAGACTTTCAGCAACTTAAATGCGTACGCCGGTCTGCCTGCGCTCATTCATATTTCGTACTTTTCTTATGTGGTCACCACATCTGTCTACGAAATTTATTTGTTCAAATGGCATCAGAGAGGCTTTCAATGGGATGAGTTTATATGGTTTTTATTCGCAATGACCTACTATGTGAGTCATATTGTACTGTTCGCTCGTTGCTGTGATGCTGTTTCGGTGGAGGTAAGATTGGACCTGAAAACTACTATTGTTGATTTGGTGGCAGATACTTATTTCATATATTTGATATTTTTAAAATACTCATTTTCACCTTGACCTATTCTATAATTTTCTTCAATTTATTCTCCTTTTGCTTCAATTCTCAACCACTCTATTACTTGCAGGGAAGTAAGACAAAACAACTGATTGCCCGCTTCAATGACGCTAACTATCAGAATCAAGTAAATAACTGTTAAAAAATAGCTTAATCCTAAAATATATGTTTGGACTTCTAATTACAGGGTGATAACTTTTTATCGAAGACAATAAAGCAAGATATTTCATTTGACGCTTGGGGATTCTTTGTTGTCAACAATGCCGCATTATTTCAGGTAAACAAGCGGGTTATCCATAAGACTTTCATATCAAATGAAACTAATTTCTAAGTTTGTCACGAAGTTTGTAATACCCAGAAGGAAGCGTCGGAGACCCTATAAAGTATATATATAAATGATCAGTATGTTGAACTGAGTCGATTTAGCCATGTCCTTCTGTCTGTATATATACGAACTAGTCCTTCAGTTTTTAAGATATCGTTTTGAAATTTTGCAGATGTTATTTTATCTTCAAGAAGCTGCTCATTTGTCGGAACTGCCGATATCGGACCACTATATCATATAGCTGTCATACAAACTGAACGATCGGAATCAAGGGCTTGATGGAAAACTTCCGCATTTTACTACATATCTTCACGATATTTGGTGTGAGTTATTGCTCATAGAAATTATTTAATCTCCGCAAAACATGTTCTGATCGGTTCACTATATCATATAGCTGTCATACAAACTGAACGATCGGAATCAAGGGCTTGTATGGAAAACTTCCGCATTTTACTACATATCTTCACGATATTTAGTGTGAGTTATTGCTCATAAAAATTATTTAATCTCCGCAAAACATGTTCAGATCGGTTCATTATAGCATATAGCTGCCATACAAACTGAACGATCGGAATCAATGGCTTGTATGGAAAGGTTTCGCATTTGTCGTGGTATCTTCAAGAAATTTGACATGGATTACTGCTTAAGTTATTAATATAATCTCCGAAGAAATTGTTCAGATCGGTTAGCTTGTTTCTAGCATTCAGAAATGCACCTGTGAGGGGTATATTAGCTTCGGTACAGCCGAAGTTAACGTTTTTCCTTGTTTAGAAAGACTTCTTCACTCTTTCTTTTTATTTTATTTCAAAGAGCTTTCGTTGTCATCTCATCGAGTGATCTTACACATATCTCAAGAACAACTGTTATATTTCTCTGAACTAACAAAATCTTTGCGTTGAATATTAAATTTAAGATTTTTATTATTTTTTACTTTGGCCGAGAGAAACGTAGTTCACAATATAAATAATCTTTCTCTAATCAAGATAAGTGATTTATGATTTATGCTCTCTTCAGCTTTTCTGTGCTGTGACTACGTTCCTAATTATACTTCTACAATTCAAGCAATTGGAGGATGATAAGGCCATGCGTTTCTTGTACGACTATTGGAGCAGAAGAAACTAGACGTTGGGTTCATAAATTTGATTTCCGTTCAATAAAAGAAATTGTAAAACTAACTCAAGAGAGCTTTGTACATCTCTTCTAAATTAAAAGAATTTAATAAACGAAAATCTAAGGGACCGAACTCTAAATATTCTCGGAAGTTTTAAGAAATGTTGGAGGACAAACATTTCTCGTCTGAAGTATTTTATGAGATACATGGTGTATTCAAAAAAATAGGGAAAGTCTGAAATTAAAAATTTCGCCTGTTTGAAGAGGCCAATTGTAACTTTTTTTTCCACTGAAGTACGACGGAATTTTCAGCTGTACTCCGTATAACCTTTTCTTATTTCCAAAGATAAACCGTCATTTTACAAGCGAAAAATCGTCAAAGGTCCAAAAATCGAGAAGTAGAGAAGTCTTTCGACGATTGGCATAAGCGCTGGCATTAATGCATAATAGCGAATGGAGACTAATTTGAAGGCGACAATATTAATGTGGACGAATGAATAAATATTTCTAAAAAAAAAAGAAAATTCCCGTTATTTTTTGAACATATCTCTTATAGTCATAGTTGATTGATAATCCAGCCAGTTTTTGAAGCTTACATAATATAGAAAATTTTATTGAAATTAATCAAAATGTTTGTGGATTATGAAACTTCAGAATTTCAACTCTTAACTCAGCCATTTGAGAACCGGATATGATTTTAAAAGTAACTTCGTACATTTCCGCATTGAAACCTATTGTTTTGATAAGTAAACTAACAAGCTGTTGTCTTTCCTGCTTAGACTTTCTACTTAAAATTTAATTCTTCCATTCTAACTGTCACTTAATTACTGTCAGAAAAACTCAAAACTCTGTCAAACAGATAAACTTCGAACACAATATTCTAATTATTGCTTAACCACAAGCTTTTTTATGTGCTTTATATGAACTGCCTTGCACTATCAAATTCCATAAGTTGGTAAATATGCAAGTACATTTGTATATGCTTTCAGCATAATCTCCGGAATCTGCCTACAATGCTTTGCATTTTTTCAGTTTTGCTCAATTTCTTCACTGCTGCGCTCTGTGGTCTGCTTCTGCTTCATCTTCTTCTTCTACTTCTTCGTCTTCTCGAGAAATGTAAGCGAAACCGCAGAAACTTCATTGCTTCCTTTGTTTCCAACTTCTAGGTTAGTTGGTTAATATTGGCATTGTTGTTGCTCTGTGTAAGTCTTACTCAACTCTAAACTATTTGTTATTGTTGTTGTAAAGCAAAAGAAACAGCGCTTTCTTGGCTTACAACCTTTTTGGCATGAAACTAACACGTTAACCCAAAGCGGCGGTGAAGCCCTTAAAGTTCGCCGCTTTCTTTAAAATTAGTTTGTTTTCTCAGTCCAACGGTACAGCACTTTACCGATTCACCGGTTGGGGTTATTGTCATAAACTTGAGCCATTGGAAATTTCACTTGTGTAATTTTGTTTATGGTGACATTGAGCAGGATTTTGTGGTTTGCTAATGAAAGCAACCGCACAATTGCGGTGTGTGAAAACTTTGCGTTAAATATATACATATATACGGGTCTATATATAGAGAGAGAGGGAGTGTCTCATATATATGCTTTGTGTGTTGTTTATTGAGACTGGTGTCAAATATTAATTAATATTACTTTTTTATTAAATAACAGCACTTTGTATTTGTACACATATGAATTTATATATATTTATGTATTTTATATACATATATGTTTGTCTGCATGTATATATTTACCCAACCAGTTCATCACATGTCAACGCCGGAAACGCAAAGCGACTGCGACGCACACGCGTACACTTCCAACTGCCAAAGGAAATGCAAATATTGCATGGAAATTGCGTTGCGTTTGAAAAACAGTTAGTTGGCAAAAACAAAAATAAATAGTCAGTGTTGATTTTGTTATCGGCCGCTATACATATATACATATATATACAAACATAGAGTGGCACAAAAAAACTGTTGACCACAGTTGGCCAGTTGATGGCGTGTGGCATTTGCTGCCACTTCGGTGTCAACAATGACGCGCCCTTGTCGTCAACATTACCGTTTGTAACTGTTTTATTTCCGCGCCATGTCAGAGCGTAGTCGTCACAGTGCGCCGCGGCACGTTTGAGTTGCAATTTGAATTGAAAAATATTTGTTGTCGCTTACGCATTTGTGTGTAAACAGACGACGCCGCTGACTTTTCATCAAAAAACAATAACAACAATACGCAGCAGTGAGGGGAAAAGCAAGAAAAAGCAACAAAAAAGTAGCGGCAACTTAATGCAGCAAGTGTTTGGCACAGGAACAATGGAAAAACTTCAAGTCAATTAGCATTGTTCGAAGTTTTGTGCACATAGTCGGGAAGTTCAGTTTTTTTCCATAAAACATACAGAGAAATTCATTTGATTGGTTAGGGAAAGAAGTGGAGCTTAAAGCTTACAGTTTTTATGTAAAGTTCAAAGACTTACTATACCCTGAACAGGTTATATTAAGTTTGTCACGAAGTTTGTAACACCCAGAAGGAAGCGTCAGAGGCCCTATAAAGTATATATATAAATGATCAGTAGGTTGAACTGAGTCGATTTAACCATGTCCGTCTGTCTGTCTGTATATATACGAACTAGTCCTTCAGTTTTTAAGATATCGTTTTGAAATTTTGCAGATGTTATTTTCTCTTCAAGAAGCTGCTCATTTGTCGTAACTGCCGATATTGGACCACTATATCATATAGCTGCCATACAAACTGAACGATCGGAATCAAGGGCTTGTATGGAAAACTTCCGCATTTTACTACATATCTTCACGAAATTTGGTGTGAGTTATTGTTCATAGAAATAATTTAATCTCCGAAAAAATTGTTCAGATCGGTTCGCTATAGCATATAGCTGTCATACAAACCGAACGATCGGAATCAATGACTTGTATGGAAAATTTTCGCATTTGACGTGGTATCTTCACGAAATTTGACATGGATTACCGCTTAAGGTAATAATATAATCTCCGAAGAAATTGTTCAGATCGGTTAACTATATAACCTTAATGTTTCTAGCAAATAACCCGACTAAAAAGTATTAGTAAAATGTTTTCTTTTTTTTACTTACTTTTTCTTACGTCTTTAGATTTGCTTAAACACATAGTTACTAAAATAAATGCACCTGTGAAGGGTATATTAGCTTCGGTACAGCCGAAGTTAACGTTTTTTCTTGTTTTTTGTGTATTTTTTATTAGATATTCTTCAAGATTTGGTGCGATTAATAGCTGAATAAATTCGATTTTTTTGTAGAGGCAAAATCACAACAATAAATTTATTCAAGCTTTTCAGAGAGCTTTAATCATATATAGTCCCAAGAAGCTTTTTTTAATAGAACTTGGAACCTATACTATATTCCCTGAATTGAGTAGCTTGAACAGCTCATTTTATGATCACTGAAGATTCAATACAGCTATACGATACAGTACCTAAAAGCACCGTAATAAGATATATTTTTTCTCTGGAACAACTTAAGTATTATCTCTGAGGCTTCAAAGCAATCTGATATAATAAAATGAGGTATCTGGTATGCGATTGAAGAGGCGTTATTTGTATAAAAATGATATTATCACATCTCTATGGACGCTTGTATATTTATTGTAACGGAAAATATTCTATATTTGCAACATTCGAAACCAGTTGTGGCAAGCTGACATTCTGCATGCTACTTATGGAAAGGCAACAAAATTCTCTTATACTCACAAGCGCGCCAACTGGTTGAGCGCAACAACAACAACAATAGCATTCAAGTTGTTGTGATTTTGTATGAGCGCCAACGCGTTGAGTTTCCAGTCCAAGCGGTCATACAAATTACACGCAGAGCGGGAGCGGAAGCTTCTCAGAGAAGCCACACTGGTGAATGCTACAAAAAGCCAAAGTTGGAGAGTCGAGAACTAATAAACAGACATCCACATACATACATACATATATACGAAGCAACGTAGGTAGATACTTAAGATTTGACTTCGACAGGCAATTGACTTACAAATCAAGATGTGCGATTGGGCTTGAAATAGCGAACGATATCAGCGTGCGAAATGGCAGCACAGCCAATGTGCGTGGTTATGTAGGCGCATATTTATTTAGGTGTAATATTTCTGTAGTATTTCTATGTAACGCTACTTGCGGTGACTCTTTTACGCCGCTCCGTTACTCAAGTTGCCAGCGCACATCGTAGGGAATACGCACACACACACACACTCTCGCACGCTGGGGAATCGTCTGTATTTATAAATTGCCGCTGAGATTGAGGCGAACGCCTAGTTAACAGTAGCTGGCAGCCGATAACGCGCAGAAAAAATAATAATAAACGTAGGAAATCGTAGCAATATTCGTATCAATACGAAATGAGCAAGCGGCAACAGCCCGTTGTAATTGAGCCCAACCATTATGCGCCAGATACCAGCAATGGTCTAGATAGCTAGATTGCATGTCAGTATGAGTATGTGTGTGTGTGTGGGGAGAAAGTCGAATTGCAAAATTCAATCGTGAATGTTGTGCTGCCCGTACCCGCATGCCCACTCAAAGCATTTTCGCTGATAGATACAAATGGCGCGGTATTTGCTTATTTGTATGGCAGCATTGGTAATTTAATATGCATAAATCGATACTTTTGTTCTACTCCCAATTGTGCATAAGTTATTCATGTTCAGTGTGTTGTGTGTGTGTGCGCCGAAGAGGGTCTCTAGGAAATTTGTAACTTTAGTGAAGTGATTGATGAAACCAGACTATATTTTTGATAGAATTTTTGGTATGTGAAAATATTTAGTTTAAAATAATGACGTAAATAGTGTCTTAAGTAGTATTTAGTTCATACGAGGTGTGTTCAAAAAATAACGGGAATTTTCATTTTTTGAAAAAATATTTATTCATTGAATTGATTTTTTGTTTTGTGTATGCGTTTTGATTAAAATAATGATGTAAATAGTGTCTTAAGTACTATTTAGTTCATACGAGGTGTGTTCATAAAATAACGGGAATTTTCATTAAACTTTTTTTTTTCATTCGTCTACATTAATGTGTCGCCTTCGAAATAGTACTCATTATTCCAAACGTCGAAACACTTCTTAAATTAGATTTTTCTGCTAGCCTTTGGCTCTTTCGATTCCCGTTATTTTTTGAACACTCCTCATATGTACTGAAAAAAATTAAATAATATTTTATCGTCTGTTTGGTTGTTTTTTGTAATAATTTAAAAGTAAATAACCATAGATTGTTGACTACAATAAAGCAGAAATTATGTATACCATAATTTTGTAATGCTCCTAAATGTAGGCAACGACTTTTACTACCCACTAACCGCTTTCAAGAATCAAAAATGTACTTTTAAGCGATGTGGTAATAGAATAAATAAGAAAATAAATGAGCATTAGCAAGAATCAACGCCAAAAGTATATTTCTGACTTTAAAAACAGTATAAGTTATTTCAGATCCTATATCTATACTATCTTCTTTCGACGCTGCTGAGAGCTCAAGAGTAAAACCCATTACTTCAAAAAATACTTCAGAAATTCCCTACAGGCCATGTCTTTCAGCGTTACAACGCATATAAATTGGTATTATTTTCTCTATTTGGCGGCATAAATCCCCAAGTAGCAGGCGAGGCCTACACAAACGCCTACCGCTATGCTTTACATACACACACATGTAAATAGATACAAGCGCATAGGGGCATATATGATATACAAAAATTTAGACGAAATTGTGCTGCCATATCCTGTGCACATTACGAAATTGCTCATTGTAATATTTGCAAATCAATGCTCGTACGAGTATATACGATTTACTTAGCGAAAGCTTGCGCCTGCAGCCATTGTTCGCGGAATGCTTTAAAAAGTACTTTCCATATATTTATGCTTGACATTATATGCTACTGTTTAACTTTGCATATTTGCAATTTATATTTTGTCAGTTGTCATTGACTAGAGATAAGCGCCGCACAATTCTTTCACGCGCTTACCTCTTCAACGCTGACAACTTTATTATCATACGTGGGAGCATAGAGAGGCTGTGGGGAAGGTGTTCGCCTACACAATTATTTATATAGAATATGATATTATAGCTTATTTAAGCTAATGTTTCACAATGCATTAATTTTGATATTGCTTTAAATCTGAAGTCTACATAAAGTACATTCTGAATAAATCATCAAAAATTGTTAAATTTGTGGCAAGATAACATTTATGGCAATAAAATACCCTTAGACACACTTTTTATTCTCAAATTGTCGCTTGTAATCTTTCAAAGCATTAAAAATTACAAAATAAAATAGGATTACTAGTTATTTCACTCAAAGATAAATTTTCTCGCATGCGATTTTTTTTTATATTGGGATATAAGGATTAAAAATGTTAAAAAATACAAATATTAACTAAATATGAGAATATTTTTAATACAAAAAAATTCTCGCATGCGATTTTTATGCTGATATAAGACAAATGAAAACAATTTTTTGGAAATAAATGGAGATAAACATAAATAAATGCAAATCATTACTGAAAATAGTGGATATATTTTATGGAAAGAAAATTTTTCTCCCATGCGATTTTTTATATAAAATGTGATAAAAACTAAAAACATTAAAAAATGCAAATAATAACTAAACAAATGTATATATGTATTTGAATGCATAGAAAATATTCTCGCATGCTATTTTTAAGGTGATGATGAAAACATTATTTAATTTTTTTGGAAATAAAGGGAGATAAATATTAAAAATATACAAATCATAATGATATTATGCTTGTTTTCTATGCAAGAAGAAATTATATCGCATGCGATTTTTTTGCTAATAAAGGAGAAATACACATAATTACCAACAATTTGTACGAGTTATGCCACCAAGCTGTAAATTATGCGCTAAAACAACGAAGATTATAGACTAGCATTTGTTCCCAAACCACTAAATGCCACTTAAACATTTTTCTCTCACACACACGCACACACAGACGCACGAATGATGAATCGTGAGATTTTTAAAACTGCTTCCTCCAAGCATTTGTAGACATAATGGCTATATAATGAATGCAATGATGGCTGGCAAACTGCAAAGGTGGACCAAGCGAAATATGCAAAATCATATTATGTCGCACGTGAGCGCAAAAACAGCAATGAAAGAGAAAAATTGCAAAATATGCGCGCAGCTATTGCCAGAAAAGTGCATATTAACCGCCGCTGGACGCGCACGTACAAATAATTCACTTTCGCATTGAAATGCTGTAGTTAAAATGAAATTCAAGTTGCAGCGGAGAAGGGGTGCGGCTGCACAAAGACGAAATGTAGCAAAAAGTTGCCCTTCACGCGCTCGCAACATATTTGACTTGCAACAATTGCATGACCCCGCCGCGCGCAACACACTGCAGTGTACGACGCTGCGTTGTTTTCGGTTCGCTGCACTTAATAGCAATTTTTTCGCCCTTTCCTTTTTATTTATTTGTGTTTTTTGTTTTACACCGGCGTAGGGGAGAAATGCATGAGCATACAATAAGTGAAACATGAACGCATTTGTTATTATTATTCCCAATAAGTTCGTGGTTGAACGTTGCAGCGCAAAATTGTATGTATGTTGCATGTGGCATGTGGCACAAGCTCCCAAATATATATGTATACAGTGTTGCATGACAGTTGCTGCGTTGAATTGCCATTCATCATTGACGAAAATGCAGTAAGCAAAGGAAGTTAGGGTGTAGGTGTGTCCGTGAAGGTGTGTGAAAAATGTTGCAAGTTGCATATGTATGTGTGTATGTTAATATACCGTTCTTTAGCAGATCTGTACACCTTCTTTTACATATATATATGCAAGCTGTATTATTTATATCCTCACTTCTTATTTAATTTTAAACCTTGTTGAAGCCAAATGCCACTTTTTAAATCAATAAATTAAAATATGCGTATATGTAAATATGTATGTATAAAGTTAAGGACATTCATACACATCCACACACTGCAACGCGTCGCACGCTGATTTATGTCCTTCATTTTGCTGAAGATTTACGCAGCTTACGATAAGACAGCCCTTGTAGTCGAGCAAAAAAAACAATAATAATAACAACATTAACCACAACAACACGAACCAGAGCCGAAGCAGAGCAGCCTGTCAGCCAGGACGTGTGAAACGTATAAACGACGGCACTTGGAGGACGGATTCTTATATTCACCACAGGCGCTGAGAGCGAAAAAATATGCTTATATACTACATTTATACATTTGTTTGTTTGTATGTGTGAGTTTATGCAAATGCCGCTGTAAATGCGTGTTTGCCTCATACTTCCGCTCTTAAAAGCCTGAGTCGTACACTCGCACACTTGACAAACGTTAAAATGCAAAGTGTTAAATGCATTCAGTTTCGCATTAAATTGAATGCTTTCAACAATATTTCTTCGTACAACCACGCAGTGGATACTTACACACACACACATATATATATATACATGCCACATATGACTTGCCTCGCCTGCTGCCACTATCCTTTCCTTTATCGACAATTTTGTATTCACAGCAGAGCTATATACTTAAAAATCATATATTTGTTGCAAAAACTAACGGTAAAAATCAGCTCACATATGTATGTATGTGCCACACACGATCACGTCCACAATATGCATGCGCTTTACATTTGCTCTTAATTAAGTTTATATTTAAGGATGATCAATTAAAAGGGATTACAAGTACCGTAAGTATGAATTCAGAAATTCGCGCCAGAGTGAAGAAACATCGGTCATCGCGTGCGCGCAACATCGTACGATTTACTTAATTATGCGATTTACGTGGCACGCTCGACTGCACCTCTCTTGCCAATGCCAATCGAAACTTTAATATTAAGAGCTCACATATTGCCGCGTCTCCCCTGCGCTGCTGTTATGTACTTTTGAATATATTCTCGAGTATTTCCTCATGAGTTTTAAGTCATCGGATTGGCAATCAGAGCATTGTTGAAGCGCGCAGAAATCGTCGAATTACAGTGTGGATTTTATGAATTATAATAAGCCAATCAGTAAAGCAGAATGGGAGGTCATAGGTCGTTGGAAATTGAGAATTTATAAAATGTTGAAAAATTTCTTAAATTTCACAATTATTTTAGTGCAATTATATTACTTTGGAGGATGGAGTCATATGTAGAAGTTCACGCAAGTGAGGAAAGTTTCTGATTGTCATTCACTTGGGAGTGGCCAGGAACGATTCTTTTACATGTGGCTCAAGCAGCTCACGACTTCCGGTCTTAGACCAAGTATCCTCTGGGTAGCCAACAGACATCCGTTTGGAGGCGAGCTAAAGTGAGAAGGCGAAACCCGCTTATGCGGTTGTGCGTTGGGTTTGGGACCCACCACATAAAAACACCCCCCCCAATGAAAACGACGAAACAGCCTCGGATGAGAGACCCCGATTTTGATGACGACCACTGCAAACGTTTAAAGGACTACGATTTAAGGGCATGCACCTGGAATGTCCGGACCCTTAATTGGGAAGGTGCCTCTGCCCAGCTGGTTGATGTCCTCATACAACTAAAGGCTGACATCACCGCCATCCAAGAAGTGCGATGGACGGGACAAGGACGGAAGAAGGTGGGTCCTTGTGACATCTACTACAACGGCCATATTAAGGAGCGCAAATTTGGTGTTGGATTTGTGGTGGGAGAGAGACTCCGTCGCCGAGTCCTGGCATTCACCCCGATGGATGAACGTCTTGCCACAATCCGCATCAAAGCGAGGTTCTTCAACATATCGCTGATTTGCGCCCACGCCCCAACGGAAGAGAAGGACGATGTGACCAAAGATGCTTTCTACGAGCGCCTAGAACGTACCTATGAGCGCAGCGATGTCAAAATCGTACTTGGCGATTTTAACGCCAGGGTGGGTAAAGAAGGTGTCTTTGGCACAACAGTCGGAAAATTCAGCCTCCATGACGAAACATCACCAAACGGCCGGAGGCTGATCGACTTCGCTGGGGCCCGAAATATGGTTGTCTGTAGTACCAGATTCCAGCACAAGAAAATTCATCAAGCAACATGGCTGTCCCCTGATCGAAACACGCGTAATCAAATCGATCACGTTGTGATAGACGGAAGACATGTCTCCAGTGTTTTAGACGTGCGTACGCTCCGAGGACCAAATATTGACTCGGACCATTATCTAGTATCAGCAAAGATACGCACTCGCCTCTGTGCAGCAAAGAACGCCCATCCACAAACACAAGGAAGGTTCGACGTCGAAAAGCTGCAATCACAACCGACAGCCGAACGATTTTCTACTCGACTTGCACTCCTGCTCTCTGGTCCCTCCAACGGAGTGGAGGCCTTCCCCTTCTTCAGCTTCCTCCGGCGGGTACTGCATCGAACACTTTCAGGGCTGAAGTGTTTTCATCCATTCGGACAACATGATCTAGCCAGCGTAGCCGCTGTCTTTTTATTCGCTGAACTATATCAATATCGTCGTATAAATGAGCTGTACTATCGTTCTATCGTCTGCGGTATTCGCCGTTGCCGATGTTCTGAGAACCATAAATCTTGTGCAAAATTTTCCTCTCGAAAACCCCAAGAGTCGTCTCATCGGATGTTGTCATCGCATATTTTGAAATCGATATATTTAATTTAATTTAAATATCGATATATGCGATGCTTGGCAAATATAAATAAGGATGAAAGAGAGAGAGAGAATAAATGGATGGCATTGAAACATGTTGTTATCGAGGATTGAAATTATCGATAGTAATTTAAAAATATTTTAATCGATAGCTTGATAACTTTAAAGGAAGAAGACAAGAAAATTTTTTATCGATATTTATGTCGAAATATTGTTATCGATAACCTGATAAATTTCAAGAAAATTTATCGATATATTTCGATGCTTGGCAAATCGAAATGATGATGAAAGAGAATGAGAAATTATCGATTTAGAGTGAAAAATATTGTTGTCGATAACTTGAGAACTCTAATGGAAACCAGGCCAAAATGCCATTTACATATATACATTTATTGTGTCTGTCGACATTTTTATTGTTACGACTTGATAAATTTAACTAAATTTAATATAACAAAAGAAATTCTCAAATAATAGCTATAAATAATTTATGCCATTTTTACTCTAAATACAGTTGCAGCTTCTGGAACAGCAATAACTTTCGAGTCATTTAATACCGATGAATTTGTTAAATACCCCATAAGAATAAGGAGAAACAATATTTTTTTATTGATAATCACCAAATATTGTATGGCAAAAAATCTTGTAGTTAGAAACAGCCTAAGTCGAATTATAAAATTTGGAAAAAATATTTAAAATAATCTATAAATTACACTTGACCAGAAAAATTTGGGTATTTCTACTATAATACAATTCCTAGAGCACTTTTTTGCTCACTTCTCATAAACCTTTAAAATGTTGCTTCGAAATGTTAGTGTTCCCGCTCGACGATTTCTGTAAGCCTACTACAAATGTCAATTACTTTACTATTGCTATTGTTTCTGTGGTCGCATGAAATAATTGATTTTTAGCAACAACAAACACACGAACTATTCGAACACACACTCAGAGTGTGAGTTATATGAGTTGCCAAGGCAAATAAGCGCAACGCCAATATATTTGTGTATATTTAGTTCTATTGTTATTGCAGTCAACGACCGGCCATTGCTACAAACAACAACAACAATGATGATTGTTACTTTACACTATGCTACACAATACAAATATATATTGTATGCGGCCTGTTTCAATAGCCTAACGCGTCGTCAATTGAATACCATCTAAGCAGAGGGATATAAAAAACACATACATATATACATTTTTACAGTTATATGTATGAATATTAAGAGCTGTTTTATATAAACACGCGTTAGTCGCCAAAAATTGGCGGTGTGAGTCTAACAAATTTTTAACTCCCACTCGAACTCGAACTCATTGATATTGTTGCAACACAAACGTTTGAATGTCATCGTATTTTTAGAGCGAACAGCACTTATACACACACACACTGAACTGGATCGGATGGATTCCCCAACCACTTGAACGCTGTTGAACGCCGCCATGCTCGGAATGTTAATGTATTATTTAATTTAATTGCATTGTAGCCGGGTGTGTATGTGTGTGCGCTCGGCCGCTAAACACACCAGTAGGCGGGTACCAACAATAAATGTCGAATTGGGTTGTACGCTTTTAATTTGCTGGGCAACCGCTTATACGTTGGCAATGCGATTTTAATGGCACTGAAAGGACCGAGTGCTCTGCTTACGCGCTCCCCAAACATTTTGGGGTTGTGTTGAGGGGGACAACATATGAGCTTGTACATTGTCTGCTCTTACAAAAAAAATATAGATGTTAGTACTAAATATATGGTGTATGTGTGTGTGCGTTGTTGTTGTTGGTGAAATGTAGCACAAAAGTTTTTCCAATTATAATGATTTCGTAAATATAAAAGAACTTTGACATGGGTCCAGTGCAATCGGCCTAATTGTTAGTTATTATGTTTAGACAGCTCCAAATAGCATACACTCATACCCACATGGCGGATTCTTTTGCTCGGTGCACGATGATTATGGTCAGCATTGTAGTTGTTAACATATTAGTGGTTGAGGCGCAAAATAAATTTACTGACCGCTCGGGCTTTGGGGAACATGCTCGTAATTTTTTTTTTTTTTGTTATGTGCGCTGGGTATACTACAGATTGCTATAGAATTTGGTTTTCAGTGTTTTACTGAGCTCTAAGTAGTTAATATGAAATTTGGTGCTGAGTAGACCCCTACTAAAATTTTACGTAGAATAATTTTCTAGAACACTTCAATGCTCTAACAATGCGCTAAATTTAGTTTTTGTGTGATTTTTGTGATTAAAGCTCAAAATTTGGATTTAATCTGCAGTTTGATGTCTTCAAATGTTCTGGAAAATATTTTCTAAGCAATAAAACTGTTGCACAGTGTCTTAATACTAATATATTACTTTTATTCACTAATTAAAATTCATAACTTTATTTTGTCAAAATTGTATTTCTCTCTTGTCTCATAACATACTTCAAATTATGCATAAATAAAACAAATATTCTATTTGTGGCATAATAAATAAGCCAATATTATCATAAAACAAAAATCAAATTTACAAAAACTGCATATGAATAATTAACAATTGAGTGATTGACTTGATGACTTACAGTCTGTCATGCTCACTAACTAACTGCACAAGTGAATTCATGAAGCAGCAAGACTGTCGTCTGCAGGAAAATGTCAATTTTCAGTGTTGAAAAGGAAACTTGGCATAAACTAAAAGTATCCGGCGGGAAAGTCGGACCATTTAGATTCCATACAATTTTTTAAATCTACAGCACTTAATATCAACAAAAAACAAGTAAGGAAGGGCTAAGTTCGGCTGTAACCGAACATTTTATATTCTCAATTTATTTATTTAACTTTATTTATATTATATAATACACAATTTGACACACATATTCGTCATATATATTGTATAAAGTCCATTGAAAGTTGGAAACCTTAATATTAGGTTAGAAGCACCGAGGTCCTCATGTTCGATATATGGGGCCTTGACAACCTATGTTCCGATTTCGGAGATTTTTAGAATGGGGCTGCCACACTATAAACGTAGTACTTGTGCAAAATTCTGCATCGATATCTTCACTAGTGCTTACTTTATATATTGTAAAGTAAACGATTCAGATCGTCTTCAAAGTTCTGATATATAGGAAGTAGGCGTGGTTGTGAAGCGATTTGGCCTATTTTCACAACATATCATTGGGATGTAAGGAAACTATTACAAACCAAGTTTCATTGAAATCGGTCAAGTAGTTCCTGAGATATGGTTTTTGACCCATAAGTGGGCGAGGCCACGTCCATTTCCCATTTTGTAAAAAAATCTGAGTGCAGCTTCCATCTGCCATTTTTTATGTGAAATTTAGTGTTTCTGACGTTTTTCGTTAGTGAGTTAACCCACTTTTAGTAATTTTCAACCTAACCTTTGTATGGGAGGTGGGCGTGGTTATTATCCGATTTCAACTATTTTCATTGTGTGTGGTGGGGTATGTAAGAGAACCGACTGCAGAAAGTTTGGTTTATATAGCTTCATTGGCTTGCGAGATATATAATATAACCAATTTGGGGGCGGGGCCACGCCCAAAAAGTTACATCTAAATATGCCCCTTCCTAGTGCGATCCTTTATTCCAAATTTTACTTTTATATCTTCATTTATGGCTTAGTTATGACACTTTATGTGTTTTTGGTTTTCGGCATTTTGTGGGCGTGGTAATGGTCCGATTGTGCCAAGTTTCGTCAAGATATCTTAATTTTTACTCAAGTTACAGCTTGCACAGACGGACAGACATCCGGATTTCAAATCTACTCGTCACCCTGATCACTTTGGTATATATAACCCTATATCTAACTCGTTTAGTTTTGGGTGTTACAAACAACCGTTATGTGAACAAAACTATAACACTCTCTTTAGCAACATTTGTTGCGAGAGTATAAAAATATATTCGGACTAATTTTGGAATCTGGAAAAGAAGTATATGGGGTGGCAATTGACACAAGCTACAACATTTAACTGTTAAATTTACCAGTTATATGATATTGAAATTTCCTACAGGGTATATTCATATATATATATATATTTATATATATATATGCCAGAGAATATCTACCTTAGATATATAGTAATATTTTCTTGAAAAACTTCGTTTAGACAATAGCTACAACAACATTGAAAATTGCATTCAATCAAGCACTAACTTAACTTGCAAGTGCAAGACTAACAAATAAGTTAAGAAGAGGAGTGCAACAACAACAACATAATAGCTACAAGTACATACAGACACTGCTAATCAACAACTAAAAACTTGCAAGCTTAGCAAACAAATGCACAACTACAACAACAAACAACAACAACAAAATTGCACATTTTAGTGCAACAAACATTGATGAGAAGCAGCAGTTGGCTCCGGCCAAGCCAAGTCAAGAAATGAAAGTCACAACTCGTTCGGGCACGACGCTGAACCCTGTGATTAGACACACATGTGCACAAGTGCACTTCTCAACTGATTATTGCTTTGTATACTTTTATATCAAACTTCAGCAAAACTAAACTGACCAGCCGATGGTTGTGTGTCGTCCATGGCGCTCTGCTGCAACTCGATAATAAAAGTTTCCAGCACAGCTGACATGTCTCCACATATGTCTTCTTGTATTTATACACTGTAGTGAAATGAGTTGGTCCAGTCTAACTAATCAGCTGATTGACAAGTAACTGTTTGTGGAATTGTCAGTTGTCACATATCTGTCAGAAACATATGAGTTTCATCCTGGTTCAAAATAATCAACAGAATTGTTGAGCCTAAATCACAAATAACTCCTTCAAAATATTTGCCACGGCATGGTCCCACTTTAAAATACGATCTTCAAAAATATATCACTAGTTGTGTACTAGTGTATTCCGGACCAGTTTGATATTTCATATGTATATTCTACCTTCCAGATACATTTATCCATACTTATTTCCGATCAACGTCCTCTTTTTCTGCTCGGCACTCCCTTTCTAATAAACATCACATGTTTTCTGCCTCGTCTTGCCAATAGTTGTGC
The DNA here is from genome assembly GCA_031772095.1 of Zeugodacus tau. NCBI lineage: Eukaryota > Metazoa > Arthropoda > Insecta > Diptera > Tephritidae > Zeugodacus > Zeugodacus tau. The sequence continues at coordinate 75,951,692 of CM062651.1, read as the reverse complement.
GAGGAAGAAGATGCTTCTTATTGCTTGTTTTGTATATTTTTACTCGAAATGCCTGTTTTTGTTCTTTCTTACACCATATTTATGCTGTCGTTTAGTTTTTAGTAGCTTCCTGTTGACTCGGCACAATTTAGTTTCACTTTTTTGTGCCTGCTTTGTGCTCCTAACGGTCGAACCTCATTGGAATGGTGGAACGACTGAACCGATGTACTTGCCTTCCTCTTCAACTTGTCAGTATTCTAAATGTATTCTTAAGTACTCATGCATTTCGATAGCTTTAAGAAGCCTTTTAGCTGTAAGGTGTTTGGTATAGAGACCTAGAGCAACTTTTAATTTAAATTATTGGACTTGTGGTCACTTTAATGTAAATCGGGTTATAAATAGAATACCCACTCATATATTAGAGCCTCTAAAAAGACCTTTTAAAACCTAACCATACCTTTTCCTATCATATCACTTACCAAACAAAATTTCCTTACAGGGTGCTTTTGAGTATACACCTGTAGTTTTAAGCGGTAATTTCATATGTTTATACCAGTTTGGTAATAAGAATCTACAAACACTGGATACACACACATAAAAATGCGTTCTTCCTGCTTATTGTATTGTGGCAGATCAGCTATACTCATGCCGTTATATAGTTTTTATTTATCCCCGCAGCTAACTACGGTGCCATGAAGACTCTGCCATGCACACTCCCGCTCAGTCTTCTTCTACGTACTCTTCTTCTTACTGAACTTTGTTTTCTTTACTCGAAATGTCTGTTAAGTTTCTCTTTTCACTTGTTTACCTGCTGTTAGTTGCAGCAAAGTTGCGTACTTTTCTGCAATTCTCTGAGGGGATTCCTTTTGCCGGCTCCACTGTTTTCGTCATTTTCTGCAGTCTCAGTTAAATTCTTAGTCAGCAATTTAGTACATACACATGCTGGTGGTTTTTATACCCACGCATCATGTTGCAGAGAGTATTAGAGGTTGGTTGGAGTTGCTATTGGTACGGAATACCGTTGAGGCGTCTGTAGAGCCACTATAGACACTTAGTCAATATTTAATTTTTGCAAAACATACAGCATTCCGACTTGATCTAATAAGCTAGTCGATAACTATCCCACTGGTTTGTGACCAGCTAATCTACTTCCACCTTAGACCTGAATAAGGATTATACCAGTGACCGTCTCAGTACTCGTTATAAATCTAAACAAACTGGTATTTAATATAACTGTTTTCAATTCTTAAAAACTTGGTAAATGGCGAATCGAACAAACAACTCTCTTAAGTCATTTTTAATGCCATAAAGAAACAAGGTAGAGAACAACTGACTATTTTTTTTTTACCGGTTAAGTATACGATTATACAAATTGAGAGAGCATCCAGTAGCTGGTTCCAAACGTCCTCAGCGCTTCCTTACTTGTTACTTTAAGTTAACGTTTACTGTTGTTCTATTGGGTTTTATAAAGAATACTTGCTTTAGCTTGAATGCCAGTAGCAAGTGGAGGCGCTGCCTGGCCAAATGGTCAAGTTGAAAGTTGCATTCTGTGTTATTCTAGCATTTAAGACAAAATTTTGTATTTTTCATTTATGATTTTTACTTTCTTCTGGTTTTTGGTTATACAAATTCATCGTAATCGCAGCAATATGAAATAGCTGTATTATAAGACTCTCTTCAAAATATTATTGTAATTCTCAACCTTTTGTTTTTTTCATTTTATTTTCAGTTATTCCTTTTTTCACTCGAGTATAATACTACTCGTCTGCAAAGTTTTGAAGCTGTCCGAGTCATCAACACCGCCGTTTGTTGTCGGTTGTGCTCTTGACTGCGAAGACAAAGAGTTAATTACAAGTCAAGTACCGTTAGTGAGATGGAGTACTGCCGGATGCGTTGTTTATGTTTTCAGCGATGTTTTTTTGATTGATAAGGGAGAAGAGGTTTATTTTTAGAAGTCTTGTAAAAATATTTATTATAAATATATTTTTCACTGCCTCAATATTTATCAACTTAGCCAAAGGGTTTTAAATATGTTTGTAAAAGGTATGAGATTAAAGAAAACTACTTGCAGTGTGAGTCAAAGCTACCCTACTATCTTTAAAGTGAGATTTTTTTAAGATATCATTGACGAATTCTTCTAAACACAATTCTTTTAAGATTCCTCTATATCAACATTATTCCCTCGAACCCCTCCTAAACCCAATGAAGCGATCTCGCCTTCAAATTGCATCAAGACAAATATGAATACAATGGCTTGAACAAAAAAAAAAACAAAATAACAATAATAAAAGCAATAAAGCTGCTTGCCACAAATTGACTTCCCTTGCAGACAAACTTTCAATTAAGATTACAATCTGGGCCACAGCAACCCTTTTCGACAGCCGTTCCCGGCGATAAGCCAACTATACGAGAATGTGTGAGAGCGAGGCCTTGTGGTTGTTTTTGGCGACCGGTTGCGGACAGATTTTTGGCAACTTTATTAATTTTCTAATAACTTGCAGGTGACAATATGTTGTGTTACATAAACCGTGCAACCGCAGAGGGGGGAGAGGGAGAGCGGAAGATAGAGTAAGCGAAAAAAGTAATGAGATTAAGCGCTAATCGCCATTTTGAAATGACGGTGAAAACATATTTGCGCCACGAAGACCCGGTTGAAGGCACTGTGCCGAGAAGTAATGAAAGAAATGGCAAATAAAAGAAATTAGTAACGGCAACATGGCCGCTTTTATGAGATTACAAGAATCGTCGCAAGCAAACAAAAGGGTTCCACTGTATACTTTTTATCGAAAACAAGTAAGGAAGGGCTAAGTTCGGGTGTAACCGAACATTTTATACTCTCGCAATTTATTTATTTAACTTTATTTATATTATATAATACACAATTTGACCCACATATTCGTCATATATATTGTATAGAGTCCATTGAAAGTTGGAAACCCTAATATTAGGTTAGAAGCACCGAGGTCCTCATGTTCGATATATGAGGCCTTGAAAACCTATGGTCCGATTTCGGTGATTTTTAGAATGGGGCTTCCACACTATAAAGGTAGTATTTGTGCAAAGTTCTGCATCGATATCTTCACTAGTGCTTCATTTATATATTGTAAAGTAAACGATTCAGATCATCTTCTAAGTTCTGGTATATAGGAAGTAGGCGTGGTTGTGAAGCGAATTGGCCAATTTTCACAACATATTATTGGGAGGTAAGGAAATTATTACAAACCAAGTTTCATTGAAATCGGTCGAGTAGTTCCTGAGATATGGTTTTTGACCCATAAGTGGGCGACGCCACGCCCATTTTCCATTTTGTAAAAAAATCTGAGTGTAGGTTCCATATGCCATTTCTTATGTGAAATTTAGTGTTTCTGGCGTTTTTCGTTAGTGAGTTAACCCACTTTTAGTAATTTTCAACCTAACTTTTGTATGGGAGGTGGGCGTGGTTATGATCCGATTTCTTTCATTTTTAGACTGTATTAGGAAGTGGCTAAAAAAAACGACTGCAGAAAGTTTGGTTTATATAGCTCTTTCGGTTTGCAAAATATGTATAAAAAACTTAGTAGGGGGCGGGGCCACGCCCACTTCCCCAAAAAAATTACATCCAGATATGCCCCTTGATAATGCGATCCTTCGTACCAAATTTTATTTCCATAGCTTTATTTATGGCTTAGTTATGGCACTTTATGTGTTTTCGGTTTTCGCCATTTTGTGGGCGTGGCAGTCCGATTTTGCTCATTTTCGAAAGCAACCTTCCTATGGTGGCAAGTAATAAGTGTGCCAAGTTTCATCAAGTTATCTTAATTTTTACTCAAGTTACAGCTTGCACAGACGGACGGACGGACGGACGGACAGACAGACATTCGGATTTGAACTCCACTCTTCACCCTGATCACTTTGGTATATATAACCCTATATCTAACTCGTTTAGTTTTGGGTGTTACAAACAACCGTTATGTGAACAAAACTATAATACTCTCTTTAGCAACATTTGTTGCGAGAGTATAAAAAGAGAACACGAACAAGAAGCGTACGGCAAAAGGTCATAAAATGCGGCAAAAGTATGAAAAGTGTGCTGCGAATTAAAAAAAAAAAGCAACAACAACATGTGCTCCCAACCAAAAAAAAATCAAACAACAAAAAGCCTACCAACAAAGGAACACCAAAGCAACGTAGGAAAATAGTGGAAAGTGCGCAGAAAAACAGCTAAACAAAAACGGTAAAAAATGCGAAAATACGCGGCAAATATGCCGCCAACGAAACAAAGCCTATTGTGGCCGAACGGAGATTTTCGGGTCCGTGTACCCTTAGAATTGTCGCGAGCGCAAAAAACAATATGCGGAGGCGTACAATGCTGCCAATACGCGCGACAAACAAAAAAACGCAAAAATAAGCAAAAAACAATAACAACAAATGTGCAAACAAGGCAGAATTGTTAAGGCGCAAATATGCGGTTGCAAAATTAATTAAAAATCATAACCAAACAAACAAATAAACGCCAAAAAAAAAAACACAAACAAATATGGAGCGTTAGTAGCACGAAGAATTGTGGCGTCAGCATAAAAGTATATAACAACATAATTGTTATTATACAATGAGAGCAATACAGAAAAAACAGCTATGAAAAGCATGTTTTTATTAAAAAATTAATAAATCGCGCTAAAAACGCCGAGTTTCATGAACTGAACTTAAAAAATTTAAATTAACGCATTTTCGCGGCATACCGTTATTCGCATAACATACGAATACAATGAAAGAGGGATCGAAGAGTCGTTAGATTTGATACAGAAGGCAATAAGGTGGGGTAGGGTTGTAGAGATCTCGCCTTAGTAATAAATTTCATATTAACATTTTGTTGACATGAAGGGGATTTAAAGATTAAATAGTTCAGTCACGCTTAGCCGGGTCAAAAATCTTCCGAAAAATATATATATGACGATGATATAAAAAATGTTAAGTGAGAGAATCGAAGATTATATCTTTGGAGACATCAAAACCGGTAATGTCGTTCAAATACATGGCAACCCGCTCTACGATGAAAGGTGTGTTCTTATTAGAGATCAAAACGAGCCAAATGAGACTTAAGTAAAGAAGAAAGCTCTTAAAAACTCAACCGAACGCATGAAAAGCTTTCTGTAACATTTAAAGAGGTTAGAAGACACCATCTTTAATATATTTCAAAAAGATAGCACGATGCGTTTCGAAAATTTGTACAATCGAATCTTCTTGGAGCATATTTTAAAGGACAATAGCATAGTTTTGAAACACTAAGGTTTTTATCGATTGCTAAGTGAAAGAAGAGATCTGACTTGGATATAATGGATCAAAATTACACTCACGATTCGACAAAGCGTTTGCAATCGAATATATAATCCTAAGTCGGCTAAAGTAAATCCCAGGTAATACGCTAGATTCGCCGAAGGTTTGCATACCAAGCTGTTTTAACGTCAGTTTGGCGAAAGCTAAACATTAGAGGAGTAAGTGCTTAGATAATTCCGGCTCGTCTGGCTTCTTTCTCCAAGCTTTGGCATTTCTCGACTGTTACACCCGAAATACAAATATTAACCCTCGTAATCTGAGAGATTTAGATCAAAGGTGAGCACTTTTCATACCGCAAAGTTATAATGAAGATTGAGACAGCCTGCATATTCATGGAAAATCCAAGTAATACTTCTATCTTCTTCAAAAACAAGCTGTAGGGGAACAAAACTACCTACGGTATGTGATAGATATTGTACAATATGTCTTTAAGGGGTTAGGGGTAGTCAGAGACACGAAAAAATGAGAATTTTCAATATTTTTTTTGCTATTAAATCATGTTATTTTACAAAAATAATAATATGGCATTATTATACAATGTTTTGACTTAAAGTCACGAAAATTTGAAAACAAAAATTACAATTTCCAAAGTTATAGCTGTCTGTGTTGACCCAGTTTCAAAAAAAGGTCCTTGCGGTGACAATCATAAGTCCTTGGAGATTCATATGAAATCAATCGGATTAAAAAAAATTGTTTTATAAATAAATAATCCTGGACCTGATCGAAGCTTTTTTTCAAAAATTAACAAAATGGCGGAAATTTATTTTCTAGATTATCGGGAAAAAATCAACAGTTAATTGGTCTTAAAAACGAAATTTTTGAAAAAAAATCCTTCGATCAGGTCTGAGTTTATTATGTATTCTAAAAGCTGTATGAGTTTCATTAAAATCTACTGAGCGGTTTTCGATTACATTTGTCACCAATTCAAAAAACATAGTTTTGAGTAAAACACATTTAAAGTTTCACACTAGCGTGTTGGAGTGCCCGAGCGCTCGTTGCTTTTTGTCGAATAACTCGAAAAGTTATTATCGGATCAACTTCAAATTTGCAGAGAATGTTTTTAAGATATTACACTCAACGAAAATGCAAAAAAATTGATTTTTTGAAAATCTTGACTACTCCCTCCCTTAAGGCGTGCATTGTAAGCTTTAAGAGAACCAGGATCTCAGCAATTACATGTGTTTATCATTCATTAAAAGGCAATTTGTGCTTAAATTAGGAAATGATTTGCGTTAACAGCTGTGACGCAAAGATACATGTATATATACAAATGTGTAGATACATATGTACCTGAAATTCTAGTAACATATTGCTGACGAAACTATAAGCATCGCAAAAACACAAATTGGACGCAATGGTGCTCCTCAGCCAACATCCAACTATACTAGAGTGAGTTCGCGAAGTGGCCGTATGGAGTAGCCAATCGTCATCAATGAACATTCAATTGCAACAAACTGAGTTAAAGCCAAATCAAATGCAAATCGCGCGCCATAAAAAGTCTTAATTTATACGAAAATCAACAATATTTGTAAGCAAGTGAGTCAGTGAAAATAGTGAGAAGAAGATGATCAACAAAAAAGCAAGGTGAGAAATTCATTCGCTATAATGTCTAAAATACGTAAATCACCTTACAGTTACTTGCTTTTTTTTTGCCATTTGCGCCAGCGACAATTGCGTTTGCAACATTTTTAATTTCAGTAATTTGAAAGTTGCACTACTCAATAGTCAATACTCAGCTCAACGCTGCATCCGCTCAATATTGCCATCGTACGCCCCGACAACTAGACGGTAATTTCGAAATTTCTTCTTCGCTCTGCTACTTGTTGCGCTTTTCCACTACCTTCGCTACTACAGCTGCTGCTTCGCACAAACTTGCACTTTGTTGCTGCTCATGTTGTTGTTGTTGTTTGTGTAACTTTTAATCCGCGCTCAACTAATTACTGCACTAATCGATTGAGTGAATGGCGCGTGACAGCTGGCACAGCAGTGCACCTAATAGCAGTGGCAGTGGCAATTGCACGTTGCATGTTGCAAGTGTAGTGGCGAGTGGCGAGCAGCATTGGCAAAACATTTGTAATAGTAGTGGTAATCGTACTTGACAGCGGCAAAAAAGTAGCTACGCTTGCACACGTAGCACGCTAGTTTCCGTTAGTTCCGATGTAGCGTTACTTGCTTCTCTAGTTGTTGTTGTTATTGTTGTTGTTTAGTGCTTAATTGTGTTTTACACTTTTGCTTGACTCCTTCTTTTTTTCAGCGTATGTCTGTAATCCTTAGAAAGCTCAATACTTATTTGAATTTTGTAAGCAGCAGAAGAGCAATGAAATATCCTTAGAAGCTTCAATTTTTGTCTAAAAAATGTTGAAAAATAATTTAAAAAATTAAAAAAAAATTATCTGAAAAAAATTAATAATTAATTTTCTTTTTTGATTAAATAAATTAAATAAATTTAGAAAAATTAGAAAAAAAAATTGTAAATTAATAATTAATTTTCTATATTGATTAAGTAAATGAAATAAAATAAATTTAGAAATATTGAAAAAATAATTTTAAAAAGTAATAATTAATTAACTCTAATGGATAAATAAATTCTTCTTCTTCTTGACTGGCGTAGACAACGCTTACGCGGTTATAGCCGAGTCCAAAACAGCGCGCCACGCATCCCTCCTTCTGGCAGTTTGGCGCCAATTGGTTATACCAAGCGAAGCCAGGTCCCTCTCCACCTGGTCCTTCCATCGGAGTGGAGGTCTCCCTCTTCCTCTGCTTCCACCAGCGGGTACTGCATCGAATACTTTCAGAGCTGGAGCACTTTCATCCATTCGGACAACATGACCTAGCCAGCGTAGCCGCTGTTTTTTTATTCGCTGGACTATGTCTATGTCGTCGAATAACACATACAGCTCATCGTTCCATCGTCTGCGGTATTCGCCGTTGCCAATTCTTAATGGACCATAAATTTTCCGCAAAACCTTTCTCTCGAAAACTCCTAGTGCCGTCTCATCGGATGTTGACATCGTCCACGCTTCTGCACCGTAAAGTAGGACGGGAATGATGAGAGACTTGTAGAGTTTGGTTTTTGTTCGTCGAGAGAGGACTTTACTTTTCAATTGCCTACTTAGTCCATAGTAGCACCTGTTGGCAAGAGTGATTCTGCGTTGGATTTCCAGGCTGACATTGTTATTGGTGTTAATGCTGGTTCCCAGGTAGACGAAATTATCTACAACTTCAAAGTTATGACTGTCAACAGTGACGTGGGAGCCAAGACGCGAATGCGCTGACTGTTTGTTTGACGACAGGAGATATTTCGTCTTGTCCTCGTTCACCACCAGACCCATACGCTTCGCTTCCTTATCCAGTCTGGAAAAAGCAGAACTAACGGCGCGGGTGTTGTTTCCGATTATATCGATATCATCGGCGTACGCCAGTAGCTGTACACTCTTATAGAAGATTGTACCTTCTCGATTTAGCTCTGCAGTTCGTATTATTTTCTCCAGCATCAGGTTAAAGAAATCACACGAGAGTGAGTCACCTTGTCTGAAACCTCGTCTGGTATCGAACGGCTCGGAGAGGTCCTTCCCGATCCTGACGGAGCTTTTGGTGTTGCTCAACGTCAGCTTACACAGCCGTATTAGTTTTGCGGGGATAGAGAAATTTAAAAAAATTAATAAATAATTTTCTTTATTGATTAAATAAAATAAATTTAGAAAAATTAAAAAAAAAAATTAAAAAGTTAAAAAAAAATAAATAATTATTTTTATTTTTTTGATTAAATAAATTAAATTAAATAAATTTGGAAAATTAAAAAAAATTAATAATTAATTTTCTTATTGATTAGATAAAATAAATTTAGAAAAATTTAAAAAAATTTAAAAAAAATAATAGTTAATTTTTTCTATTGATTAAATGAATTAAATAAAATAAATTTTGAAAAATTAAAAAAAAAATGGATTAATAATTAATTTTCTTTATTGATTAAATAAATTAAATTAATATAAATTTACAAAAATTTTAAAAAACTGTTTTTAAATTTATAATTAATTTTCTTTATTGATTACATAAATTAAATTAAAATAAATTTTTTAATCTACCAAATTATTTTTGATTTTTTCGTAAGAGCTCCCTATAAAAAAGTAAGCTAATTTGTATGCTGACAAAAACAACAACAACCTTTAGTATACTCAATACAACTTTAAGCGCCTTTTTGTTACCACTTTCCGTTGCATAGTTTCAATTTATAATCGTAAATCCCAAGTTCCCTTCGCTTTTTTATTTTTTTTTTTACTTTTTCCTTTTATTTTTATTTTCTACTGATTTACCGGTCCGCTCTCTACAATTCACTTGTTGTTGTTGTTGTAGTGCACTTAGCAGAATGACCATATTTCTTCGTTCGCTACAAACTTCGTCGAGTATAGGAAATATATATGGCAATCCTTTTGACCTCCTCTAACTGACAGTTTTCGCTTACAATTTTTTATGTTTTTTTTGTAATTTTTTTGTTTTTGCTTTTTCATTAATTTCTCTCTGCCGCCATTTTCAATTTCTTAATGAGTGCATTAGTATAATTGACCGGGACCACGTACAACCCGAACGTGCTGCTGATTTTGTTTTTATCATTTTGTGTGATTCTTTTTTAATAATTTATTGTTGCTTTACCATGTTGTCCATGCTTCGGCTTTTTTTTACTTGCTTGCTTGCCTGCAATCAGTTCAATGTTTCTCGATATTTTTACGATTTCACACTGTTTGAACAACAAAAGTTGTTTGTTGTTGTTATAAAAAGGAATTTGTTGTTGTTTGTGTTGTGTTGTGAGATATTTAATTAATTTCCATTGAGTTTTTAACACGCCACGCCCTCCAAGGCACCGCCACGCCCACATGCCACCTGTCGTCTCTTGGCGTTCTTCCATTTTTTTTTGCACTTCAACTCGCTTCGGATAATTAATCGTTTTTTTGCATTATTTCAGCGTGAGAAATCCGCGAAATCACTGGAGTTGGGCACACAAATCCAAGCTATTGAGCATACTGGCTGACAGTTATCTATGCGTTCGACCCTTTGTGTTCCGCTTGCTTTTTTTATTTTGGAACCTTTTATTTATTGTCAGTGCATTAATCACCATTGTAAAGTACAAAAGTGTGCGCGGCTTTCAATTAATTGATGGCCGTTCAATGAAAGCTTTTAATGAAAGCTCAATTAATCGCTTGATAGGCGTGTATTTGCGCTGTTGGCGGTATTTTACATAAAGAAGCATATATTTTGGAGTATTTTTTTGTATTTTTTCTACACAGGAAGAGTTAAACTTTAACAGTTATTTTCAAATGAGAGAGGAGAAAATTTTTACAGCCATTGCTTTTGTCATTTAGAAACTTGACAAAATAATATTGGCCTTTTCGCACAGCCAAATAAATTTAATACATTAAAATTATAATTGAAAAACCAGTTTTTGCATTCGCACAACCGGCTACTCCATTACCGATCAGCTGTTATACAGTTTTGTTTTCGCTGTTCATAAGAAGTTGACTTGTTTCATCAGCTGATTGCTATTTTATCAATAATTTTATCAAGACTCTCTGTGTTAGTTGCATTCCAGTTTCAAATCCACTTGTATTCGATTAAAAATAAGAAATTTCTTTTATATGGTCAATCGATCTAAATTAGCGCTTTAATCGAGCAAGGGCCGATTAATTATTCAATTAACTCCTGTGCGAAAAAGGTATTACTTATAGTACAATTTTGATGGATTTTTAACTTAGAAGCTGAGTGCCGAATCTAAATTATATTTATTTTTTTTAATCATACAAGAAAGCTTCTTATATAATCTAATAAAGTTGTCTTTGATCACATCTGAGTAACATGCACCTGCCGTACATGTCTTGTATTCGATTTACCTCCATATTCTCCCCATTAATATATGTACGAACTCTACCATCTTCATGGGTAACTACATAATCAACACAAGTACTCTTAAAATAAACTATAAAGAATTGAGAAGCGACTACTTGTTATTGACAAAGCTTTTAACGGTTGGTAGTATGCATATCCGGTTTATGTACATGGAAAAAGTAATGCGAAAAGCTTATGGCTCCTGAGCTTAATAAAGCTCCACAAAATTGACTTATACTTAAGACAGACATATGGTTTCCATACTATAATAGGTACTACAATAAAAGCTCTAGAAACCATGAACCAGCATAGTGACACACATGCAGTATATTGTACTATGTTTACATTTATCAGCTGATACAAATAAATTCAAGCAAAATGTAATTATGAATAACAGGCAGGAAAATTGATCCTGACTTAGTTATAACTTCAAGCAATCTTAAAATATTATTGTCCAATATAATTATTACATATTACATATTATTACTTACATATTACATATTATTGCATACATATTACATAATTTTTTTTTTTCAAATTTTGTTTTTTGATTTCAATTAATTTTGAATTTAATTTATTTTCTGTATGTCAAAATGTCAGAAAACATATGATTGTGGCAGAAGAGCTTAAAGCTTTCGGTGTGTTCAATGCAATCCATTGTAGTACATTTCACAACACCACAAAATTTCAATGGTTTCTATAACTCTATTGTAGTACGGAACACCATTTGCTTTCAAACAAAATTCGGAAAACCGGTGATACACATATGGTTTCTGAAGCATACTACAATGTATACTACATGTCTGTCTCAGGTATTACACACATGAGAAATGACTATGAAGACCATAGTAAGCTGCTAGTTAAGCGCACGCCTTCAACTTACCAAAGAAAACAGTATCAGGTACATATCGAGCTTTTAAGCTTTTAAAATCTGTCCGATGAAATAATTTGCCTGTAAAATTTTTTTTCGTATACGGAGACTCTAAAGAGTTGTAAAGGTATATACTGTGACCTTTGACTTTTCTGCTTTAATGGAACCCAAAGTTCAAGAAGACGGAAGAATAATTTTTGTTATTAATTTTGGAAATCTCTCTTTCGCTCTGAACGATTGTATTATTGATGAAGTGATGACGAAGAAAAGCTTCTTTGCTAGCCGTAGCCATTATGTAAGAGTTGTCGCAGTAACTTCGCCGCGGTATGCAGTTAGTTTTTGCACTTTTTGTCGAAATATCTGCAAATTTAATGAGCTTTTGTGTAGGTTACAACTCAAGCGAAAGCTGAGATTAAATATGAGACTTTCCGATAGGTTTCAAAAATTCTAATTTTTACATTTACTATTTACTTTTTGAACACGATATTTTCGGGATTTACTTTTGACACTTTACTTTCAGTATATAAATAATCCTATTTGTTCTATCAAAAGATTATATAATAAAAATAATAAAAAAATGTTTATTATAGTTGCTTTTATTAAGGAATTAAAAAAAAATATAAATATACAGAGGTACACATATACCAAATTAAAATAATACATTAACACATGATGTTCTGTGTTCCGAGGATCGGCATCTATTTTTCAAAAAAGTTGCACCAAAATTAGAATTTCATTTTACAAAGTTTTTGAAACTTCCAGATTGCCACCAAAAGTACCGTAGTAAGATGACCGCAGATTTCTTTTTCTACTTCTTCACACTTTATATAAACATATACCCATGATTGTAGATATATCATGCCATAATTGTATGGTAGTTTATCCTCATTATTTTCAAGCAATTTTTTATTTATGGTCTGTAGTCCTTCAACTCCTTTTTAGGGCGAAGATCGCTAGAATGACAGTCCTTCTTCCGGCAATGTGTGGCCTTGGGCGGCAGGCGCGCATAACACTTGCGACAAATCATTTTGTTTACATTATATTTTTCGGCTAAAACGACCAGATTGGGTTCGATACGACGGGCTCTCATGTTGAATGGACTTTTGCTGAGGTGAGAAATTTATTTATTAATTTTTGAGCACTTAAGATATAAATTTTTTTACTATAAACTATAAAAATTAAAATATTCACAATTCTTACTTTGTTTATTTTTTTCGAAAATTAACTATTAACCGTTCTACTAATACTGAATTCATTGCTGGCATGCTTCTTGATTTATACAATACAATTTCGCCATTACTGAAATCTCAAGTTGTGAAATACCTAATTTCACATAGTAATGGCCGCCATTGTTTTGTGTTTTGGTAAATGTTGGTAAGGGATAGCACATATATTAAAAGGTATTGTGAAACCTTGGTTCGATCCGTTCGATAATTGGTCGTACATATCTTGGATTATTTGTTTGAGTGTTCGACGATGCACTCGAGTTCGTATCTATGTGAGTGTGCATATTTACACTCTGTTACACTCTACAGTCGGATTAATCAGTTATAAACAGCCTCAAAAACCACAGGTTCAACTAGCCAGTCGACTACATGTCTTTCCATAGTAGCAAATGGACATTTTTATGTGTTGATATCCTGCGATTTAACAATTATCAGATTTCTGATCAGTTGAAAAAATATCACAAATGTTCTAGTGGGTTTTTGAGAAAAGCTTTTGGTCTAATAAAATAGCCAATTAGAAAATCTTGCAGTAATAGGTTTAAGTAGTGGGATTTCATACAGAATTTGTTTAACGCTTCATCCAATTGGTCTCCTCCATAAAAAAGTTGTTGTTGCCGACGAAACATAATAGTTTGTAGAAAAGTGAACTTCTCGACCTTCTTCGACTTCCTCAATGCAGCAAATCTTCGCTATAGCGGAGAATTGAAGTTCGGTTGTATATGCTTATACGCAAACGGAAACGGAAGCTGGGAAAATAATATGTGTTAGTGATTAAATAGATCCCATATAGGCACTCATGGCTTCAAACATATTTCCTAGCAATAAAAAGGTGCGTATTTAAATGGTTGTCTCTTGGATTCTCTAAGTACACATTAATTGTAGACCGTATTTATTTGCTGTCCAATAAAATACTTGATAATTCATTGAATTTTCTTGTTTATTCTTGCATATTCCTGCTCTCCTAAAATGTGTAAGTAAAAAAATAATGAAAACGATTAAAACCACAATGTGTACGTATATACCAACAACATCATAAAATGTGCAAATTATGTATTTGGATAGAATTGATTTTTATTTTTACAAATATACCAAATGCATTAAATATTATTTCACAACTTGAACATTTTCCCTCCATGGCAGAGCGAGACAGCTGTCAATTTGGAAATGACAACTGCACGCAGCATTGCCAACTCAAAATTTCTCTTATAAAGAATGCTGATGATTCACTTGAATATTTAATATTTGCTAAATATTATTTAGTTATAATAACAATAATAATTATTAATATTAGCAATAATAAGGATATGTGATTCACGTGCTTTAGAATTTAGCTCATTATGCAAGTCTTTAACTGCTTTTTAGAGCGGATATCGTTGCAGTGGCAGATCTTCTTCCTACAATGGGTGGGCTTGGGTGGAGGATTTGCAGATGATCCGCATTAAATTGAAAGCCATTCCTAATGTTAAAAGAAAAGAGACTGCACAACACCTTTAACTTAACTGAAATAGACTCTTAAAAGATTTGCAATACCGTTATGTTCATATCTATGCGGGAAATAATTGTACATTTTGACTTTTCGGTGGAATATTGTTCTCGAGTTCAAAAGTGTCCACCAAGAAAAATACGAACATGCACGCAGGAAAGGTGTTTCGACTGATTTCTCTACGTATTTGTAGTCTGCGTCCTACAATATATAGATTCAAATTAGACATGCATTGAATATAATGTCGAGTTGTCTAATATTGTTCTTCGAATAAGAGTGACCATGCCCATATCCGTTTCCAACTTATGGTCTCCGGTGTTTCTGCATCCAGATTCTATTCTGATGAGAATATGCCATTTGGTCCTTTATTTCCCATAGTAGACTGATTATAATGTTATTAACCTTACCATATTGGAG
The DNA here is from genome assembly GCA_031772095.1 of Zeugodacus tau. NCBI lineage: Eukaryota > Metazoa > Arthropoda > Insecta > Diptera > Tephritidae > Zeugodacus > Zeugodacus tau. Next base: position 75,936,526 of record CM062651.1, on the reverse strand, counting down.
AAAATTTTTAATGCAGGTTTGAAACAACATCCGAGCTTACAAAGTGCTGCTTTTATGTATAATTTAATAATTCAACTAATAAATCCCACGGCACGAGATGTGCAAATGTGCGTTCCTCCTTATATTGCAACTACCAATACTTCCTTCCAACAAAATTATATTGAAAACAAATCAATCTAGACAACTTCGATTTACATGTTTTCCCTAACTCTCAGAATAAACAACTTATTTACGGTTTATGTTTTATTTTGCAAATTCCAAAGTAAAATGTTCACTTCAATTCATACATAGCTGATGTACACATAGAAAAAATAATAGGAGAGTGCGTTTGTTTGTACGCATTTCTCCCCCAACACTCTCCGCAAACGACGAAATTTCGATATTCCAGTGGTCTACTTCAACTTCTTCTTGGGGCGCAAGTTGTTGGTGTGTCCACACTTCTTCTTGCGGCAATTTGTCGCACGTGGGTGCAGACGAGCGTAGCACTTGCGGCAGATCATCTTATCGCAATTGTATTTTTGTGCCAAGATACGCAAAGAAGGTTCAATGATACCACCACGAAGACGCAACACCAAATGGAGGGTTGACTCCTTTTGGATGTTGTAGTCGGACAAGGTGCGACCATCTTCCAATTGTTTTCCGGCGAAGATCAAACGCTGTTGATCTGGTGGGATACCCTCTTTGTCTTGAATTTTAGCTTTGACATTTTCGATAGTGTCAGATGGCTCAACCTCTAAGGTGATGGTCTTACCAGTTAATGTTTTGACGAAAATCTGCATTCTGGCCGTCTATCTGTAAAAACACAAACAAATAGTTGTAGTTTGATGTTCACATTATAGGAAAAACGAGTTGTGACGTGTGCGTTTATAGGTTAGAATTGGAATCGTACGAACTTTTTCACTTTATTCGTAAAACACTTCTAAAAAACACAACACAATTTTCTCACGCGATTTTCTTAAGTATAAAATTGATCTAGTTTATTATTTTTGCATAAAAAATAATATTAAAACACAATTTGTCCAAGCAGAATTGAGCTTACCTCCAGAAACGTGTAGAGAAATGCTAGAAAAGAAATCAAAAGGGAAATTTCAAATATGGCAGGAAATTTTTTGACATTTCATTACGAGTGCTGCCAAGTTACAGTGAGACATGCAACCCATTCACAATTTCCGATTGGTAAAAGGGAAATTATTTATTTCTAATTACAAATTACCATAGAATACTGAGTACATTCTTCCTTCCTTTATTTACACACATTTGTTACGAAATCAGTAATTAATTTGAATAATTTAATCGAAAAAATCATTTCATTCGCATTGAATTATATTAGTGTAATTTTTTTCAAAAGCCGACAGAAATTTGAATAATCATTTCATAAAATAATTGTTTTTTTGATTTCTTTAATTATAGAATTAAACTAATATGGATGAAGTCCATTCACAGATATGCTGTTGATTCAATTTGTTGGAAAATCAGGGAAATTTTACAAGCACATTTGACAGCGGCAACTCTAATAAGAACAATTGTCTAATTAAATTGGTAGCACTGCACCATCATAAAAGTCAAATTTTTTCCACATCATTTTTTCATAGTCGTGCGAATTGATTGAAAAAAATTAACTTAAAAGGTCATGTGGTAAGAAAATCATACACATATATCCAGAGGAGGCATTTGTTTAAAGATTCTCCAATTGAAGAACAACCTTACTGACACATATCTTAGAAGTTTCGCCTTACAAGTATATTTGTATAAAATGTCAACTGACGCACAGCCGCAACCAGCTGCGCAGGGAAATGGCGAGGTAAGAAATTTCTTATAATTAAAGCTTGCATGTAACTAAATTATTAATAATCTTGGAAACCCATCTAGCTGGCACCAGCAGCTGATGGTGTTGCTGCTGGCAATAATCCAGATCAACAACAACAACGGCAACCAACCAAAATGGAATCTTTCTTTGCAATGACAAAATCATTGATATTACGTGCCCTTATAATTTATTTCATAAGCTCATTTTTCCGTCGCCCGCAAACAGCAACTAACGAAACACCTGAGCAGAAAGCTGCAAATTTGGCTCCGCGTGTAAACGCTTGGAATTACTTCGAGAATGGCACGCTTTTTGATTTGCATGTTTGGTTGTCGGAACATTCAGAAGAAGTAGACTTTAAACAAAAATCGAATTTATTATGGTTGCAAGAAGACCTTGTTTATGGCGATTGGTCATCAGGGCCAAAACGCGATGGCATTTATACGCATAGTTTGAAGGTAAAAGCATCAAAATCGTTGATGAACAATGGCAGCATTTATATGCACACCTTCGTTACACGTGCTGGAGAAAGCCCTGACCCTGCCGCAGATAATTATGCCAAAAAGGGAATGATGGGTTCGCAGCAACGAATTCTCAATAAATACAAGCGGATACGTGTAAATCGTAACTATAATCTGCTCGGTGGAGAAAAGGAAAGATTAGCTAAAGAGCTAGAACAAGCAAACCTTAAAGATACCATAGTTTCACATTGGCATCCCAATATAACAATAAATTTAGTGGTGGATCAAACCAATTGGGCTGCGGGTACCGTGCCACCCCCGTTGGATGAGTACGTGAAGTTTGTAGAAGGTGGCAAAACGTATTTGCCAATTGTATTCATTAATGATTATTGGAATTTGCAACGTGAATATTTTCCGGTAAACGAAACCACCCCAGAATTAGATTTGCATATAACTTTCCAACCTTTGAGCATGTTCAAATGGCAATTGTACGCCGCGCAACAGATGAAAAACAAATGGAGTGGAAATATGTTGGGAGAATTAATGACAGCTGGCGCCCCAGAGGTAATTTTGTTAATACTTTTAGAAAAAACATATATTTTATACCCGTTAATTTTTAGGAATCCGATGAAGATCAAGATTCTTTGAAAGAAACACTGCTTGATACAAATATATATTTGCTCGGACTCACAATTGCTATATCCATTTTGCATTCAGTGTTTGAGTTGTTGGCTTTCAAAAACGATATACAGTTCTGGAACAACCGTAAGTCGCTGGAAGGTCTCTCAGTACGCTCCGTCTTCTTTGGCGTATTTCAGTCGTTAATTGTGCTACTATACGTGCTGGACAATGAAACCAACTTCATGATTCGTGTCTCATGCTTTATTGGTTTGGGCATTGAAATATGGAAAATTCACAAAGTTGTCGACATTGATTACAACACCGATCAGAAAATTTTGGGCATATTCCCGAAAATCAGTTTCCAAGATAAAGGCTCATATGCGGACAGCAATACAAAAGAATATGATAATCTCGCCTTCAAATATCTGGGTTGGGCATGTTTCCCACTGCTCATTGGATATTTCATCTACTCATTAGTGTATAACCAGCACAAGGGTTGGTATTCGTTTGTGCTGAATATGCTGTATGGTTACCTCCTAACGTTCGGCTTCATCATGATGACGCCACAGTTGTTCATCAACTATAAACTAAAGTCCGTGGCACATTTGCCATGGCGTATGATGACATACAAATTCCTCAACACCTTTATAGATGATATATTTGCTTTTGTGATCAAAATGCCTACTATGTATAGGTTGGGCTGTTTCCGTGACGATATTATATTCTTCGTATTCCTGTATCAACGCTGGCAGTATCGCGTTGACTACAAGCGTGTCAACGAATTTGGTTTCTCCGGTGAAATGGTAGAAGAAGCGTCGAAAAAGAAACTAGAAGGTGCGCCACCTGCGTCCGAGCAGCAAGCAGAAACGGCAGCTATCGAAAATACACCGAAATCGGCGGCCGATAAGAAGGAAGACTAAGTATTGTCACGTATCTGTAGATGTTAGTTAATTTAAACCGAGTTTTCCAATTCCACACAAAATAAAAGTGGATATTTCATGTATGAATGAGATTTTCTGTGAAAAAGTCATATCTTTGTGTTCTCTAAAAATTTCACTTCCTATATGTTAGCAAATTGATTTAGAGAATGTGTAAACATAATTTAAGTTGCTGTTCGCAAATGTATATTGAAAACGCAAAAGGCAAATATTAGAATCATTTAATAAAGACATACATACAAATGTACTATTCGTAAATATCGTAACTACATCTCTTTTTAATTGCTTATCAGTAGTTTGTTTTCTAAATGTTGTTATCGCTTGGATAAACAAGATTAAATTGCTGACTAAGGGCTGGCTGGCAGTTAGTATGAAACACTTGTAGATAATAACCGTTGTTACTTACAAAGATTAGTTTTATCAAGTATTTGAAGAGCGATTTACATCAAGATTGAGAGAAGACTATCTGTCATTCTCGGATTGACATCATACTTAAAGATTTTAAATATTTTTACCAAGAACTTTTGTTTGTAAACTTTTAAAAAATGTGTCACATTTTTTAAAATTAATAAATTATCAAAGTAAAGTGATTTTATAGTTTTTTATTTGTAAACATTAAAAAATATTAAATCCATTTTTTTTAATATAGAAAACCAATCTATGGTATTTTATATACACAACTGAAGGTTGTAGTTGTATTATGTTCCATACAACAACATAAATATTTGTTCTATAAAAAGAGTATTTTATTTTTATTTAGATATTCTGTAATAATAATTCAAAAATTTAAGTATAAATTTCTTTATTGTTACATATTAAACTATTTTTTCTGATAGTCACCCTGTGTTTGATTGGCACTACTTAACAAAATTTGTTTTCATTGTCAGAATTATTTATTTGTCGAAATTTAGATTATTATTTCAGTAATACATAGTTTAAAAGCTATTATTAGCTATATTAATGTTTTCTACGTTTATTTCTACTTTAATTTATAAAAATTTTCGTAGTTTCAAATCATAAAAATTAATAATAAATAATGTAAACAATGTTTTCCCTGCAGTCTGGTAGCATAGACTGTAGACGTAGAAAAATCTTGTGCTCTATCCAATTTGTTGCAAAATTATTCTTAAAATGAGCTTAAAATAAAGTAGAAATACTTTAAAAGTGTTTTTATTTTAACATCCAGTTCTTTAATAATGCAAATAAGTTAAGTGCATAAACGAACTCCCAAAGTCTAATACTTTACAAAGTAAAAGAGGATGTCTAATTGAGTTGTAGACGTAGTCTGGTGAAATTTTTTTTTGCTGTCTGCTGCAACAACTGCGATTTGGAATATTTACAATATTTTGGATTTTTATCAAACCTCTCTATATATAAAACCATAAAAACATGTATTCCGAATGGGTTTCGCTTTCTTCACAAATCTCAGCAGACAGCTGTGCAGCGCAGTCTTGCAGTGTACTCAATAAATTCCCTGCCTCCGCAGGCCGTGAAGTAACAGTGTCTGTCGTACGACAGTTGGCAAGTAATTTGGGTATTACACAAAATGCCGAGCCAAGTCATTTAGTGCGCGATGAAGAGGTATTTCTACATATTGTTTACAGTTGAACGTTATTTGATATTTTTTTTTCTCCAGGTTAACTGGTGCATGGATGTCATCTGTTTTGGTTTGTCACTACCATTGCAAGAACATGAGACCATAAAAGATTGCGTAAATGTCTACTGCGAATGGCTGACAGCTTTACACCCACAACCACGAATCAGTGTACCAAAACCAATATGCGAAGATGCCAACATGTACTGTAGGAAAATCGTCAGCCACTTCCATAATTTGTTTGTGCCGCGACAGGGGGAAAGTATGTTTGATTTTTGTGCAAAATGAATTAAATGCCAATTAGTAGTAATATATAGTTGTAACAAATTGCATGCTATACTTAAAGAATTAAGCATTTTTAGTATAAAAATTAAAATTTTCGTAAGCAACTTTGGCGTTAAAACATTAGGCAGTCACATTGTATATAATACTCGTAGTTTTTATCTATTAAATACTTACTCAAATTATATTTGTGCACATTATAAAACTGCTTTACCTTCCCTTTCAAGTCTTGCCATTTATATATCAAAATACGCTTGGTAGGTGCTCGTATCAATTGCTAAATATTTTGCTTGCAACATTATTCAACCAACAGTTATTTTAATTCAAGGTGCCGACACCATCAATCGACAGGCAGTGCTGTGTCACCGTGTCTTACGTACGCTCCAGCAAACGGCGCAAATCTCACAAACTATGGATCGCAAAACATGGGAGGCGTTACTACTCTTCTTACTCGCCATCAATGAAGTGCTGCTAGCGCCGCCCACCGTCAAAGATGATGTTGGCGATCAACTATGTGAGCGTGTGTTATCTGTGCTCTTTGAAGTGTGGCTCTTGGCCTGTGTGCGTTGCTTTCCTTCGCCGTCACTGTGGAAAACGCTGCAAGAGTCTTGTGCTATGTGGCGTCATCGCATGGCCTTGATTGACCAGTGGAATCGTGTTAATCTCGCTTTAACGGCACGTTTGCTAGAGTTCACCTATGGTCCAGCCTTTCCAGAATTGAAAATATGTATGTGGTCTGAAAATAAATTGTATTTATTGTTGTTCTAATATTTATATAATTTCAGCTGAAGAAGATGCACAGCTCATACCTGCTGATATGACTAATGACTGTGTGGCACAGACCTGGTATCGCTTGCTGCGCACCATCGGTAATCCTACAGCCTTGTGCTCGCCGCATATTATCAGCAAATCGTCACATTTTATGCAGTGGGCGCTCACACATGACAAAGGTGCGGAAACCTATCAGCATCCATGTCTACAGGCGCTGCCACAAATCTTTCTCAAAGCAATTAAAGGCATTTCCAATCAAGTTGACGCATTTCTGGGTAAGCAATGTACAGTTATAACCGCGCGACGAAGTGATTTACAAAAGTGAGACTAGCTGAATGTGTTACAAATTAGAGTTTAGTATATAGCTTAAAGCAATCGACTCATATTTAGCATTTTGATGAACATGCTATTTGAAAACGGTAGCTCTGATATCCATTAAGGCGTTTAAGATATGATTTTGTTGGAATTTTTCACTTGAATTGTGAAATTTACTATAAAAATTGGTATACATTCGGCTCTTATAAGAAAAGTTAAGGTTCTATTAATTAGTAATAAATTTTAAGTTCTTATGAAAATATTGTAGTTTGTAAGTCCCTTATTTACATATGTAGTTTACATTTTAGCTATAGCATCATTCGTAAGTGTTCTATATCGTATTAATACCTACCGTTAGCTGTTAAGCGTCGCTTTAGATATTCTTCTTAATCTCTATTCTTTTTATAACCTCTGTCAATGTATTTCCAAACCAAAAACAAAAACAAACAAAAACAAAAACAAACAAAAAAATGCAATTAACCGCGTCTGATGCGCAAATACAATAGGCATTTACCGACCACCGCCGCATCAAGCGGAAGACGCAATCACAAATTTACTCGATATACGCCTCTCACTCAACGAGGCCACAGCCTCATCGTTTACAACGGGCATACACAGTTTCTTTCACCACGGCAGCAATAGCGCACTCAACTCGGGTGGTGGCGCCGCTGCTGCTGGCACAAACAATGCACAACAACAACAACAACAGCACCACCATCACCATCACTATCATCCGCACTTGCATCTACATGGTGCTGGGCAATTTTTGCGCGACAACTTCATCAGCGGCTCGGCCAGTTCAGCGCTAAACGCTATTATCGGGCATCATGGCAGCGCCTCGACACCATCGAGCGCCGGCATCAATGCCACCGGCAGCGCAACGGGCAACACCAGCAATAGTGGCAGTCAATCGGCTGGTGTGGTCGGTTCCATAACATTCGGCACGCCGCTCAATGCAGTGACCACAACCCAATCTGCGTCCTCCTCAGCTGTGGATGGTGCACAACAAAGCGCACAACTACCATATTCACCTACACCGCCATTGCAACGACGTTTGGCGAAGAGTTTTAGCGTAACACCAGCGCTGGGCAACAACAACGTCAGCGCAACGCAACAAAAGGGTGCGCGAGTCTTGTGTCTACCTACCTATTAGACTGCGTGTTTCTTTATCCGTTTTTTTTTTCCAAAGCGCACACTTTTCACTTGCTTGCTCACCACATTGGATATTGATTGAGTGTCTAATCTTGGCTTATTTACATATTTCGAATAAACACTTGACTGAATTCCGTAGTTGAAATAATGCATGATTTTTTGTATGTTCCACCAGCTAGTTGTCCAGCGAGTCATTTTAGACTACTTCATATTAATTATAAATAATTTGTTGCAACTTCACTTAATTATGTATTTCGAAATTTATTTTTTAAACATTATTAAGCGAGTAGTTTCCAGCCAAGACTTAATGCATATGTTGTAGTTTATAACTCTCCACTTTTTTTTGTGTTTTAATTGCAGTAGGTTTGTTAGTTATTCTTTTTGTTTTTGTATTTAATGTATTTAAATTATCCAATTAAAATATTGCAATTAGTTTCCTTAAGTTTTTTGTTGCCTAATTTTATTAAAAACCATTTTAAAGTGTAACTGTAACTAAGCCCAGCTTCACAGTGTGCTGTATATAAACGCTCCAGCAGCCGAAGAAACACTTGTAAATAAATATTTTCGGTTTTCAACTCTTCCAGGCTTAGTTTCATGTACATATATGAACTCATTAGGTTTACGCCCATCATTAATTATATTTATTTTATTATTATACCCTGAACAGGGAACTGTAAGTTTGTCACGAAGTTTGTAACACCCAGAAGGAAGCGTCGGGAGGCCCTATAAAGTATATATATAAATGATCAGTATGTTGAACTGAGTCGATTTAGCCATGTCCGTCTGTCTGTCTGTATATATACGAACTAGTTCTTCACTTTTTTAGAATTCGTTTTGAAATTTTGCAGATGTTATTTTCTCTTTAAGAAGCTGCTCATTTGTCGGAACTGCCGATATCGGACCACTATATCATATAGCTGCCATACAAACTGAACGATCGGAATCAAGGGTTTGTATGGAAAACTTCCGCATTTTAATGCATATCTTCACGAAATTTGGTGTGAGTTATTGTTCATAAAAATAATTTAATCTCCGAAAAAATTGTTCAGATCGGTTCACTATAGCATATAGCTGCCATACAAACTGAATGATCGGAATCAAGGCCTTGTATGGAAAACTTCCGCATTTTACTACATATCTTCACGAAACTTGGTGTGAGTTATTGCTCATAGAAATAATTTAATCTCCGAAAAAATTGTTCAGATCGGTTCACTATAGCATATAGCTGCCATACAAACTGAATGATCGGAATCAAGGCCTTGTATGGAAAACTTCCGCATTTTACTACATATCTTCACGAAACTTGGTGTGAGTTATTGCTCATAGAAATAATTTAATCTCCGAAAAAATTGTTCAGATCGGTTCACTGTAGCATATAGCTGCCATACAAACTGAACGATCGGAATCAAGGGCTTGTATGGAAAACTTCCGCATTTTAATGCATATCTTCACGAAATTTGGTGTGAGTTATTGTTCATAAAAATAATTTAATCTCCGAAAAAATTGTTCAGATCGGTTCACTATAGCATATAGCTGCCATACAAACTGAATGATCGGAATCAAGGCCTTGTATGGAAAACTTCCGCATTTTACTACATATCTTCACGAAATTTGGTGTGAGTTATTGTTCATAGAAATAATTTAATCTCCGAAAAAATTGTTCAGATCGGTTAACTATATAACCTTAATGTTTCTAGCAAACAACCCGGCTAAAAAGTTTTCTTTTTTTTACTTACCTTTTCTTACGTCTGTAGATTTGCTTAAACACATAGTTACTAAAATAAATGCACCTGTGAAGGGTATATTAGCTTCGGTATAGCCGAAGTTAACGTTTTTTCTTGTTTTTTTTTTATCAAGTAGCACCTTATCATATTTGTTGTAATTGCTTATATATAAATTTTACAACAACAAAAGCAATATACTTTTATTTTTATGTGTGCGTGTGTCTTTGTTTGTATGTATGTATATAAAAAATATGTTGTTGTTGCAATTTATGTGCTTAACATTTTCCAATAATTCTCTCTCTCTGTATGATATATATACATATATCGTTTTTTGGTGTCAACGCACACTTTAGGCTTGAGCAAAGCCGCGCTTATCGGCATAACTGGTGCACGTTTATCCACAACGCAAGCTCCCCTCACACCCACGTCTGGTCCGCCATCCTCTAATAGCTTAACATGTAAGTTTAACAGCAATTTGTTTGATTTACCGCTACATATTTACAAAAACAAAAAGTCACCAAAACACGCCTTATTAAATTAAACAACAACAAAATATAAATATATTTTAAACAACAATACATTAATTGTAAAATCTTATCTTCGTTCAGCGCTACCCTCACTTGGTTTCGAAAACCGCCCACCATTGGCGGTGGCGCGTCCCAAATGCAACAGCATTTTGCATTTATTCGGCGAATGGCTCTTCGAGGCGGCGCATATTGGTGGCGATGCCTGGTTTTTAAACACCAAAAGTAAGCCACATTCCACTTTTATAACTACCGTTATCTAACTGTTTCAATATTTTGCAGAACAAGCAACCGAAGCTAGCAAGCGTCCCTCATCTATGATTATGGAGAATCGCAAAGGCAGCATTTCGCTCTCACAACCGAATTCGTTGAACGATCCGAACAGCTTACCGCCCTCGTTGACCATCGACAAGTACGAGTCGGGACGTGCGGAGGCCATAGGCACACTGTGTAAGATATTTTGCGCCAAAAAGACAGGTGAGGAGATACTGCCCGTTTATCTGGCGCGTTTCTATATGGCCTTGCAGCAATGCTTGAAGATAACCGAGGCAAAGGAGTGCGACGAAACATTAGCGAGTATTTTGTTGAACTCATCCGACCTATTTCGGCTTGATTTGAATGGCGTGCAAGTGTTGCTGCCCGGTTTTATAAGCGCGCTGGAGATTGTTTTGCCCGATAAGGATTTGAAGATCAAAACGCAGGCGATGCATTTCAACAAAACCGAATTGAGACGCGCTTCGATTAATATTTTGCTTTCGATTCTCACGCTACCGTTGCACTTTCAAACGCTGCCCATACGTGATTTGACGAATGAGTCCACAGAACGGTGTGTGTTTTTTGCGATTTTTTTTGGATTTTTTTTTGCGATTTTTTGTGGAATTCGATAGATATATTTGTGGCACCTATTTATTTATATGGCACTTTATCTTTGTTACAGCGTCATTTCTTTTATACAACTGAAGCCGCGCTTAATCAACATACTCATGAACGCCTTGCAAGTGGAGACGGATGCGCAGAACACACACATGCTACTGGGCGGTCTGCTCTTGACTGTGCAGGATGCGGTCACCTTTGAGGAGACAGAATTGGTTGGCACCGACCACTTGCATGCCGCATCACCGACGCCGGGCGACACGAATCTACTGAGTTCGGGTATGGTGAAAAATATATTTCAAAAAAATATTTTAGTAGAAAAGCTAGCTTTGAAAATTAATTTTTTATATTTATTATTATTAAATTGCTTATCTATCATTTATGTACATACGTTCCACATTGCTTTTTTTTATATTGTTTATATATTAATTGTCTATGTTTTTCATACAGTTCATTTATCAAATTTACAGTTATTTTTGATTTTCATTTATTTTGTTTTCTTTTCTTTTTTTATGTGAATTTTTCTGTGTGTGCGTGTGTTTGTGAAAAACATGAACAACATTGCATTTACCATGTAAATACGTGCCACACACTGCCACTCATATCAAACGCTCATAAACGCCAATACCACACACACACGCACATGTAAAACCATACCAACACTGCAACACTCCAAAACCACGATACACCACCACACAGCTTGTTCAGAACGTTCCGCATCGATAGCCAGCGCGGGCAATTCGAGTCTCGGTGGTCACAGCAATGCCACCATTGGTGCGTCGGGCATGGTCGGTGGCACATTCGCCGCCGGTGCGGGCGGTGCTGCTGCTGTTGGCGTTGGTTATGCTGCGCGTGATAACGTATCACAACATGATTTCCCCAGCCTCACCGTATCCGATGATTTCCCCATGGAGTTGCTGCAAGAGTTTGAGAGTGCCTCAGTTTATGGTAATTTTGCTTTGCATTCGTCGATTTTTCCTTTTGATTTCACTTACCAAATTCCGTATTGCTCCAAATCAGTTTTGTTACATTGTGTATTTACCGTTTGTTGCCTTATTTAAAAATTTGTTTATTTATTATTGCTTCGCCATTGCTTGCTAGTGTCGGTAATGTGTCCACTTGTCCACATATTCTACGATAAGCATATATTCTTCATTAATCTTATTTTATTCCCCCACAGATAATGCGCACGCCTTGTTCGTACGCGCCACGTATTTGGTCTGTCATCGCTTGATTTCATCATGGAAAACCGATTTGAATGTTTCATTGGCCGCCTTGGAATTGCTCTCCGGTTTGGCGCGTCTGCATATACGCGATTCAGGTGAGCATGCGCAAATTTCACAATTACATGTATGGTAAATGGTATGAATTGGTTGTGGATTGTAGTTTAGCTGCGTTCAACGCTATTGTACATCTCATTCTTTGGTGATTCATTTACTCCGTACATAAGTTGTTTATGCATCCATTCTAAATGTGTATTGAGTGTGGCATTTTGTATACAAAAATTCGAAAATTAGTTCCCTCGAGTTTGAAAAAAGCAATTCCGAGTATATTCCCAATATGTAAAACCGACTTTCGTGGGTATGGTTTATACTTCGGCTCACCTCGTATCGTAAAGTTATGTCCTTGATATGCCAAGAGATATTTTTTTTAAACTTTTCATTGCTTCTTCTCTTACTTTTAATATCCTAAAGGTTAATAAAATTATTTAAAAACAGATTTCAAGAAAAATGTTTTTGAAATTCCAAAATTGTTTTGAAACCCCAATATTTTTTTGAAATTCCAAATTTTTTTTGAAATTCCAAAATTGTTTTGAAACTCCAAATTTTTTTTGAAATTCCAAAATTGTTTTGAAACTCCAAAATTTTTTTGAAACTCCAAATTTTTTTTTCAATTTCCAAAATTTTTTTGAAACTCCAATTTTTTTTCAAATTCCAAAATTTTTTTGAAACTCCAAATTTTTTTTGAAACTCCAAAACTTTTTTGAATTTCCAAAAAATTTTTTTAATTCCAAAATTGTTTTGAAACTCCAAAATTTTTTTTGAAATTCCAAAATTGTTTTGAAACTCCAAAATTTTTTTGAAATTCCAAAATTGTTTTGAAACTCCATTTTTTTTTTTGAAATTCCAAAATTGTTTTGAGACTCAAAAATCTTGTTTTTGAAATTCCAAATTTTTTTTGAAACTCCAAATTTTTTTTGAAATTCCAAAATTTTTTGAAACTCAAAAATCTTTTTGAAATTCCAAAATTTTTTTAAATTCCAAATTTTTTTTAGAAATTCCAAATTTTTCTTGAAATACCTTCCACTTTCTCAAAAAAAAAAAATGTGTTTTTTTTCGAAATTTCCAAAACTATTTTTGACTAATAAAAATATTTGCACGTGACTGCTCTTTAGCTTCAAAAATACCAATTGTAAAATATCAATAAAAACTTACCCCGCATTTTGGAATGCCAGCAGTTCTAAACACTTATGTTATGCTGAAAGTTATGTCATACTAATTATGCTAACTCTAGGTACTAATTTAAGTCATCATTAACATTATTAATCACATCGTGTGTATGTATGTGTGCAACGGTAAAATTTCCTGATATTTACAAAAATCATCGCCATTTTCTAATAACTAAAAAATTCATTAAATTCTTCCTAACCTCATATACTCATTACTACAAAATGTTTATATAATAAATGCATAATTTTCTTCTCTCGTTTATTCTCTTTTTTTATTGCTAAAACAATACACAAAAAAAAATAAATAAAATATCCTCCAATTAACCATAAAAAACGCCTTTCGCACTGCTCCTTTGTAAAAATATTCGAAAATATTAAATACCAAAATTGAAACCCTCAAAATATCCCCTTCGTGTGTTGCATATCCTCTGTCATTGTCCTTCCAAAAACGAAAAAAACATTACGCTGTACATAACCTTACTTGTAAACTGTAAATACACCGCCGCCGCTGCGCAGCCAGGAAATTTACAACCGGTAATTAATTGAATTTCTATATTTACTAACAACATTTTCGTTCTCTCTCTCTGTTTCTTTCTCTCATTTTCATAAAAAAAATTCATAAAAATCGAAATCACACATTTTATTCGCTCATTTATTGTATTTTTCTTTGCGTTCCACATACATCCCACACACATATGTACATACACAATTGCATTTTTAAACTGTATATTTTATTTGAAAAACAAAAAAAAACATTTTTTTGTTATTAACGGGCGAAACGGGTTAATTAAACAAAACATTTTTCATGTTTTTCTTTGTACATTTTCCTCATCAAATCAAACAATATACAATAATACTCGCACACTTACAAAAACAAAAATTAAAATAAAAAAATCAATAAAATTAAAAAAATAATATTGAATCGATTGTAAAATAAATGAAAATTGAAACCAAAACAAAAAATCAAACTTCAATCAAAACCAAATCAATTCAAACTCACGTAGAATCCTTAGTTAAAATTGAAGAACCAAGTCAAAATTTAACTATAATATCCACAGACGCGTTAGAATGTAAGCGAGCGGTGAAATGGATCTGCGATTATATTTGTTATCAGTGCTCGCGTCCGCCGCCAGCGCATAGCAAAGATTTGCACAGCACCATTGTGGCGGCCTTCCAGTGCACCTCGGCTTGGCTGATGCAGCATCCGTACTTGTTGCAGGACAAGGATTGTCTGCAGACCGTTTTGGAAGTAGTCGAGTTGGGCATATCGGGCACCAAGAGTGTCGGCAAGAGTGGTGACATACCGAAATTCAAGGATGAAAAGGAGCTGAAGCCCGCCTCGATGCGTGTACGCGATGCTGCCGAGAGTCTGCTCACCATAATACTCGAACAAGTCGGTTACTTCCCCAGTGAATGTGGCCCGGAGTCGATATCATCGCTGCTGGATGAGGTGGCCTTGATGAAGCACTGCAATTCGATGCCTGATGGCTCTGCTAGTACCGGCAGTGGCACGTCCATCAACACGGAGCAGGCTATAGCGAAGTTCAAGTATTTTGTCACAGAGAATTCGACGATATTGGCGCTTTTGGAGGAGCCGCTGGGCAATGCGGAAGATCCACAGCCCACAGTGACATGTGAGTTGACAGTTTTAGGTTTAATATTTGAGGTTAAAATAAAAGCAAGAAAGCAGGAAAATTAAAATTTCACATTCTTTTTTGGCTCCTCAAGTGCTCATACGCGGTCCCTTCGGTCGTCACGCTTGGACCATGCAATTGCGTCACTTGCCACGCAGCAAATCGGGCACCAAGTATCACGCCGTCAATCCTGGTCGTCCCATACCGATGAATGACACGCCGCAACGCATCGAATTCGATCAGAAATTCTTTCCGGACGGTGTCGAAAAGGTAACACCGTGTGTGGCAGATTACTCCATACCGACGCTGGAGCAAATCCGCGAGCAATATGGCACGGAGAACATACGCCAATTGGAGACCATGATTGAGAATCAGAGTATTGACGAGAAGTTGGCCTGGGCCGCTACCGATAACAGCGCGGATAGCTTGTCGCACGCGCAGGAGAGTGTGCCGCCTTCGGTGTGTCATGAATTCCAGGCGGCGCGTCTCTTTCTGTCACATTTTGGCTTTTTAACTTTTGAGGAGCGCAATCCGAATAATCCGTCGGAGTCATTGGGCGCACCAGCACAGCGGCCGCTCATCGTGCTTGATACTAAGCGCAGCCAATTTGCGCAGGAACTGGGCACGCTGGACAAATTGAGCGCGCGCACCTACGACACAGTTCATGTGTTCTATGTTAAGTCTGGACAAACAACGGCACAAGAGATCATTGGTAATATGAGTGAGGAGCATGTACGCACACTGGACGCGCACTTCGGCAATATGCTGCTGACATTGGGTGAGTCATGTCAAACTTTACGACCCAAAGCAAGCTATGAATCTTTCGCTTTTCCATTCATTAGGCTGGCCCGTCGATTTGGAGGAGCACTCCGGCTGGACTGGTTTGGTTAGCACATCGTGGTCGCTCAAAGGCTCCAATCAACGCGAAACCGAAAAGCAATTTCATAATCGCAGCAGCTCATCGGCAGCCAATAACGCTGATCTGCGCTTCAATGGCGAATCGAAGGTGCTCTATTGGGCTGACGTTAGCTCGGAAATAGCATTCGTCGTGCCAACCGAATGGAATTTGCATTGCGAAACCGATGGCAGCTGCCTTTCGCTCTGCTCGTCGCACTCCTCTGGCGATAGTCTGCAATCGGCTGCCTCGGCGGGCAACGTTTGGGCACGCGCAACCGACGCGAACGCGGACAATGCGAAAATACAAAAATCACGTAATCTCTCTTTGGAATTGGACACTAAGGGCGCAGGCGCGAAGGAACCCGTGCCGCCAACGCGTCGCAAAACAAATGCGATGAAGCCGTCATTGCAGGCGCAACCGCCAGCGAAAATATTTCTCGTTTGGTTAGAATCCTTTGAGGATCACTTAAACTTTCCAATAGGTGGGAATAATTTTTTTATTTTATATACATTTTAACAAAACTTTAATCCATTGCTGTGCCAGATGATCTCCTGGGCTACACACGCACTGGCGAAGAAACCCAAGCTCTCCAGCTGCCGCGCGCCAGCGACTGTCACGTCATATTCCTGCACGCCTTACAGTCCGGCTTGCTGCGCGTGAAATTACAGGGGCCCACGGGACGTATGAGTTTCGCCACACCTTTGGTGGATGGCATGGTGCTGAGTCGGCGCGTGGTGGGCAATTTGGTACGTCAGACCGCGCATAATATGGCCAAACGGCGGCGCTTGGATAATGACAAGTGAGTTTAAGTTGATTTTGACAAATATATATGTATGTAACGGTATTTTTTATATTTTTTATAACGGTACTTTTTTATGAATTTTTTTATTCCCCAAAAGCTTCCAACCGCCACACGTGCGCCGCAGACTCAAAGTGCAGGATATTGTGCAGAAATACAAAATGGATTTGAGTGAACCGGAATTGTTGGCACATCTTTTCAAGAGCGCCATCTAGGCGTGTCAACTAGTATTAACTAAACATTCAATGTGCGCCTTCGAATTTTTTTCGATTTTTTTGTAATTTAACTTTAAGCATCCCCTTTACTGACCACTACTCGGAACGTTTGCAAGGTGCAGGGCTATTTATTTACCATTAAGTATTTAACAACAACAACAAAATGTATTTTGTATGAAAATATGTAAGCTGTTTAATTGAACTACGCTACGTTTAATATTAATTACATGCAACTAATGTAAACGCAATAAAAATTAACAAATGTTTGCTCCACATGCAACAATAAAAGCAACAACAAAAGCAAAAAAAAAACTCAAGCAACAATCAACTCGCCTAAGTTTAGCCAGCATTTGCTGTAAGCAAAGCGCTTCAATTAAACGACAGTATACGATTTCCTGCCATACCGCGCGCCAACCTGCCATTTATCACTTTGATAAATACGCGCTCCTGGCCACATAAATTCAATAACATGTACCTGCAGGCGAGCAAGCAAAGCAAAGCTTCGGTGACTGGTGAGTATGTATGATAGCGCTCTAATGTGTAGATATGTATGTTGTTGTACATACAGTTGTTGTTGTTGTTGTAGTAGTACAAGCGTACTTGTGTAGATGCGCTAATAGCATCCTGCAGGCTTAAATTGTACGCATTTGTTGACTTTCACACGAAATTCAAATTCACATCAGTAAATGAATTAAAACAAACACGAGAAGAACGAGAAAAAAAATAAATGAAAAAAAAAGAAATGAAAAAAGAAAAATGAAAAAAAAAAATTTTGCTTAAATTGTATGCTTCTCCGCTTGTTTCAGTGGTGCACAGCGCACAGAATCACACAGCACATATACACAGCGACAACTGGACGGTCGTGTCGCCCATTCAGCTAAGCCGCCTTGATGTACTGTAATCTAATGCAAATCTGGCGAGCGATTGCTACACTTCGACAAACATTCGAACACATACGAGAGTCTGGATTGCTGCAAATATATGCTCACTTGTGATAATGCCACATATACACACACGGCGCGCGTTTGCATCACACCTCGAAGCGCGCGTTTGTTCGCTGCTCGTGCGCGTTGGTGCACGTTATGTGTGTTTAAATCAAACTGAGTAGTATTTAATAAATTAATTCCTGTTGTTGTCGTTCGCTGAGACAACTGAGACATCTATCACGGCGCGAGCGCGCACCGCCAACGTCACCTCCAACGCCACCAGCACACGCTATGAGTTTGAGTCCACAGCTGAACGAGTTGAGAGTCTCATGCGAAATGCGCTGCAATTGGAGTCGTACACGTGTGTTCGTATTTATTCGCGTATAACACCTACAAATGGCAAGCAAAACAATTTATAAAATAGTGTCAAGCGGCTGACGGCTGGTTTTCACACAGCAACAGCAAAACGGCGGAACAAAGCAGGCACACACATACGCGCCGCGCAGGTAGGTACCCAAGCAAGCTCCAAGCTTCGAGCTGTAGCACTCGTAACATAATAATCCGCGTGGATTTCATGCAACACTTCCTTTTGCCGTGTTTATTGCTCTGTGCTTAGCTTTGACAGTTTTTAGTGGCGTGTTTTCTGATTTGGGTTTTTTCGTTCTCTCTTTCTTTCTGCCACTACTGGTTCCCTGCTCCCGCTATGTCAAGGTTGTGTTGTTCAATTGAAGTTCTATTTTGCATTCCTTTTTTGGTTTGCATAAAACCCAGGTTCATTAGTGTGGCACTGAAGTGGTGAGGAAAAGTGAAAAAGATGAAGTGAGTGCGAGCTCAGTTCGGTGGTCCGACTCTGGTATTCATTTACTTCGGCTTTAGCGATTGTTATTCTCCATGTAAGTCCAAGTCGAAGTAAGTTCTCTAAGTAGTCCAGTAATTTCATAAATATGTTTACATTTTGAAATCCCTAATACGCCAGGTTAAGGTACCTGGACCCCCAGACACCTTATTGTGATCTCTTCAGTGTGTATTTTCCGTTTTTCCGTTAGGCCTCACAGGCCGATAATCCTATTATAGTGGAAGAACTTGTTTTAGCCATTGTATTCATAGGAAGTTACTTTTATGAACCATCTTATGTTATCACTAAGGTAGGCTGGTTCATCATCATCGTAGCTTCCTGATATTTATCGTTCTCAAACCTGTCATATTCTCAAAGATTTTGCTCTCGATATACCCAAAAACTGACTGATCGCCCATATATCTAGAACCATATATCCAGAATTGGTCTGGCCAAATATCAATAAAATGAGATTTTAGTTCATTGTGGGAGACTACTACTACTCAGTACCGTTAGAATGATTCTAAGTATGTAAGATTCCAGAGCTGACAGAAAGTCTTAAGAAACCAGACGCAGAAGCAACAACGATGGAGGTGGAAATTCTGTTTTCGGGTTGAAGAGATTCTGCGGGCACAGGGAATAATATCTATAGTCGAAGTAAGCCGTAAACGAGCTGTGGTTGAAACACAAAACTTTCGCGGCGGTAGAGACAACTCACTTTATATTTCTAACCTTATAGTGTACGCCTTTTTTTTATTTTTTTAGCTGCATACTTGAGCTAATGCATTTTTTATATTGACAATTTCTTATAAGTATCAATATTCTCTTTTTATATCCAATGACTTTTCTGCTTCATTATCGCAAAATCAAATTTCGGCGCCCACATACAGAAATCGTAGGTGTTTTTGACCGCACCGTAGACTTTACTATTACGACTGGCAATAAGTATTGAATGCCATGGCACATAAAAGACATGTGTAAATTCTATATATACTTACATATATACAATATATGCAAGAGTACGAGTGTGTATCTAATAATGCACCAAGTGTCTCAATTGACCAATTGGCGGTGAGTTATGTAATGTGTATGGTATGTATGTGCAATTACATCGATTTTGGCATTTGCAAATATTTTTATGTGTCTATCAGTCTGAATGGGCGGACGTTTGTGCTGGAATTTCGCCATTTATTTACGGCTTTCAGATTTTATTAGAACTCAAATAGCGATCCAATGAGAGTGTTGCTAAAAATATGCGGCACTAAGGCAATAAAAATGGAACAACAGTTATATTTACGCCTCGGTTTGAAGGTACATAGATGTCAAAGATTTGTTTATTGTACAAATGGATAACTGTTTTAAGGATTAAGTGATATTTTTTAGCATTAAAAAACGTAAAAAAAAAACTATTTTTAAGCACGAAACCTTAACAGTTTGAAGATCTGTACATAAAACGGAACGATATTTCAAACCATTCATTCAAAAGACACATTATGGATTAGGTTAGATTCAAATACTGAACCTCGCGACAAGTATCTTGAAGAGTCCTACTTGTATAGCTAAAATCGCTGGTCCATTGTGATGCCGAAAAGACTCCTAAGTGTCGATCGCAAACTCGTATTCGCAGAATCGCTTTGAGTCTACCACAAATTTTATTTGAGGCGGCTAATGTCCATTCCAGCCAGTTCGCTTGGCTCGCCAAAGCTATACCTATCGAAATGTTTCAATCTCAGTCTTGAGAACGCTGAAAAGTGGAGGAAGAAATTACTTGATGTTTTCAATTTGCCTTCTTCCATATAGCAATGGTTGTTTGCATCCTTCAGGATTCCCAACTTCATTGCACGTAACCTTTTCCGCAGTGTCCCCACTATTGTGGTAAGATGAACCTTTTTAAGAGCAAGTAGTTCAGCCGAACTCTTGGCCAAAAGGATATCGCAACCGAACAGGTTCTGGTTATTAACCAGCTTTTACAGAACTCGCGAGAGATCCATTGATCTAACGCAAAAGGACAACGGAGCTCTGGTTCAATCGGGGTTTCTTTCTTGTGATTTCTTCAGCAGTTTTCAGCGATCCCGCTGTGACCCAAACAACTCTGATAGTGAAATAACTTGACGCTATTAATAATGATCTATATATTGCCGGTCTTATGAGAGACCCTTGACTATCTTCTGCTATTTTTTAATGGATGCAGCATAATCTGGAAATAATGCATCCCTTTAGTTCCTCCGATCTTGAAAAAGCTCTGCGCTGCGCACGCACGTTTCTTCAACATTGCTTCAATTGTAGCTCGAAGTTGTTTCCCAAAATTAAACTTGTTCATCTTATTAGTTGCATAACAATGCCAGCTTGTTCGTTGTCTCGCGTTGCACGTGATGCAGTTTCGCTGTCATAATTGTTGTTAAGTGCATACGCTGCTCTTCCGCTTTTGCCATACGCTGGTCAATACTGGGCCCAGCTTGGTAACGCTGTCGCTGCGAGCTGTTTGTACAAGTTTTATGGCATTGTTGTTTTTGTAATGAGGTCAAATGTGTCGCAAACGTGCTATGCCGACTGCGCCTGTGCCTGCGCCGACTGTTGGGAGTCAGGCGAGCGCGCGTTTTGTTTTTTCGGCAAACGTGTAGAATGCCAAGTTCAGGGTTCTAAGCCGGCGATGCCGACGTGAAGCGCATGTTTGATCGTTTATTTGAGAACAGAAATAATAAAAATATTTTAGCAGTACATGCAGTATTTAATGCTTAAAGGTCAACCCATTGTTTCGCAGACATAAACTTGAGTGAAACTCGAACATAACCTCAAATGTCGCTCGACAGCAACAGCAATAACTAAATAGTTGTTTTTAAAAATTTATACACACAAACATACTTACGTGCGATGAATTGCAGTCATAAAGCAGCAACAAAAGTCGCAGCCGACTGCCTCGCTCAAGCATGCCCAGCATCCTTAGCATCCCGAGCATCTCGACAGTCACATAATCATAAATATGTATGTCCTGGCATATTTGCTTGCGCGCAGCCGTAATACAAACCTTTGTTGGCACAAAAAAAACTTTGAATCGGAAAAATGCAAAATCGCAAATAAAACGAAAGCAAAACAGCCAAGAATCGAAGAAAAAATGTGTAAGCAAAAAGAACTGGGCAACATGGGAAACCAAATAAAATGCAACACAAAAAGGCAAACGGCACGATCATAATCTATTTTATCATTTATAATTGAAATTTTTACGTAAAAATATATTCATAAACGTCTTTCAGCTGCTGATGTTGCGGCACAGGCGGCGACGGTCGGCCGACGGTGAGCGTGGCAAGCGTTTTCGCAAGGTAGTCAAAGGCGCGCACAACCAGCGCCAGCCGTCGCAGGCAATGTCATGGAGGAGATGCATTATGTTGCAACTGCGACTTTTAACCACCACCACCTTCGCCTACTAGCGCCCAGGCGCGCGCGCCCAACTGCCTAAGTCATGGCACACAAAAATTGCAATAGTTCAAGCAACAACAGCATGGAATGCTGGCGCGACAACAACAAGAGTCAGCCAGTCAGCCAGCAGCAATAACAGCAACGACAAGAACTTACAACACAACTTACAGCAATAACAACCGAAAGAACAGGCCATAAAAATTGTGACTTCAGTGCAGTCAGCGAGCAGCGGCAGCGACGTGAATTTTCGCTTTTTTAAGTGCTGGCCTGCGTTGTTGTTGGCTTCGTGCGCTGCGCGAGTGCGTTAATGGTTGTTGTTGTTGTTATTGTTATTATTGCTTTTATTTTATTGTTGTGCGCGACGCTTTTCCTCGTCATTTGTGCAATATTTTTGTTTCTTTGCTCAACATATAAATTCTTATTTTTCTAATTCTTATTTCTTCATATTCATTCGCTTTATTTGTATTTGTATTTGTATTTATTTCCATTTGTCTTTATCATCATCGTCGTCTTCAATTTTTTTATTGTTACTGCGCAAACTAAAGCGCAATAAAATCCGCTGACTTCGTCCTATGAAAACTAGTGCTATTGTGGAGTGTCGCTGTTGTTGTTGTAGTTGTAGCTATTCCCTGCAATGGATTGTTGCACTATTTCTGCACCGCAGCGCCGCCCGTTCTATCCTCATCTAACAGCTTTGTTGTCATTGCTGAGCAAATGCTGCTGCTGCGATGACGCGGCAGTTGTTGTTGTTAGTATTATTGTTACTACCTTTATTGTTGTTGTTGTTTTAGTGAGGTTTGTTGGTTGGATTGTTACGTTTATGACTGCTTTTTAGCGCGGCGTGTGTAGGGTTGCCAATATTATAATTCCTTAGGTGCAAACCCTCAACTTAGATCTTTCTACTCAACCGGAAATGTAAAATCTTCGAGAATGTTTATTGTTAGGGCTAAACTCCCTTTAGGGACTCATTAGCTTCTCAGAAGACAGTTCACAATTAGTAGAACCTCTAGTATTCGCAGATAGTGCTATTAGAAGAGGAAGCTTGGGCTTAAGGGGGCTAAAGAGTAAGCTCCTGGCCGTTTTGACAAATTAAAATGTCCTGAATTCGAAGCAAATGTCGTCCCCAGAGTTCTCTAATCTGTTAGAATCACTGGTGGATTGTTTCGATGGGGATTTGAAGCAATCAAGAGGAAACAAGCTCTTCGACCGGAAATACAAAAATTCTGTAGTCGAAATGACACTATTGTTGCATAACTACGGTAACTTCTTCCTTGGTCCGAGAACTCAAAACTACGCCAGTTGCCTCTATCCTTTGCGAAGTCGCGCCAGTTGTATATCCCAAGTGCGGACAGATCCCCATACAACTGGTCCCTGGGCGCTCTTGCTTACGTTGTTCACCCATGGGTCTCGAATCGAAGTATATTTTCACTGGATAATTGTCTTCCTTACGTACGACATGACCTAACCAGTGCATTCGTTGGATTTTTATACGCTTCACTATGTAAATACATGTCGTCATAGCTCTCATATGGTTCATTGTTCCATTTCCTTCGGTACTCCACGCTCACGCCGAGGGCTCCAAAGATCTAGCGATGACTATGTTCGTATAAACACCGATCCATGAATTCTTCAACATTTTCTTGTGAACTATTAATTATTGTATGGCGATGGCAACTCTGTAGCTACGTCTAACTGTTGCTCCAAGCGAGCACCTCTTACCACAAGCTCTTCAGCTGTTATTGTTGCTGTTGTTCTTACCTTTAAGGCACATAGCAATTGCTGCGGAAGGAGCTGTTACAACAGCAGCAACAACCAGGCCTTAGTATGAAAACAATAACAACGGCAAATAGTTGGCATTCCTATTCTCTCGTTTTATTTTTATTTCTATTTGTATTCTTAATTTTTATCAATATTACGTGCACTTTGCCGGCGCATTTGCAACGGAACCAGCGGAGCTCGAGCAGCTCCGGCTGCAAGGCATGACAACTGAGCTGAGCTGAGGGGTCCAAGAAGTACTGAGGTTATGCACGTACATATGTGGACGTTTGCATTCTTGCGACGTGGAACTGGCGTTGGCAGTGGATGTGGCGATGGCGGCGGGGATGACAGTCAGCCTGTGTGCGCGCAGACATTGCGTGTTTTCGTAATATTCCTCAAAAGATAAAAATGCAAGCGAGCAGGCACGCAGACAGGCGGCCGGACAGTCAAGCGACAGCCGACGCACGGAACGACGGACGGACGAACCGCGAGTGCATGGCAATCCAGCGAACGTGCGATTGTCAATTGACTAAGCAGCAGCAGCGGCCAGCATTCATAGCTTCGGAGTAGTTGTAGGGTAGGCCAAGGCGCGCACTACTAAGCAATGGCTAGACAGTCGCTGTGTTCGACCGTCGTTCAGTTCGCCAATTGCTCATTCGCATTGCACAAACGCGGAGGCATTTTCGCAGCGTTGGCACTCATAAGGAATAAAATTGCAGCGAAAAAAGCAAAAGTTTGTGTTGTTTTTGTTTTTGTTTTTGTTTTAGTTGCTTTACTGCTTCGCTCCAACACTGTGCTTATTGTTGTTGTTGTTCATAAGTATATCGCTTGAACGCTTCCTTTTTCAGTTCATTTGTGTTGTAGCGACAGTTTTTGCCGCAATGGCAATTGCGCTGTACAGTGCAGTTGCTCGGGGTATTGTTGCTGCTGCAGCGAAAATTTTTAAATTCCAAAAATATCTGAAAACAAAAAGTTGTTCCTTAGTATATATAAATGTTCGAGGATTGCGGAATCTGTTTTTGTTTAATAATTCTGAATAAGAATTGTTATTAAGAGAGCTGCAAATCGAAAAAAATTATACAAGCAAGGACCCAAAGTGAGCGATTTGAGGTCTCAGAGATCTTTCAGAAGTGTTTTAGGATGATATAAGTTGCCTCGTTAAAGAATAAAGAATAAAGAATTATTATTTTTGTTCAAAATTTACAAATTTGTCCCTCAAGTGTTACTTTTCTTCATTGCCCCTTCAATAACATGAATTTAACAATTCAGTGAAGCATACTTTTAGGCTCAGAGACCTTTTAGAACTGTTTGAGAACAAAATAAGGCGCCTACTTCAATAATATTGCATATTTTATTTAAAAATTTCCGGCTTTTTTCCTTAAACTTTACTTTTTCCCACTGTCTATGAGTTAAAACATAAACTTCACAATTCAGTGAAGCATACCTTTAGGCTCAAATAAAAAAAATTCTCACTTGAAAAAAGGGTTAATATTTTTTGTTTCTTTCCGATATTCATATATTTTTTTAATATTTCTTTATTATTATCCCATAAAATTTTGCCAATACCCCCAGCCCCCTTCACACCACCACCACTGCTTTTGTAAGGTTCGTAATAGCAAAACGACATGCAAAAAATGGAAGCGCTTTCGTGAGCATTTTTTACGCTTTGATCAGTACGGCCATTTTCATTGCTTGATCAGTACGGCCATTCGCAACAACAACAATGCGAGCAACAATTGGTAGCCAGAAAAGACAGAAAAGAAGTATTGCCCGCGGATGGGCAACTTTGATTAGTAATCGAATTGGCGATGGTAAAGAACGCAATGAAAGGTTATTAATAGTGAACGCAAAATTGCAAAGAATTGCAACTGCACTCGAATTTTGCCACAGTAACAGCCGCAACTGCACCTCTGTCAGCCTAACCTTAAGCATAACTATAGAATGTGAACTTGTTGCTGGGCGCTTGTATGACGCATTGGCCAATGCACTCCGATTTGCGCCGTTAACAAAGGAAAAGGTCATTGGAACTAGCAACATTTTTGTTGTAATAGCATAATAATATATTCTATTAAATAAAATGGACAGCTTTTGCAACTATCCTTTGTCATTCATTGCTGTCTCTATTCCTATCTCTCACTCTCTCTCCCTCTAAAATACCGTTCCTTTGCGACCTGACTCCCGGTATAGTGTTAATCAATGATATATGAAAATTAATTCGTTTTAAATGTTTACCCACACGTTGAACTCTTCTCCGCCCCACACTACTCCTCCGGGCAACACCTACTCGCAAGCGCTCACTTTGACGCGCTCGCTCCTTTGCTGCGCCCTTCTACCGAGTATGCCTTTCGTGTCGCCGTCTTTCAATTAGGAATCGACGATCAGCGTCGCCACAGCACTTCACTGCTGCATGTCGCTGTGTGTTTGGCTTTATGTGAGTCGTCATATTCGAGTATGATGCTTCTTCTTCTCTATGTATGTATGTCTGTGTATGAGTGTTGTGCAAACACCGTATGCTGCACTCCAATCAAAGGAATTTCAAAAAGCGTCGTCAACGTCAATAACAACAACAATAACTACCTAGCATAACAATAACAATACAAATGAGAGAAGTAGAAATCAACAACAACAACAATAGAAACACAACAAAAGTGTCTGCATTTTACAAACAATGGCACTGTGTGTTGGCCAACGTCATTATCACCGTCATCAGTGGTGGCTATATAGTGAAGTGGCGAGTCGCCTGAAAGTGTGCAGTTGGTTGAAAGTGGTAGTGAGCCAAGTAAGTGAAGTGAGGGTTGCCAACACTCCAGATAATATTAAAAAAATATTTAAAAAATTAAAAAAAAAATATATTTAAAAAATGTAAAAAAATAGTAATATAATAAATTCTACGATTTTTGAAAATCCAAATAAAAATCCAAAAATATTTTTAAAATTAAACTCAAAAGGTACTTAAGTTAATTTGAGCTTTCTGTCATACTTTTCAGTTGATTAGCTGTCAAAAAGTTGTCAACTAACTTTAAGTATCAATTATGAGTTGACTTAAAATATGTCTTATATTTATTAAAAACCCCCATTATTTATAAAAAATTTTACAAATTTTTTTTTCCGAAATTCAAAATTAAATTTGCTTTGAAATCAAAAAATCCTGATCGTGACAACCCTACAACCATTTACCGCATTGTGCTCGCACTCGTTGCTATCATCTTCGTCATCATTATCGGCGGTCAACTTTGCGCAGCGGAATTCCACCGACGGTCAAATAATAACAACAACAAAAACATGTATGACAACAACAAAGTCAGCAGAAAGGTCTACGTTTACCGCTTGTAGTGACACACAGGTAAACATACATACCTATCTATGTGCTTGAGCATGTGAGCGAGTCTCTTTTGCCGAGTTACATAGCAATTTTGAGTAAACCATAGAAAATCGCTGGTACATTAACCGTGAGTAATGGAGAAAAATGCAAACAAATAATCAAACTAAATACTTACATACAAGCAAACATATTGCCGACCGCTTGAAAAACATAACGAAATATAGGAAATAGTTAGAAAGCGCATAAAAAGGTGGACAAGTTCATATAGAGAAAAATTGAGTGCGTTGTTGGAGAGCGCGCTCCACTGTCGCATACATACAGACATACGTAGATATTTGTTTGCTTGCTTATCAGCGTTGACTCTGAGCGTCAGTGCTTTTTAATGAATTTGTTTATTAAACGTGTTTGCGTTAAAATTTTTTTTTTACAATAAATTCTCAGATATCTCTGTTGTACTACACTCTCTATACAGTGGGGCATTTTTGAATAATTTTTACGCAAAATTTTTAAAATAAATTTCGAAGTATGTTATAGTGGAGGGTATTGGAGAATAATGCATGCTATAATTTCAAATTTGCGACTTAATAAAAACGCTGTGTGTTCAAAAAATAATGGGAATTGTAAAATTTAAAATTTTGGAGAATGCAATTATCCAAATTTTTTTATTACGTTGATTTATTGATACCAAAAAGAATATTGTATATTCGCCAGTCATGACCCCGTGTGACTTTCTCCTCAATCAAAAATAAAGAGAACCTTAGAGGGACATCGTTTTAGAAGCATACAATAAATCGCACAAAATAGTGTTTTTAGACAGGAGCTAATTGATCAATTAACCGGCCTCTGCTCGATTAAAACGCTTATTAAGATCGATTTACCATACAAAATAAAATCTACATTTATTTTTAATTGAATTTTAATCGACTTGAAAATCAAATGCAACTCTGCGACAAAGACGTACGATATACGTTCTTTGTCTGCGATTGGCTGAAATTTTTTGATAGAAAAAAGCTACGGTAGATGTCGCTGCTAAAAATATTAATCAGCTGATGAAACTTACCAACTTCTCATGAAAAGTAAAAACAAAAATGTATAACAGCAGATCGATTATCGAGTAGCCGGCCGTATAAAAGGCAAAAAAAGGTTTTCTCAATAAAAATTTTAATTGATCAATTAATTTGGCTGTCTAAAAACACTATAAAGGATATCACAAAAATCGAGTTTGTGCAGTGTTTCGACGATTGGAAGAAGCGCTGTCGCTGGCATAAGTACATATAATCGAATGGGGATTATTTTAAAGGCAATAACATTAATGTTGACGAATCAATTAATTAATAAAAAAACAATATTCCCGTTATTTTTTGAACAGATATCGATTTTATTCGCAGTGAATCGGAGTGAAATCGAAGTGAAAGTTGAAAACACTGATTTTGTTTGATGAAGTCGAAATTTTTTAGTTGAAAAAAAATTCTAAACTGAACCACTGTCGATCAAGTGAATGTTGTTTGCTGAGCGCAAAGCAGAGAACTACACGCTTCGCTCACCCTTTCAAACACTTGCTCTCGCCAACATAACCGTAGTCTCCCATTGATTTGTGGTGTGGCGGCTCTCTTGTACCGATGCTCGT
Organism: Zeugodacus tau; assembly: GCA_031772095.1. Classification (NCBI taxonomy): domain Eukaryota; kingdom Metazoa; phylum Arthropoda; class Insecta; order Diptera; family Tephritidae; genus Zeugodacus; species Zeugodacus tau. The sequence continues at coordinate 75,907,590 of CM062651.1, read as the reverse complement.
GCGCTCAATGAACAAACCGGCTCAAGCGTTCGATACAATTGTAATCGTCGATGAGATTATTTCCTCGCTAAAAGAGAAAAGACACATGAATACAGCTACTCACCAACATATATGTATGCATATATTTGTGTTTGTGTTCAGAAGCATAAATGATGGAATGCATGTATGAGTGAAAAATTAAGATGAAGATGCCGGCTGCTGGCTGCTGGCTGCTGCCTCAACTATACCAACTTACTAACCATGCGCCACACTATAGGTTGCCACTCACACACCGCTTGTATGCCGCACTGCCTCTCTCTCCAGTGTGAATGTGCGGGTCCATGCCTTCTTGCGGCAAGCGACCATGCCATATTAGACACAATCAAATTCCATTAATATTATTAAAAGTATGTATTTTGGTTTTTCGACTATCGTGTACGTGTCCGTGAGTGTTGTGCAGCAGCAAAAAAAATATCAACAACAACAACAACTTGCGTTTTGTATTTTACGCCTTTTCTGCTGCTACTTCAGCGCGCTTCACTTTGCTTTGCCGCAGACTCTGCAGATGCTGGCCCTTTGGTGGTTTGACTGCTGGATTGTTGTTGTTTCTACTTTTTCTTTCCACTTTACTTGTTGTTGTATTTTCTGTAAGTTGTTGCTGCGTTCTTGTGGCCATGCGCTCGCTGTCTACTGCCGCTGCCGCTACTATATTGTTGTTAGTGCCGCGTCAGCATTGTGGCAAGTGGCAAATGCGTTTGTGTTGCAAAGCGCGCTGCAACAACAACAACAACAACGAGAACGCCTGAATATATGTGCATATCAAATTTGGCGTGAAGTAATCAAAATTAAGGAAATTCATTTCTTTGTTTGAACGACGCAGAGCGACGAGAGAGTGTGTGTATGTATGTCTTTACGGCCAAACACTTGCTTACAGCCATAAAAATGTAGAAAAAGTAAACAAACACAACAACTTCGAGCACTTACAGCAACGAGAATCTGCAGACGCACACACACACAGGCAAATAATCGCTTCTTTACAGCTTATGTTTGTATGTGTGTACATATATGTGTGTGTCTGCATTTAGCTCACAAATAGGCCCGCTGACGTTTGCTGCTTCGAAATTTATGGAAACTTAATGAATTTCATATCGTCAATTAGAAACGAAAGACTTAAGCGACGAACTCGAGCGCGCGCACTGCCAAAGCAATTGTAACAAAAACAACTCGTATGTTTGTAAGTAAGCATTGATCATCACTTATATGTATGTGTGCATGTATGTGTTTGTGTCTGCGTTTTGTGTCGAATTTCAATTGTTGATGGTAATTTGTGTTGTTGCTCTGTTGTTGTAATTGATTGCTGGCAATTAGTTATGTGGGTTGGCAATAGAGTTAGCACAATTTAACCTCAAGAATTGTGCGCTAACGCCGCCGCCACAGACAATAGTCCTAAGCATTTAAAAAGCGAAAATTGTTAAAAGATTACCCTTTGTTGGTGATTTGTGGTATTTCCTTCTATATGTGTGCGTATGTATGTTTTGCGCTGAAGAAGTGGCAAGTGAAAAAATGTCTAAATGATCTGGAACTGATGTATAAATGAAGCGCGGAAATGCGATTACTAGTTATATGTGAAGGCAAGTGTGTGCGTTGAGATATAAGAGGGAAATAGTTACTAGAGGACTAGTTGGAAGTTGTTTATATTTCATTTGAAGAAATATGCAACTTTTTGGTATAGGATTATTGAGCGCTAGTTTCTAGTAACCATATTTAATATTTTTAGTTTTTAAATTTTTTTATCTTAACTGAGAATTTGGTATTCATGATACCATACTTCTTGGGTTAAGAGCTCAAATCCCGATAGAGGTAAATTTTACTACCTTAATCTGTACTTGAACAGTAAAGTCCTCTCTCGACGAACCAAAATCAAGCTCTACAAGTCGCTTATCATTCCCGTCCTGCTTTACGGTGCAGAAGCTTGGACGATGTCAACATCAGATAAGACGACACTAAGAGTTTTCGAGAGGAAAATTTTGCGCAAGATTTATGGTCCTCAGAACATTGGCAACGGCGAATACCGCAGACGATGGAACGATGAGCTGTACGAGTTATACGACGACATTGACATAGTTCAGCGAATAAGCGACAGCGGCTACGCTGGCTAGGTCATGTTGTCCGAATGGACGAAAACACTCCAGCCCTGAAAGTGTTCGATGCAGTACCCGCCGGAGGAAGCCGAGGAAGGGGAAGGCCTCCAGTCCGTTGGAAGGACCAGGAGAAGAGCGACCTGGTTACACTTGGGATTTCCAACTGGCGCCGAACTGCGAAGGAGAGAGAGAGGTGGCGCACTATCGTCGATTCGGCTATAACCGGCTAAACGGTTGCAACGCCAATCACATACAATCTGTCCTTCTAACGGCTTTTAGAGTTATTTTGGGTACCTTTGTGCAACATTTTTTTTATCAGATTTTGTTTATCTGTGATTTTTTCGATTTTACATAACCTCAAAAATTTTATGAAAATATTAAATTTCTAATTCATGACACATTTCAAGAATTAAGTCTTCATAGAGTACAATGTACCTTAATTTTGGCGAATTCTTAAATATTTTACGAGGAAAGTAACTGTTTATATGTACTACTATGCCAGCTATAACTCTTTCCTTCAAATACAATAGATATATGCTTGAGTAATTTGCTAGAATTTACAGCTTTTCTGTAAATATAAAATATTTTCTTAGCCATTTCAGCAATATTCACAAATATTTGTCGCCTAGCACAACAACACATATACATATGTGTCTGAAATATATATATATCTATAAGCAAAGTGTAAGCCCACGTGCAGGGAATATGTCTAAACTTAAGTCAAGCATACATATTGATATATATACATATGTGTATGTGCCATTGAGACTCTGTACGAAAGGCAAAGCATAACAAAGCAATAGACAAAAAAGAAGTCTTCGAAAACTAACCAAACCGTAGAAGAATAGCAAAACAATAATAATAACAACAACAACAAACAACAGCGACAGTGAACACAACAAAAGAACGAAAGGTAGGTCTAAAGCCAAGCCAAGGTAAATGTGGAATCAGCAGCAAAAAAAAAAATAATAAGAAAAACACATACACACACAAGAGCAAAAGTAAAGGAGTTCAAGCAGCAGCAGCAATAGCAACATAGCAGCGTAACAAACGAAAAAATGAGCATCGATAATTTTAATTTGAAACCAGTTTTCCTGTATTCCTCAATCAGCACACCGAACCTTGCCACGCTCATCAGCCGCTCTCCGCCTTAAATGACGTTCAAGCGTTCAAGAGCACCAACACCGCACAAATAAAAAAGGAAAAAAGTAATAATTGTCTCGTTCGGCGCTCTTCGAATTATTTAACTTGCAGCATTTTGTATGCTAAGTTGCAGCGACTTGTTACGCCGTACCAAAAGGTAAAAATTTCTTTTAAAGAATTTTCAGTTTGACATTGTTTTTGTTTCGCTATTTGTTTATTTTCTCCACTGCGCCAACTCTATTGCCAACTTCAAGCCAATAATTATACAAAAACATTATTCTTTTTTTATCTCTTCTGTTGTTGGCTAAATTCTGTTTTGCCGGCGGCTACAGGAAATATTGTGCGCTCTCATGGCGACGTTTCAGTTTATGAGTGAGAGCAAGTAAATAATTGCACAATTTGCGAATTGCGAGCAATGTTGAAAACAAAGATGGGAGTTGAATTTGCTGCGAGTGGAAAGAAAAGCGTAATTCGGTTGTCAAAACAGTTTTGAAGACTCTTTACTTGAATATTTGAGTGTTGTAATGACTTAAATGTATGTTGATACTCCTGAAATTAACTGTTAATTAGTAATTAGTTGTTTTCTTTACTCAAAATTCTCAAAAAATGGTGTATGGAGGCGGTAGTATAAGATCTACAACTTAATGCAAACTGCGCCTAATTGTAGGCAACATTTTAATTTAATACTTTATTATTTTATTCATATAATGTAAAAATGGGACTCATTTAAGCTGATAAATGTTCATATTAATCACTACGCACTGTTCATGGAGCATAAGTCACGATATAAAAATAAATTCCATAAAAAATTGAGACATTTTTTGATGTGGACTGCCTATAAGTATGTAATGTTCAGATACCTAGAACTTTTAAAGTGCAATCATGTCATTTTTTAGTTCTAAAATTGGTGTTTAAAAGAAAGTAAGAGAGAATATAATTTCATTTTACCAAAAATTCTTCCTATACAACTCCAGAGACCCTGTTTATACTCCGATTTATTGCACTCTTTCTATATTAATCCCCTAAATATTAGTTATTTCCTATTCAACTAATTATAGTTTTGTTTACCCATATTAACAGCGAGATTCATCAATTTCGGATAAAAAACTTGTTTCGAACAACTCAGCCATCAACAGTGTGGTCAACACTTTTGCCAACTCTACTAACTGCCTAATATCCTCAATCGAAATGATTTCAACTATTGATTTTTATCACATTAATATTACACCATTCGTTTGATAAAAAATGTTGTCATAAAATTTTTATATTCTAACGCTCAGTAGAAGATGCAATTTGTACGATCTACACGCTCCGAAAGAAAATAGCTAGCACGAGAGAGCGCGAAGGTGAGAGAGAAAAGGAAAAGTGAGACTTGGAAAAACAAGTGAAAATATCTGGTTTTACCTGTATGTAAGTACCGCTGAACAGGTAGGTAGGGTAGTTAGCCTGTCTGCGCTCAAACGCAGGCATAACAAGTCCTGTTCGCGCTGGCGACAAGAACTTGAGCGTATGCTTGCGCTCGCAGCTGTGATGAGAATTTTGTTTGCGCGCTCTCTTTCTCTCTCTCTCTGCATGTTACTTTTATTGCCTTTTACCTTTTGTGCATTTTTGTTTACTCTTTTGGCCATTATTTAGTTACGCGCTCAGCACTAATGAGCGTTGAGATGTGGCCCAAAACAAGTTGCCACATTTGGTGAGAGTTGCCAGCGCTCGAAATGGTATGTTCTTGTTGCGAGTTGTTTGTGTGGTTGTTGGCTGTGCGGCCGTTGTAAATTGTAAATGATCTTGCTGGACAGCTTTTCCAACAGTTACACTGTGGACATATTTTTGTTGGCACTACTTGCTGTTGTTGTTGCTATTGTTGTTATGGTTGTTGTCGGTTGTTGCTATTGCCATTTTCCTGTGCGCTTGATGTCTTCACTGCTGCCTTGTTGTTGGTGCATTAAAAAATGTCTGCATTTGTTGTGCGCGCTGGCTTACTTCACGGCGCACAGTTGTTGCCCGCTATTGTGTTGTTTTTGTATATTTATAATACGTGTCTGTGGCAAGTTGCAACTAGCCCACACGGCTAATTGAGAGTTTGGCTGTCAGTGAGCACAACAGACAGCAGGTGAGAGAGAGAGAGAGTGGGAGTGAGAGAGCGAGCGTCTTATTAGTTTGTTCTTGCGCTCTCTTGCTGATCGCGAACGCGCTGCCCAGCCAGTTGGCCAAATCTTAACACCTCCATTCCGGCCGATACGCACTCCAAACACTTGGCGGCCTCTCCAGTTTTGTTACGACCGCGATTTTGTGTAGCAGCGTTGCGCGGACGTTTCGTTTTGTCGAAAATTTTTGGATTTTCTGTGCGAACTGAGACGCGTTCGTGGAGTTCAGCTCAGTTATCCATTGAAATAATTTTGTGTAGTTTTATTTTGAATGTGAATTGCGAATTGAAAGATACTAAAAGTTGAAGAGAAGTGTTTATTTAAGAAAAAAAAATATATATTTTATGATATTTTGAGGGAAATTTCTATCAAAATTTATAAAAAATACATAATTGTGATTGTGTTGCCACAGCATATACAGCTGAAATAGTGATTGCTTTGCAATTCTTCTATCAAATCTACAATACAATAAATAAAGTCTACAAAGTGCAAATAAAATGTGTGAACGGCATGTGTTTGTGGCATATTCCTGCGCCAAATGCGGCGGAGGTGAAGTGTTCTAAGCGGTGCTACCTTTGAAAAGTAAGCAAAAAATTATTGAAAATACACACATACAAGCTTACAAATTGAAATAAAAAATAGAAATTCTTAAAAAATCACAAAAATCTCAAAATTGTTAAATTGTGTTTACCAGTGTGAAAGTGCAACATTTGCCGCTGAAGTCCGCAAATTTTATAAGCAAAAATATTCAATATAAAGCAACAATTACAACAAATCCCACCACCAACAACTCGCATTTTAAGGATTACAAAGTCACTGCAACACTAATGCAACATAAATGGTAAATGCCCCGTGCAACTTTTCTTAATTCTCCTACAAAAACAAAATGGAAAAAAAATACTTCTTAGATTTTCGATAAATATTTCCTTTTGCCTCGGCTGTGTTGTGCATTTCGCTTGTGTGTAAAATTCTGGTTTAGCGCATTCACCAAAATATTATTTTTGTTTTGTATTCCGCATGTTGCATGGTTATGGTTGCATGCAACAAGTAGGCATATGTGCTTTGAAAAATTTTCATTATGTTACGTGTGTGACTTAGTTGTAGTATGTTATATTTGCCGACGCTGTTAGTTGACAGCCGCTGCGTGCTTGGCATACGCATGCGCAAACGGCCGTCGCATGGAAAGTCTCTAGTTCCTGCAGTTTGTTCAATCGCCAGTGTGGATTGTTTTTTTTTATGTAAAGGCAATCATATATGAATTCAAATTCATTGTGGTTGCTGGATATGTCGATACGCCATTTTATGTGTGGATGTGTGTGGACAACTGAAAATCGGTTGGTGAAAATTCAATTCAAAATTGGTGTTTTAGTGCTCATTGTTGTTGTAAGAAAGGAGTTGTGTGGTGATTTTGTAGTAATCTTTACTTCTGAAGATCTGATTTCATAAATTTGAAGCAGAAAGCTGTTGAATCAAGCAGACAATGTTCTAGCACGCAAAGTCCCCGAAAAAAACTTTTCTCAATTTGGTGGCAAGGACGTTCGCATAGAAATGTATATTTATATAAAAAAGCACTTTCTAAAACAGTACAGACTTTTCGAAAAGTGTTCTAATATAATTTTAAACATAGGAAAATCGGCCAGTATCAAATAAAAAGTACCGTTAGATTTTTGAAATTGTTCAAATCGATCAGTAATCACTACCTATCGCCTCTGCTATTATCTCTAAGCTATCTGAGAATAAAAATTTGTAAAGAGAATCCCGACTTTTATCTTTAAAGAATTCTAAACATGAACGTTGTCGGTTTGTAACTAGACAATATGTCTGAAATTTTTTAAAATACAATAAAAAACGAAAAGTCTTGACGAAATAGCCTTTCCTTACTACTACCGCTTTAAAATAGGCATCTAAGTCACCTACATATGTCATTTTCAATAAAGCTGCTATGCAACTTGAGTTAGTTCCAATAAAGCTTTTAGATCTGATCTTCGAGATAACATGAATTTGAAACCGTAGACTGTCCACAACCATACTACTCGACGAATGAAGCCATCTTCGAAATTTATTCGAATATGAAAATCTTATGAATATGGAGATCCAAATGATAATCGCTTATCCAACACCACACATGACATAACTTTCAGACCAATTTATACAAATAAGCGCTGATAATATGAAAATTGTGAATATAATCCTGGCGATTATGTGAATAAATTTCAGCTGATGATTTAATTAATGCAAGCGATTTGTACAAGAACATTAGGGTGAGCGCGTTTCTTAATAAAGAAATAGAAAGCTTTCGAGCACTGCAAAGCCTCGCACCAACAACTCAAACTCAAATAGTTGTATAAAGTAACTCAAAACTTCCAGTCGCCATTATATATACTCGCGCATACTTATGCCGCATATTTTGATCATTAAGACGAAGTGGAAAAAGTTAAACAAAAAAATATAAAATAAAGAAAATCAGTAGAAAAAGTCTCATAAATGGCCGCTAATGTTATTTCGTTAATAACCGAGTCGATGGCAAAGCAGGCGCTGTTATCGTAATTAAGGCAACTGCAATAACAATAAAAAATCAAAATTATTACAAAACAATAGCAACAAAAAAACCGAAAATAACAACAACAAAAAACTGCTTCACACCTTGGCGCGACGGCGCAGGCGCAAAAGTTGTTTTGGGCAGCGGATCGAATGTGCCGCCAGCAACAATAAATTTCACACGTACGCGTATATTATGTACATACATATCTCCCACAGACGACGGACGGCTGAAACTCGTACGTATGTGGCTCTTGTGTTGTTGCTTTAAAAGTTTAAAAGCCGGCACAAGCTGGCCGAAAACATTCCAACACGCCGTACGGGCTGCTGTAATAGCTGCTAGAAACTTGCTTATAAATAGACTTATATGTTGCCATAATTTAAGCTACAGCTTCAGCTCAACTCAACTCAACTCCGGCATAATTGTTGGTGTTTATTCTGCGCGTTTTTTGTTGTTTTTGATTTTTTGGTATTTTTTAATTTTATTTTTGATTTCTATGTATATATATATTTTTTTTTAAGGTTTTTTATAGTTTTTTTTGAAATATTTTAGTTGTGCTGTCGCTGAAGAGGCGTGTTAGACGCTGCTTGGTGTGAATGAGGTGTGAATATGTCTTTAGTTGGTAGGGTGTATTTTTTTTATTTTTTTAAATATTTTGTTTTTGGTGTGTCAACAAGTGTGCGCGGCTGTCGGGCGCTAAAATTAAATTGTATTAATTGCTTTTCAGTATGTGTAAATTTTCAAACGCATATCTGTTTACAAGCAGCATTTATGATAATTTTTTTTTTCAAAAATTGCGCAATATTTTTATATTATTTTTTTTTTTTTACACGTTAATTGCTTGGAAAGGATGACTAAGTTGATTATAGATAAGTTAAACAGCTGACAGATGTGTGAAAAAAATAATTTTAATATTGAAAACAAATAAAATAACATAAAAAATATAAAATAAAAAAAAATTATAAAAAAATTAAAATTTATTTATTACAGTTAAAAACAATTCTGAAATTATAAAAACAATTTTTTTTGATTGGGAAACAGAATAAAAATATATCTAAAAAATAAAAAATATACAAAAATAATATAAATATAAAATTGAGTTAATAAAACAGCTAATAATCCTGTGAAAAACAATTTTTAAAATTAAAAAAGTTGTATTTTTAATAAAAAAAACAGAAAAAATATAAAAATAGAATAAAAAGAAAATAATAAAAAAAATTGAAAATAATAAAAAATAAAAAATTATAAAAAATTTTAATTATAAATTCTAATAAAATTGAAATTGAAAAAAAAAATAATAAAAAAATTTGAAAGTAATAAGAAATAAAATATTATAAAAAATTTTAATTAACCAAAAATTTTAATTACAAATTCTAATAAAATTGAGTTAATAAAACAGCTAATAATCCTGTGAAAAACAATTTTTAAAATTAATAAAAAATTATTTTTAATAAAAAAACAGAAAAAAATAAAAATAATAAAAAAAAATTATAAAAAATTCTAATTAACAAAAAAAATTTAACTCAAAATTATAATGACTAATTAAAATTTAGATAATTATTTTAAATTACAATACATTTTAATTATTAATATTATTTTTTTAAGCAATGTTCCTAGTGTGTTTAGGAACATTTGCAACAGATAACACTAAAATGCAGACACAAGTGAACCAATTCTTTTCGGAATCACGAAAATTAATACTAGTATGCTTAAAAACTCCATAACTATCACCTTTACTTAGTGGCGCCACAGAAATAATTAATAGAATAACTTCACGCTCTGCAACATGTTGCAGAAACATGTTGATTATAGACTATTTTATGCAACCACACCCACAATTTGTCTAACAACAGCTTTGGACTTCATAATTTCGGCATTTTATTTATAATAATATTAATTTTTCGTTCCACTTGGTTCGTTGCCGTGGCAACTGTGTCAGGTCAATTTGATTTGGCATTGAGTGCGCTAATGAACTTCGTCGCGAATGCGATTTGTCAATTATTCATTTCGATTAAAGTGTTGAAGTCATAAAGTTGACAACTCAAGACAAAACAGGCATAATTAGCGACAAGAATTTGCCAATCAATGCAACAAACACAAGGCACTAACGGTGCTCGGTTGTACGGTATTTCATTATTTGTATTTGCATTTGTGTTTGTGTGTGCGGTGAGTGCGCCAATTGGTTTGTCAAGCGGACATTGACGCCTCCGCTATCAATTTATCGCGCATACTTCGCATATAATAAATATTTATGAGCGCCTAGGCATAACTCTATCTCTCGCCACTCGCCACTGCAGTTGTCTATGCTTGTGTATGTGTGTTTGTGTGTGCTAAAGCGCCCTGTGCGACAGTATGCCGTTTAATTGCATATAAAACATTAAGTTACTGGCAATTAAACGCATTAGCAGCTTAACTTAAGCTTAAGTGAGCGGCAATAAAAGCACTCAGCTGTCTAGCACGCAATCGCTTTGGTTTATTCAACAACAACAACCACGAGGTGTATAACAAACATTTTTTCGGCTCAACAGCTTGTTTGTTGTTCGCTGATTGCTGCTGGTGACACACACACACATATATATGTAAGCATATCTAGTATAAGTAGCGCCGACGCCAGCAATCGGTGTGTTGTTGTGTGCGCTTTGTGATTTAACAAATCAAAATCGAAAAAAACGGCGAGCAATAAAAGTGCACCCATAAATGTCAGTAAGAATCAACTAAGAATAAAGCATAGCTGTAATAAATGTAAAAGCTACAAATAGTGTGGCAGTGACAGCAGAATTCATATTGTTGACCATGAACCAAGTTGAGGTTCAACAGCAGCAGCAAATATTGATATTTTTCTATTCTTGTTGTTGTTGGCAAATTGCAGTTACGTTTTTTCTTGTATTTTTATTAATTTCCTATGCATATATGGCACTAATAGCAGCTCTTAAAAGCAATATTACCAATAGCAATAACAACAACAACGAATCACTGGCGTTCCACATAGTGTAATGGCAATTACTTGCTATGTGCTGTCATGCGGCAGCTTGTTTTGGCAATCAGAATTTGTTAAACAAATGTTTGCAAGCAACGCGTTCTCGTAACGAAGTCAACATGTGGCGCACGAAGTGAAAAAACCCCATGTTGACAGGCATGGCAAGGCAGGTGCGTAGCGCATGCAACATGTTGTGGCAGCGAGGGAGCGAAAGTGGGGAAAAATATTAAATTGAATATAAAAAATAGCGAGAAATATGCTTTAATAATAATTTTAATAACTTCGAAAATTTTCGAAAATACAAAAAATTAAATTCGAAAATTTTCGAAGATTAAAACAATATCAAAATTTTTGACGTTACATGCAAGTGTTTTAAAAAATTTTTAAAATTAACGACAATTTGATTATTATAATTTTCGAAAATATTAAAAATAATTTCGAAAACTTTCGAAGATTGAAAAAAAGTCAAAATTTTTGAAAATACATAATTGAAAAAGTTTAAAAAAGAGTGCAAAATTTTCGAAAATATAAAAATAAAATTCAAAAATTTTCGAAGATTAAAATAATTTCAAAATTTTTGAAATTACATACACATGTTTTAAATGAATTAAAAATGTTCGAAAATTTGTTTTTTTAATTTTCGAAAATATGAAAAATAATTTCGAAAACTTTCGAAGATTAAAAAGTTTCAAAATTTTCGAAAATACATAATTAAAAAAGTTTAAAAAAAGTTCAAAATTTTCGAAAATATAATTTATATTATAATTTGTATTTTTTTCAAATTTTCGAAATTTTTTTTACTATGGAAATATTTTGAAGAACTATTTAGAAATATTGCACATATACTCGTATATTTTGAAGAACTATTTAGAAATATTGCACATATACTCGTATATTGCAGAGTTTTCTATAGAAATCAGCAAAAATAGTTTGTATATATCCCTCTGCTTGAAATATGAACTAAGTATTAAACAATTTTATAAAATTTTGACAACAGCGTCATCTATAATTTTATTAATTTTTTGAAAGTATTTCAGTTTTCTATCATTATGAGTAATTGCTTGTATTATCGAACATATTTTTACAACTTTAATTTCCAAACAAATAAGTATTGATAACCCCCTTAGTGGTAATTCCTACTAACGACACTGCATTAATCACAGCGGTGATTTACCGCGAAACACGAATTATTCACAAATGAAATCGCAAATGCAATTTTTGATTGACCTTTTTTTTTGGTCGGAATTTCGCAAAGGTGTGGGGGTGATGGTCACAATTCGCGCTAACTGCGAGTAATAATACTTCATTATAAATATGAAACAAATCTGTAAATGAGAAAATTAATACAAAAAGCGTTAGACTACAGGCACAAACGTGTCTCAACACGCTTAAGCTGTGATTGAGTGCCAATAAAACACGGGCGCAACACTCATTGAGCGTTTTGCTTATTGTTTTTGGGTCCAAAGTCAGGCAATCGTTTCGGCGCTCATTCATGTTGTGCATTTGTTATTGTTATTATTTTATTTATATTTTTTTATTGGGTGTGAAGTAAAGCTCTGCTTGCATACAACTGCCACTAATGCGCTCTCTAAATTATTAATTCGCAAAAATATTTATTTTATTTGATTTCGGATTTAATGTGGATTCAGTTTCTTAGAAAAACGGATAATGTAGTCATTAATGGTTATGCATTTTTTGTTGTTTTTTAGCAATACTACTGTGTGACATGAGTCAGTAAACCGGAAGGATTACTACCTAATATCGCTGATTTTTGTTATTATTATTTTTGTTGTAATAAATTGAGGCCATATGTTTTGCTGATTGCTGTATAAATCTCGAAATCCTGGAATTGCTTGCACATGACAGCTGTCAAAGTTGTTAAAAAACCATAGTCATTACTGCTTGAGAGCTCAAGTAAATCTTAGCTTCGGATCCTCTCGTTTTCCATGGACCACTATCTCCAGTGTGGGTCCAAAAGTTTTTTACTTATAATTTCTAGAAATAGCTTTCTCGTCGAAGTACTATTTTTATCCAGTTTCAGTTTCGCCTCTAATCAGTAGTTTTGCTTACCCATCTTCCTTCCTTTCTCAACCTTAATTTATAATGAATATTGAGGAACCCCATAGATCATCTGTACAACCTCTCCAATATTCTAAAATGCAAAGTTTGATTTAAAATTCTTTTTATGAGTTATAGCTATATTCTCTCTCTCCATATATTGTTCTAGGATAGTATCACTAAAAGCCACTCTAAGTATTATTTTTCACTTTAGTAGTAAATATTTTAAAGCCACCTAAAAATAATCAATAGGAAACTCTTTGATGGCTTCTTAAATTAACTTTCCTCTTATCGCGCTTCTGTCTGTTCGGGAAATTGGGGGCATTAAGCAGCTACTTATGGCCTCAACTCTGGCTTCTCAAGCCTACTGATTTGTACGAATTTCACACGGCACTCGCTGGCCACATTATCAACGCTGTGCTACTAGCGAGCCGCCGTTGCTATCAACCACTTATATATATGCTTGTTGTTGTTGTTTTCCTTCGCTAATATTTCCACATCAATTAATTTCCGCCAAATGACAATTGAATTCTGCAATTGCGGTTGTCAAAAGTGCGATGGGTTATCACTGACGCTGTCATCAGCTGTGGAATTTAGTTAGTTAGTTGGCTGGCCATTTAGACGCTGGCTGGCTAGCTGGCTGGCGCGCCGGTTTGGTTGGTAAGTGGGATGTCAGCGTCATCATTAAGCGATGAACTGTGGCGAAGCGGACGCGAATGACGCTGAGAACGCTACGGATATTAGTAAAGTTGATGATGCTGATTGAGCAGCAACAATACTAGCAACACTAAGAAAAATAAGAACAAGGAAAGCTCAGCCTATGAATGTTGGTGGAAATGTAAGTTGATGATGGCAGCGGGCGGCGCGGTGGCAGCGTGAACAACAATGAAATCTACTCAATTTGCTGCGCTGATGCGCTTCACTGCACAGGCTTTTCGCCAGACGACTATTTCTAGGCACATACAAGTATATGAAATATTTGAGCGTGTGTGTGTGTTGCTCCTCCGTGTTGCTGCTGCTGCTGAAAAATTAAATATTGACAATTTAAACGCTGTGTTGCTAGGAAGCGGCCGCAACAATTCAACAGCTTTCAGTGTCAATATTATTTTCATTGTCACATATTTCCGCAAAGAAAAGAGCGCAAAAAACAAAAACAACAAAAACGACAAAAAATGCAGCAAATAGGAGTCATAAAAAGCAGCAAATGAGAAAAAGTCACAAAAGCAAAAATGTGCAAAAATTGCTGTCTGCTGGCAAGCAATAATAAAGGAATAAACTAAGCAAATTGCCGTTTAGTCGGTCGCGTTTGGTCGACCGTTAAAGTGCCACTATTTATATGCCCGTGTGTGTATGTAAGAGTGTGTATGTGCGCGCTTCAGAAAGTCAGCAATTATCCGGTGCAGTAGCGACAGAAGTCACCAGAATTTCGCTAAGCGCGCGAGTCGAGCAGCTAGTCATACAGCAAATGAAAAAGTGGCATTGGCAGTGGCGCAAGCGCGGCAAGTGCGGCAGCGGCAGTCAGCGCAACTATGCGCGTTGCCATTTAAGGTGCCAGCAATGGCAGGATTCGCACAAAGCAACAGATATATTTCATTATTATTATATTTCAAGCAACTAGAAATATTTTCTGTATGCGAGCGTATAAGTGAGTCTGTATGACAAACTGACTGCGCATCCTTTTTTGGTACGGCATGGTTTCAAAATGAGCATATTTACATTATATAAAGCTTTTTGAGATATAAATATATATAATAAATACTAGTAAGCCGCAGATTTGTGGTATTTAAGTATATCAGAATATCTTAAATATTATGTTCTCCTCGTGCCACTTATGTATCTTTAAGAATACCTGTGAAGCCTCAGTCTCCAAAACACCTTTCAGAACACCACCCTCAATTGTATATAATATACTTATAATGCATATACCTGTCCACATGTCTCTCGCTTACACCAAACGATTGCGTCACTTTGGTATTTTAGTGGTCACTAAAAATTTTGATTATTTCCTATATGCGCGCCCTTCGTCTGGGCGTTCAATAAAAACAATCTTTTATTTTCGTTTCATTTTTTTGTATACATTCTAAAAATACGATTTAATAGGCTTGGGAAAATACTATTGCTTAGCTACAATACAATTGATTGTGTTTAAATAATAGCTGTTGAACGCGAGTCACAGCACAAACACCTTCATAGACACACATTTACTACGGCGCAATTAAAATAGCCGTCATTCAAATGTCACTGTGTTGGTATGCGTCTAATTAGTATGGTATTTACTTAATATAAAGTCAGCTATCGGTATGCGCTGCGTACAAATTCATTTTAGTTGCTAAAATTTTAAAAGATTTTCCCTGACATTTAAGTAGTTGCGTTGTTAGTTATTTTAATTAAGCAAAAGTCTTGTGTTTCGTAGGGAAATAGAGACATTAAAGTGGTTGGAGTTTATGAAGCACTTGTGTCATTAGTAATTCCATAAACTTGATGCCTATAAAATGGTATTGTAAGACTTCATTAATGAGATCGTAGCTTTGTTTTGACTTTGTCAGGTGATTACTGAAGGGTTTTAAGGGAAAAGTGCTTGTGCAGGGGAAGATTAAATCGTATAACTACTATTAACTAGCCTTGAAGATTTATGTGCTTGAGTTTTTTGGCAATAAACTTTGTTAAATAGTTGATTGGGGTTTAAAAATAAATTATTTTCTTTGGTTTTAATTAAATTTTTTTTATTTTTTGTTTGCTTTATTATTTTTAACTTTTTTTTTTAAATAATCGTATTTTTGAATACGAAGTTCTCATGGTTTTATATAATATACAACCATTCCATTCCATAAAAAGAAGCTACTTATTGGTATAAGCACCAGTTTGGGACGATGTCAATTCTGCAATGAATGTAATTTTTTCATCATTTAAGGGAGTTGGTCATAAAATTCATTAAAAAATATTCTAAAGCTAAACATTTTTCAAAATGATTTTGGTTTTTTAAATGTTTGGAGACTTTAAACAAGTTTGGAGACATTCAAAATATTTGGAGAGTTTGAAAATTTTTTGAAAATTTAAAATTTTTAGTTAAAATATAAGATATTTGGATAGCTTGAACATATTTGGAGATTAAAAAAAATACGCAAAATATTTGGAGAGTTTGAAAATTTTTACAAAATTGAAAATTTTTAGTTGAAATATATTTGAATAGCTTGAAAATGTTTGGAGATTTTTAAATTTTTGTAGAGTTTGAGTTTTTTGGAGAATTTGAAAATATTTTGTCATGCACATTCTTTAGATTATTATTAATTTATTTTTTATATTTATTATTATATTTTCTTAACATTTATCTGAATGACCTTTCTTTGAAAAATCCGTATGGAAAGTATGGAAAGCAATTCATTCACTGATAACCACGAACAACCATTTTACTGTTTTTCTATTTTAATTCTTTTCTTTCGGATTCTTTCAACATCCTCACATTTATATATTCGCAAAATGTATTTCGCCAATTTTTATTGCCACACACATAAAATTTAAATGACCGCCATCGCTCAAAATATATTCGTTTGTGTTGTCTTAATTAGCAAGACGAATGTGGTATTTCCGCAAGATTTATTTGTCGCTGCATAGCGAATGTTGAAAATCAATAAAAATGCAAATTAATGGCTTATTAAAGTAGTGGCAGGTAGCGAAATTTGGCGGTTTAATTATGTATCAAAAATGTAATAAATGCAATTGGTTAGAAAATTGTTGTTGCAAAGCACACAATTTCGATTGATTGTGGGATAAAAGGAAATTGGAAATTTTTGGATTTATTTTTAGATATGTACTATATATGAATATGTATGTTAGCGCTTAATTGCTCCCAAATCTTTAATCGTTTTTTTATTTTCACTTAAGTTGTATGATTTCATATAACGGTATGTTTGAAGTTTAAGTGTGTTACTGTTAAAAATAGTTTATATAATTTTTTAAAGATTGTGTGGAACATTAAGCTCATGTGGAGTTAATTATGTTGTGTAGTAATCATTATTATTACAAAATTTAAAAATGGAGCTTTTGGAAAGTGAGTTATAATTTTTGATAACATTTTTTTACTCAAAAATAGTGAAAGAGGAAAGCGAAGTGACTTAAAATCTAATTTGAGTTATTCACTTCATAAAATCATTAAATTCGGTTTCATTTAATGGTTTGAAAAATACCAAAAACACCAAAAAATATTCTAATTCAAATTTTCAACATCTGGCAGCTCCAACTCCACTCCACTCAATGACTCAGTTCTTTAATGCATTTGCAGTCAGTCGCTGCGAACAATCAATCAAATTAATGGTTATTAATAGCAACAAATACATACGCATTGTCTCTGCATGTATGAACACGCTGAGTTTAGCAGAGCGAAGTTAATTATGTAGGCAGGTTCTATGTAGTAAGTTCTTTTTGATTTTCCCCTCCATATATTGGCCACAAACATTGGGTAGTGAAGGGCCGCGGCAAAGGCAAAAATCTCGCAAGGAATAATTGAAAAATTTTAATTTTGAACGGCCAACAGTGACTGGCCGCTTTCAAGCAGCAGAAAAACAACAAAAAAATCAGAAAATAGAAAATTTCGATTAATAAGCAGTTGTCAGTTAAATTATGCGTAAGCTATGCGCCGTAAAGTGTTTGCTTGATAAGCAGCAGATCACAGCAAATGGATTCGAATAAATCGCGGCAGCAGAAAAAAAAAACAAAAACAGAAAAACTGAAAACAATAAAAGCGGCTCTAAGAACAATTAAGGGCCGTTAGACCATTCGAAACGAAACTACGCAGCTGATAGAAGCACACACACACACACATGTATGTATATTCAAGCGAGTTCGTTGCTTAAGTCTTTAGTATTTCATGCTTTTCAGCTGTATTTTGGCAGCGCCGCAGCATGCAGCCGTGTGAGCGCTTTTTACCATGTGTGTTGTTGTTAAATTTGTATTTTTCGTTGTTTTTTTTTGTTCTCTCAACTGCTTGGCATTCACCGTCATTTATTCAATTATGTATATATGTTTGTATGTTTGTATATGGCATTTCGCCGACCAATAAGTCAAGCAGACAATCCGGCAGTATGCCGCTCAGTCAGCCGCCCTATAACCAGTTAGGCGTTCGCTTGCTCGCCCCATAGCTGTGTTGGCTAGCTGTGGCTGGCTGTAAGCTGACTGCTGGTCAGCCAACAATGGCCATTGACCGAAACAAATCATCTGCAAACAAGTTCATACGAAAACTACACTAAAACAGATAACAATAACTACAGCAACAACTATAGAGAAACAAAAACAACAGCAATAATAATAATATTTAAAGTAAAACAACAACAATAAACATAATATATTTGTTAGTCTAGTTGGCGATTGCGCCAGCAGCTGAGAATATCACATTTGAAAGTTTATAACTTTTATAACGGCTAAAGCATATATACATATATTAAGTTAATTTCTTGC
The DNA here is from genome assembly GCA_031772095.1 of Zeugodacus tau. Classification (NCBI taxonomy): domain Eukaryota; kingdom Metazoa; phylum Arthropoda; class Insecta; order Diptera; family Tephritidae; genus Zeugodacus; species Zeugodacus tau. The sequence continues at coordinate 75,889,158 of CM062651.1, read as the reverse complement.
TGATATTCTCACACAAGCACAATTCTACTAAGAAAGTCTTGCGTTTATATCTCGTAATACCTTGTCTTTTGATTAATTATTTTGCATTACTTTCGACATTACTTGCTGATTCTAAGATAACTGTTGTCTCTTTCGCTTGTTGTATGTGACAAGCGCTGAAGCGCGTTGAGTTGGTTGACAGCTGTGTCTGCGTCTGTGGGCAGCATTCAACAGAATGTCACCACAGTAAGCGCCTTCGAGTGGAGCATATGTAATTATACGGGCTTATATAATTTCCAAACACGGATTTTTATTGTTTTAGATAAATAGCTAAACTGTCAGTGTTGTAGTTGTTGTTTTTGCAGTTAAATTTATGGCTTAAGCAGTTAGCGTTGGTGCGCATTTGTATTGCAAACAAAACATATGCAAATTACGAGGCTTACTTTGTGCCCACACACACACATATATATACGAAAGGGTATAAGCGTAAAACTTTGCAAAAATGTAAGCTCAGCTACATTTTCTCGCGGTAAATATGTGGAAACAAAATAAAAAAAATAATTTGAAATTTTCAACAATTTAGTGTTTTGAGAGTTTTTAAAAATTTGGAGACTTTGAAAAATTTTGGAGAGTTTCAAAATTTTTTAAATGTGATTTAATATGGAAAAAAATATTTTTTATTGTCATTAATTTGAAGTTTTGAGAGTTTCTAAATATTTGGAGACTTTGAAAATTTTTGGAGAGTTTCAAAATATTTGGAGAGTTTCAAAATTTTTCCAAATTTTGATTTTATTTAGATAATTTGAACATATTTGAAGTGTTTAAAATTTGTGTAGAGTTTGATTTTATTTGGAGAGTTTCAAAATATTTTGATTTGTATTTTCTATAGATTAATGTTAGAACTTTGAGATTTTAATTTTAATTTCAATATTTTATATACGCAATCTCTACATTGCGCATCTTTTTCGCAGAAACTATTTGAATTTAGCGTCACTTACTCCAGCTTGCCGCACACACTGTCTCACTACTGCAAGTAACTGCATACATACATAGAAACATAAGCGTGTCTGCCTCTTCGAATGTAGTGAAACATTCTTTGCTGTTATTTTACGGTTAACCCAATTTTTACAATCGTAAATTTAATTGCGGTATATATTAAAAAACAAAACGGTGCTTTATGCCTGTAACTGTGACTGTTGTAGCAGTGTTGCGAAAACAAAGAAATAAAAAAAAACAACAACTGCCCCCCCAGAGAACATGTGAAGCAATTAACTGACTACTCCTTTTTTTATGGCGCGCACACAATTTTTCGTCTAATTCTGGCTGAGGCTGCGGCGCTTACTTTCAAATGCGGTGGCTTTAGTTCAACGCTCGTTTTTGTATCATAAAATCCCAGCTGTGGATGCTAGAATGACAAGGGGTCAAAGGCACACTAGTAGGCAGGCAGTCAGGCAGGCAGACAGAACGAGAACTGCCAAATGCAAACTGTAACAATAAAGCACACAACAACAACAAATTTGAAGAAAAATGTAGCGCAGCATAAATTTTATAACAACATCTCGGCAGAAATTCACAAAAACAACAACAAAAAAGCAACGGAGCTGTAAAAGCCACAAACAACAGCGACTATAAAAATTCTAGCGCCATAAAGCAAACAGTTTAACAGACGCGTTACAAATTTTATGCTACCATTCTTGAGCATACTTTTGTCGCCGCTGCCGAGCTCACTTGATCAATAGCCGTTGTGTTTGAGCAGTGAGAAAATGAGGCAGCGCCGGTAGATGGACGAGCGTCCGAGCAGTCGATATGCAATGCGTCGCGCCGTACTTGACCGACAATTAAAAATGGCAATGAATTGCGTTAAATCAAGTTTGTTGCTTAAGTCTTCAGTTTCAGCATGCGTGTTGCTCGCTGTCCGCTTTTTATTGGAAATATGCTGATATAAAAATGTGTTGCAAAATTTTTGCGAAAATGTTGTAGAGTTCTGTTGCTTTTCGCCTTTTTTGTTTGTCTGTTCGCTTTGCTTGGCTCAACACTCATCAGCGACTGGCGGACAGGCGGCGGTATGGCAGTTGGCAAGCTGCGCACGCATTCGCCAGTTTCGCGCAAGAATTGCTCAAGAATGCCAATTTGCTGTAGACAGCCTTTTTCGGGTTATTTTGCTGTTTTATGTCGCGGCTGTTAATGTTATATCGTTGTTGCTTTTTTTGGCTTGAAATTCAGTTTTCGTCTCTGATTTGAAGTTTTTTATGCAATCCAAGCTGTTGCTTTGTCTTTAATGAATTTTTGGTTAATTTTCGTTTGTTTTACTTTATTGTTGTTGTTTTTGTATTTTTGTATTTTTTTTTATTTTTGTTGTTATTTTTTTTCTTGTGTAATTTTTATTGATGTTTGCAATTATTCGTTTTGTAATCGATTTGCGCGCATTGACTGCAGTCACCGCCGCGGTATCGTTCATCATAAAAATTGTGAATGTGCAATAACAGCAAAAATAACAACAACTATGCCGGCACTCATTACTTGACATACGTTGCATGCGTCGTGCAACTTTGCAACTTGAAAATCAACTGCGCATTTTTGAAATTCACTTTTAAACGTTCCCAGTTTGTAACAATCATTCACGCAAAAACCGAGAAAAATACAAGAACAACAACAATCACTCACAACCAAAATTAAGTGGAAATAAAAGCGTTGCATTGACAATTGGCAGCATAGCTAGTTATCCGTTACACTGTATGTACTGCAGCGCTTGGCTTAGCGGCGTCGACAAATCGAGTGGCTTTGGAGAAGGGCGCTTGCGAAATGGCAGCGTTGATATTTCCAAAGAACCGATACTTTCTGAAAAATTAAATATGCACGATACAAAGTAACGGTGCTGGCAGCAGCAAATGATTGGGGAAATGGTTGGGGAATTGCTATGACAGTGGCATCAAAACTGCCATACTTCTAAAGATAAGCAGACAACCCGAGGAGTTGAGCTCTCTTCTTGCACTGATTTAAATTTAGTCGAGTAGTGCAACTATTCCTCATTTTCGAAAATATAACGGTAAAAAGTTTATGCTCATCTACAACTGTTATGTAGCTGAAGACAGTAGAAGTATTGCCTCAGCCTCACTTGAGAAGTTTGGTGGTCCACGAGTTTTATTTGGAGTAGATTTTATTGGGTGTGATTTCTATTAATCCATTTCTAGTTCTGAGTACCCTTGAATTGCTCAATATACCAGATGTGTTCAAAAAACAACGGGAATTTTCGTTTTTTGAAAAAATATTTGGTCTATAACTTTGCTTCCGCCGTTTTTTTTCTAAATTTAAGGTTTTTTTTCACTTAGTACAGCCTCACCGTATGTATCCGAAAGCATTCGACGAGCCTCAGCCACACTTTTATTTGAATTAAAAAAAGAAAAGCTAAAATTTCCCGCAAATGTCGAGAATTCGGCTCAAAAAGTGACATTTTCAAGATCGACCCAAGATCGATAAAAAAAAATCGATTTAATCGACCAGTGCTTGACCCTAGAGACATCTATTGGAAAACGGCGGAAGCAAAGTTGTAGACCTAATATTTATCGCTCAAATCACTTCTTAGAATTGATTTTTGGGATAGCCTTTCAACGATTTCTATTCACCTGAATTTTTTTTATTGTATTGAGGGGCATGTCTATCAACAATTTAAAAATTCCGTTATTTTTATACTCTCGCAACCTGTTGCACAGAGTATAATAGTTTTGTTCACCTAACGGTGGTTTGTGTCACCAAGAAATATAAGAGTTAGATATGGGGTTATATATACATAAATGATCAGGATGACGAGTAGATTTGAAATCCGGATGTCTGTCCGTCCGTCTGTCCGTCTGTCCGTGCAAGCGATAACTTGAGTAAAAATTAAGATATCTTAATGAAACTTGGAACACATGTTCCTTGGCACCCTGAGGAGGTTGCTTTCGAAAATGGGCAAAATCGGTCCACTGCCACGCCCACAAAATGGAGGAAACCGAAAACCTATACAGTGTCATAACTAAGCCATAAATAAAGTTATGAAAATGAAATTTGGAACATAGGATCCCATTAGGGAGGGGCAAATTTGGATGTAATTTTTTTGGAAAAGTGGGCGTGACCCCGCCCCCAAATATGTTTTTTGTATATAACTCGCAAACCAATAAAGCTATATAAGCCAAACTTTCTGCAGTCGTTTATTTTAGCCTTTTCCTTGTACAGTCCAAAAATGAAAGAAATCGGATAATAACCACGCCCACCTCCCATACAAAGGTTAAGTTGAAAATTACTAAAAGTGCGTTAACTAACTAACGAAAAACGTCAGAAACACCAAATTTTACATAAGAAATGGCAGATGGAAACTGCACTCAGATTTTTTTACAAAATGGAAAATGGGCGTGGCGTCGCCCACTTATGGGTCAAAGACCATATCTCAGGAACTACTCGACCGATTTCAATGAAACTTGGTTTGTAATAGTTTCCTTACATCCCAATGATATGTTGTGAAAATAGACCAAATCGCTTCACAACCACGCCTACTTCCAATATAACTCAATTTTGAATTCTTCGGATTCGTTCACGTTATAATATATACATTAGGAACCAATGAAGATAGCGAAATAAAACTTTACACAAACACTGTTTATGATCTGTTGCATCACTTGTGAAAAAATTGTCAAAATCGAACCATGACTTTTCAAGGCCCCTGATATCGAACATGCCTAAAGGTAATTTTTCACCGAAAATATACTTAGGTAAATCCCTCAGATATTTTAATGTAATTCATTCCCTCTGAATTTTTTCTTATAACAGTTCTCTCTGTACCTGAAATGGTAAAAATCGGGTCATAACTTCCCCCATATATGAATATATATACCTAATTATAAGTAATATTAAATTAAGTGAGCGTATAGTCTTCGATACATTGTATCTTGGTGGTGAAAATGAGTGAAATCGGTTTAGGAATTACCTCAGTCCCCATATACTATTTATGAAGATTTTCGTTATTCTATTGAACTTTATACCAAATATATGGGTCGACTTGTGTTATCTTTATAAAATTACATCAATAAATTGCGAGAGTATAAAATGTTCGGCTACACCCGAACTTAGCCCTTCCTTACTTGTTTGGACATACTTCGAGAGGTTTAGAGGTTTTTTAGTGTTATCAACTTCATTAATTGACTTTTCTTCGAAATTTTAATGTATCCAAGCAAGCTGATAAGTAAAATTTTATTTTTCTTTTTGTTTAAAAATCACTCATATAGTACTTCCCAAACAACTTTTCTGCCATCATCTACACCCAAACAAACCCACCGTACACTGCCATCGCCTAAATGCAACTCATTAAAAGCCACTATATGTTTGCCTCGGCGGTATTTATCGCATTGAAATGCGCATGCTTTTGAGAATATCTTAAAATGCTTCTGTTTGCCACGCAGGGTCCACTGCCATTTGCCATTTGCTACCGAATCCAACGATTTTGCCGAAAATTTTAAGCAAAACAGGAAAGCAAGAACAACAACACACTCAAAGTGCGGCGTGCAACAAATGGCTCTGCAATATGTAACTCTTCCTGTATATACATATGAGCGTGTGAGTATGCACCCTGTACCTGTACCAGGCCATACACGCACGGCTCTAATGTGAGGCGAAATTTTTGCGTGGCAAATAATGAAATGTGCAGCCACCAAAGCAAACGCTTCACCAACGACAACCTTTTCAGTTTGCATTGTGAAACCGCAAAAAGTTGCATGGAAAGGAGTGCGGCGCGGTGTGGTGAATTTCATTAGGACGCGCTGCGCTTTTTTTTGCGACAACGCACTCGAAAATCGACTGTTGCATACGAAATGCGCGGCGTTGCTACAACTTGTGCATGCTAAGAACAAATTCATCATAATTCTTTGCTGGACTTGCTGTAGTTGTTGTTGTTGTTGTTGCACATGCTCTTAGCTGCGCGTTGTATGCAAGAAAAGAACGCCAAAGCAAAACAAAGAACGCCCCAAAGGAGTTGCATATGTTTTTTGTAGCATATTTTACAGTTGTTGTTGTTGTTGCTGTTATTGTTTTTGTTACTTTTGTTTAATTTTCACTGCCATTTAAGTGGTTGCAGCTGATTTTTTTGGCAATGCTCACTTTGTCGTGGCGACTTCAGTTTTTTTCGGTTTTTTATGTGTTTGTTGTTATTGTTGTTGCTTTTTTTTTTGTTTTTATACTACTAACCACTGTATGCATGGCCGCTACAGTTTATGCTAAAGTGAAAATTTTAAGCGTCTCGAAAATGGTTTTAAAATTGAATTGAAGTTGGTAATTAAGAAGTGGCAGGGTTGGTCCACAACAACAACAACAATAGCACAACAACAACACGTTGACTAATAAAAATAATCGACAGCATCACATCATATTCGCATTCGAAGTCTTGAGGCTTGAGACAAAAAAAAAACAACAACAACAACATTTGTTGTTGGCATTTCGCATAAATTATGCGTGTTGTTGAATTTTTTAATGCTCTATTTTGGACTTTGGCTTTGTTTTTGCACTCAATTATGAATGCATGCATTTATTGTTGCTGTTGTTGTTGTTGAGCGCAATCTTAATTACAGCTCAGCAATTTCGTTAAATAATGGCAGAAAACTACATATAAGCATAGTTGAAAGTGCAGGAAAGTTTCACTGTTTGGCAGTTAAAGTTTGGTGAATGCATTTGAGAGCGGAAAGTGCGTATATTGTGGGGACTAGAAGCAGCCTGATGCTTGATGGCTGTCTTTTAACTAAATATAACAGTTGAAAACCGATTGGATTTGATATACTATTAGATAGTGAGGAGAAAATTTTAAAAATATTTAAAACAAGAAAAAACGTAACTTTGACTGTATCGAAGCTAATATACCCTTCACAGGTGCATTTCTTTTAGTAACTATGTGTTTAAGCAAATCTAAAGACGTAAGAAAAAGTAAGTAAAAAGAAAAGAAAACATTTTACTAATTCTTTTTAGCCGGGTTGTTCGCTAGAAACATTAAGGTTATATAATTAACCGCTCTGAACAAGTTCTTCGGAGATTATATTATTACCTTAAGCAGTAATCCATGTCAAATTTCGTGAAGATACCACGTCAAATGCGAGCTATATGCTATAGTGAACCGATCTGAACAATTTTTTCGGAGATTAAATTATTTATATGAGCAATAACTCACACCAAATTTCGTGAAGATATGTAGTAAAATGCGGAAGTTTTCCATACAAGCCCTTGATTCCGATCGTTCGGTTTGTATGGCAGCTATATGATATAGTGGTCCGATGTCGACAGTTCCGACAAATGGGCAGCTTCTTGAAGAGAAAATAACATGTGGAAAATTTCAAAACGATATCTTAAAAACTGAAGAACTAGTTCGTATATATACAGACAGACGGACATGGTTAAATCGACTCAGTTCAACATACTGATCATTTATATATATACTTTATAGGGCCTCCGACGCTTCCTTCTGGGTGTTACAAACTTCGTGACAAACTTAATATACCCTGTTCAGGGTATAAAAATCAATTTATAGTTTTAAAAGAATTTTATCTCTATATAAAATTACTACAGAAAAACAGCAAATATTTTCAATTGGTCCTGGAATTAGAATTACAAAAATATTGAGATTTTATGTCGCCTGGAAAATATTAGATTTTTTTTAATTTATACTAAATGTTAATGCTATGACAGACCCTATTTTTCTTATAAATATTTTAATATTTTTTTTTCCCAATTTCCAACCTTTTTCACACCTCAATATCGCTGCGCGTGCGCATATCATGCTCGACTGACTATGAAAACACTTTTCACTTATCGCCGCCATTAAATTGGTGTGTGTGTGTGCACATTTTCATTACTCACCCATAAGGCACCATTCCAACGTTCCGTTCCGCACTCTGGTTCGACACATGTGATTATTGCAACTTGCTAAACTGTTAATTGTTGTGGCAGTTGGCGTGCGCTTACCGCTTTGTTTTCACGCTCATTGCATGATAATAAATTGTGCATAAAAGCGTCTATTTATTTGTTGTTTCGAAAGTAAAAGTTGGGTTAGGAACATATGAGAACATTGGTATTTAATTTCCTGTAAAAAATCGACAAGAAATGGATGCAAATTAAAATTAAAATATTTTTATAAATTTTGTTCCAGTTAAAGGCTTTATTTTTTATATTTTTTTTATATTTCTTATGATTTGAAAAAACAGAAGAATTTGGTGGTATTGAGGTAGTGGAACCCAGAACTATACTCCGAAATCTATGAGCTCGAAAATCACGATAATTTTATTAGGATCCCTCATAAGAGTCGATAGAACCGAAAGCGATCTTGCCTTGGGTCTAACCACAATCAATGAAGTGATGAAGATAAAAGGAATAGGAAGAGTTGGCCTTATCCGAGTTTTGAACAGGATCAGATAGGATCATTTCGATCACGATCATTTTATAAGGATCCCTCAGAAGTGTAGATAGAACCGAAGGCGATCTTGCCGTGGATCTAACCACAATCAATGAAGTGATGAAGATAAAAGGAAGAGGAAGGGTTGGACTTATCTGAGATTTGAACAGGATCAGATAGGATTGAACCGAAGGCAATCTTGCCCTGCGTCTAACCACAATCAATGAAGTAATGAAGATAAAAGGAATAGGAAGGGTTGGCCTTATCCGAGATTTGAACAGGATCAGATAGGTTGTGAAAGTAAGGATCATTTTATAAGGGTCTCTCAGAAGAGTAGATAGAACCGAAGGCGATCTTGATTTGGGTCTAACCACAATCAATGAAGTGATGAAGATAAAAGGAAGAGGCAGGGTTGGCCTTATCCGAGATTTGAACAGGATCAGATAGGTTATGAAAATCACGATCATTTTATAAGGGTCCCTCAGAAGAGTAGATAGAACCGAAGGCGATCTTGCCGTGGATCTAACCACAATCAATGAAGTGATGAAGATAAAAGGAAGAGGAAGGGTTGGACTTATCTGAGATTTGAACAGGATCAGATAGGATTGAACCGAAGGCAATCTTGCCCTGCGTCTAACCACAATCAATGAAGTAATGAAGATAAAAGGAATAGGAAGGGTTGGCCTTATCCGAGATTTGAACTGGATTAGATAGGTTATGAAAGTCACGATCATTTTATAAGGATCCCTCAGAAGTGTAGATAGAACCGAAGGCGATCTTGCCGTGGATCTAACCACAATCAATGAAGTGATGAAGATAAAAGGAAGAGGAAGGGTTGGCCTTATCCGAGATTTGAACAGGATCAGATAGGTTATGAAAATGGCTATTTGTAGAGGTATGTATATATGGATCATTAGAAGCTGACATGCCAGAAGAAGAAAATTTATATTGAGATGACAAGGAACAGTGGGATCTGTGACTTTGAAGTTATTATTTTTTTTTCTTGTATGATAATTGAATATTAGAAAAAAGTGTAATAAATAAATGAATAAATGTTAAATAACCTTTCAACCTTACTATTTGAAATAACACTGGCATGAGAGTGCTGTCTACAAATATTACAAGTCTCGTGCTTCTCAAAATACAGTCTCCTATTTAAATTAAGGCTATTTATATTAGAAACAACAAACAAAAATACATTCGAAATGCAATATACTAAATATTTTCCACTAAGTCAGAAATCTCTTCGACAAACATGAAAATAATTTAACGCCAAACTGATGATTCTCAACTGAGAACAAATAGAAAATGATCTTAAAATGGATTTAACGAAACAAACAACTGAAAATCACACACGACAAATATACAAATATTGGCGCAGCAAAGCAAATGGAGAAACAAACAAACGGCAAATGCCCTGAACAAGTGTGGCGTAATTTGAACAGCTCATATGGCGGCAATAAAAGTGAAATACCCAGGTCGCCGATCGGCGATCGACAGAAATGTTAGTTGTCACAGACGGCCGCTGGCAGACAGGTAAACCGGCATATAGCGACGCAGCGGCAGCAAGGATTCAAACAAAATTCCTTGAATTTCAACAACTACATACCGAAATTCCTGTTTTCGCTTGTCCACCGTTTTTTGTTTCGGCCTGTCGAATGTTAGAGGTGTTTGATGTGCGCGCTCAAGTGCATGTGTGTTTCTGTGTGTGTTTGTGCTAACATTTTAGAGCATATTTCTACGAACTGGCTGTGCTGCACAGAAAGGCAAACAAACTGATCCAATAAGTCTATATAGACGAGTGTGAGTTTGAACTGCTAAGCAAAAAATTAAGTGTAAGCCTGCTGGTGCCGAGTTCGCTTCATTACTGTTGCTGTTGTTGGAAAGAAATGAGTGTGCGCTTTGCCTCCTGCCGGTGAGCACATGACGCGCAGCGGAAGGGTATAAAATTCCTCTGGTTGCTGGGTCGCAAATGTGTGCTCCAGTGACGTTGCCTCTTCTTCTAGAGCTTCTCTAATTTTGCGCAGTGGATTTTGGTTATTTAGTTTTATTTTGTTTTCATTTTTATTTTTTTCTTCTTTTTTGTACTTCTTTTGCTCGCTTCCTGTGCACTTCATTATCACTTTGCATGCTTTGCGCTGCTTTTTCGTTGCTTGGAGTTTTGTTTTGCTTGCTGTGTTTGGTGACGCAGAGTTTTTGTGCTTTGAAGCTGGCTTGAGAACCGCTGCTGGTGCATGTAGCCATGCATTAGAATGCTGTATTCTTGGTGTTTTGGGTTTTTTGAAACAAATATGAAGTACTTTCAGTTTTTTATCAACTCTCTCTATCTCTCTCTCTTGATGAAACAAAGCTCAGTGCATGCTCATACGATTGTTCCAAAGTGGTTTCCAGTAGGTTTTTTATTCGAATTCCTCTTATAAAAATCTTACAATAATTTCAAAACTCTCTTGATCCATCGAACTTGGTCTATGATAAGTTGATGTTATTCTAGGAATACGTAAGATGTTCCAAAGTATTTTTTTTCTTCGAAAAATGATCTCTAATAGAGAGTATAACAGATATGGTCTTAGTTAACAACCGCATCCATTCAAAAAGTGTTCTAAGTCTCTAATATAAGTATTGTTCCAAGCTTGATTACCATCTATTTCATCGAATGAAATGATATACTTGTCTCTTCCTCAAAACCACAGCAAATCTACACACTTTTGATATTTTTATTAATCTCTCAACTTGTTATTTATTTGAGCGCTTCCTTTTCACACTTCTATATCCGTTCTAAAATCTCGAAAAGCCAACACTTTCATTGCCAAAACAAATAAGAAGCCTGAGTTGAGCTTAAGGTATTTGCATAGAAGCACAAGCACACAGACTATCTTTATAAACATACTATATATACTCGATAACTATAAATAAAGCTGCTTAGACACGTAAGGGTCGCCGAGACGTGCACAAAAAAAAACAACAAAAAAAAGGCGGCTGCAAATTTCTAATGGCATCCGAAAAACATTTACTCAACTTAGGAACTTAGGCAAGCGCAGCAACTGCGAGACAGACAAACAAAACAAGCAGCGAAGTGGAGGCAAAAATGCCAACATGAACAAGAACCATTCATTAGCAGCAGCCGCAACAACAACAAGTTAACTTATATATATATATGTAATAAAAAGAGTAGAAAACAAAATTCATGAGTATGTGTAATAGTGCGGACGCGACGGCGTTGGACGGCTGGCAAAAACTTTCGGATGCCAAAAAAAATCCAAAAAATATCACACAGCAGCCAGTATATGTTTGAGAGGAGTCTCTCTATGCATTGGCAAATTATCCATTTTTTGGTTTTGCTTTATTTTTGCTAACCCAACACGTTCGCTGCCCAGCAGCAGCAGCGCGCATCAAACTTCAACTTTTTTCTTTGCTATAATTTAGTTGTACAATTTGAAACACATTTTTCAAGGATTACTCAGTTATTCTGTAGTTGAAATGTTGAAAAAATCGAATATTGTGAAATAGCGCAAACGTTTAACGCTTCATTTTAGGCGGCTTGGCAGCGCGTTTGAACTTTCGTAAACTGGCAACATTTAATTAGGCCGTCTGGCTTTGTGATTATAGCTTAGCATATAGTGCGGATACTCTGGGTTTGAATATTATGCATGCATTAAAGTAAACGATAAAGTAATTTATTGTGTTTAGAAAAATATTTTGCGCTTTGTTTGAGATTTTAAACGGATGTGGAGAGCGCACTCTGTGTGGAACGCATTCATAGTCGTACAAAAGACTTAAGCAGCGAACTTGACAGAGAGTAATACTGCTTGTTAATGCCTTAAAGAGTTCTTCTCACCCTCAAACTTTATTAAAGAAGTTCTTAATAATTCTATAAACATATAATCAAATTCTCATGAGTTGAATATATTCGGTCTACAACTTTGCTTCCGCCGTTTTCCAATAGATGTCTCTAAGGTCAAGCACTGGTCGATTAAATCGTTTTATATCGTTCTTGGACATTTGTGTCAACATTAACCCAACAAAATATTTGTAGAGATCTGTTTGCATTCCAAACTTATTCTCAACTGAAAATGTCACTTTTTGTGCGGAATTCTCGACATTTGCGGGAAATTTTGCTTTTCTTTTATAATTCCAAGAAAAGTGCGGCTGAGGCTCATCGAATGCTTTCGGATACATACGGTGAGGCTGTTCTAAGTGAAAAAAACCTTAAATACGGCGGAAGCAAAATTGTAGACCTAATTGTGTTCAAAAAATAACGGGAATTTTCGTTTTTTGATAAAAATATTTATTCATTCGTCTACATTAATAGTCTTCATGCGATATTATGCACTTACGCCAGCGCTTCTCCCAATCGTCGAAACACTTCTCAAACTCGATTTTTGGGATAGCCTTTGGCTCTTTCAGCGATTTTTCGTTGTAAAACGACGGCACTTTATTTTTGGAAAATAAAAAAAAATATTGACAATTGAGCTTTAGACTTTTTGACAAGTGGAAATTCCCGTTATTTTTTGAGCACACGTATATATGACACTTTTGGCGCTTGAGGCACTTATATTAATATAAAGCCAAGCTCAGTAGACTATGAATATATTATTTATATTTACTGGAGCTTGTAGCTTTTATATGCAATTTCTAATACAACTACTTGTTGTTATTATATTTGGTCAAGTCTGTGTTCCTGTATGATAGCGACAAATTGACTGTTGCTGTAGTTGAACTTAATTGTGTTGATTTATGTTGATGAAAATGGTAGCGCCAACTTGTGTGGCGCGCTTAGCGAGATTAAGCATGTTTAATGCTTCGCTGAGTAGTTGTTAGATGGCGCATACGAGTACGTGTTTCATGCTTGAGGAGAAAAAGACAAAGCTAAAAGAACAAAAATAGTTTTTTCTTTATTTATATATATGTATTTCTAGCTACATGGCTTGTGTAGCAGCATAATAAGCGCAATGCGCATAATTAATGTGATAATTGGCTTAGACACAGCGCTAACTAATCGCTATAACTACAGCGCCTCATATATAGTGATATAATGACTTATATATTCGAAAAATACATATTTTTTCCCAATCTAATTTTCAGCTCCAAAGTTAACTGCTACTAATTTGCTTATTTTTCGCTGCTTTATTTTCAGATTTTTTCAACAACTTGTGTGTGACCGGTGATTTCCGTCGATTTGCTGGGCTTCCTGTCACCGCCATTGTTGTTGCATTGCGTTGCTTCAAGCGCGTGTGCTAAGTGCAAAAAAGTGTAACGACTCAGCAACAATACAACAACAACAAAGTAAACCTTAAACCCACAAGAGAAAAAGAAAAAGTGAAAATCGAAAACTAGCTTTTAGGCTGACGGACGACGTCGTACCCCCATCATCATAAATTACCCAAAGTATATTTAGAGAAAAGTGCAGAATAGTTGAAGCATAGAGTACAACGAGTGTTGTTATTGTATTAGTGTATTTATGTGTGTACAGTGAACAGTGAAAATGTCTGAGCGACGGACGGGAATAAAATGAAAGCAATTGCCAGAACTTATCGCGTTGGGTACACTAATGGCTGCGAGTTTGCGCATTCCACAGCGAATAGAAACCGAACAGCAGCAGCAACAGCAACAACAAAGCGAGCAACACATCAAGCAGCAACTAAGTGTTTGCAACAACCAAACGAGGCAAAAACGTGAGCGAATTCCAGAAGGTGCAAACAACAAGCAGCAGCAGCGTAAAGCAATTGGCCGACGAGTAGACAGCATACCACATACATCACAACGAAACCAACAATTGCAACAACAACAAACGCATAATAAACAACAGTTGAAAAGTGTAAAGGACCGCCATTTGGCAGTCTTCAACGGCGCAGCCACATTATGACGCGCTGCAGCAACGCAAAGTATTTGCCTGCAGACGTTGCGCATAGCGCTGGCCGACGACGCGGACAAGCCGTCGAACTGGTCACGGCCACGGCAGACGCAAATTCGAGCGCCGCGGAGCGCACTTACAGCATGACAAATCAGCCAAATTGTAACGATATCTTCATTTCTGCGATTGCCACAAATGTCAGCGGCACAACCACCACCATACACAGACACAGCGGGCGCCCGGGCGTTAGTTTCCCTTTTTCCACAACGGCGGCAACACGTGCAACAAAGCGCGCCGCAAAGCCGCGTACATTAACGGCGGCTCCCTTCCCAGCCGACTCTTTGGCTACACTCGAAGTCAATGCATCGAAAGAATTTCAAAACGTACAAAAAGACTGCAAAATTACTCCACAAAAGCACATAGCGCGCATGCAACCGGCTGCACCGCATCATCGACAACATAATTTAGTCTTAAGCAAAGTTGTGCCACTTATTTGCCTGATATTGGCTGTCTGCGCCTGGCCAACGCCATGTCATAGCCAGCGTCAACCAGCGGGCGCGTATGGTACGTCGGTATTTGGTCCGAGTGCGGCTGGACCTATAGCTCACTACAGCGTATTGGCGTTTCCACGTCGCCGCTCGTCGGCGGGCGCTGATGGTGTCACCGGGCTGATGCAGTCGCGTGCGGTGGACACAAGCGCGCAGTTTGAAGTGCTGGAGGGCCAGCCGCGCGGTACAATCGTTGGTTTCATACCGACCAAACCCGATTTCACTTACCGTTTCAATGAGCCACCACGTGAATTCACGCTAGACCAGGTTACGGGCGAGATTAAGACCAATGTGGTGTTGGACCGTGAAGGCATGCGCGATCGCTACGACTTAGTAGTGCTCTCTTCACAGCCCACATATCCAATTGAGGTGCGCATTATTGTGTTGGACTTGAATGATAATGCGCCGGAGTTCCCTGAGCCCAGCATAGCGGTTTCGTTCTCCGAGAGTGCGGCTACTGGCACACGCCTACTGCTGGACGCCGCCACCGATCGGGATATTGGTGAGAACAGCGTGACGGATGATTATCGTATTGTGGATGGCAATGTGGAGGACAAATTTCGTTTGGCCGTAACAACGAACCCGAGTGGCGATGTGTCGTATCTGCATTTGGAAACAACAGGCAATTTGGATCGTGAAACATGCGGTTTTTATCAGTTGAACATATCGGCGCGTGATGGTGGCGATCCACCGAAATACGGTTACTTACTGGTCAATGTTACAATTGTCGATGTCAACGATAATCCACCAATATTCGACCACAGTGACTACATTGTCTCGCTGAATGAGTCAGTGCCGCCCGGCACGCCAGTGTTACAGGTAATGGCCTCCGACAATGATCTGGGTGATAATGCTAAAATCACTTACTACTTGTCCGACACCGAACAACAATTTACAGTAGATCCTGAAACTGGCGTCATATCAACCACCGAACTGCTGAATTGTCCGCAACAGAACTGCCAGACTTACGCACGACCGGGCGC
The DNA here is from genome assembly GCA_031772095.1 of Zeugodacus tau. Lineage (NCBI taxonomy): Eukaryota > Metazoa > Arthropoda > Insecta > Diptera > Tephritidae > Zeugodacus > Zeugodacus tau. Next base: position 75,873,396 of record CM062651.1, on the reverse strand, counting down.
GAGCTGTCCGAAGAGCTGTGTCTTTACGGTATTCGCGCGCGATCACGGCTCTCCGCGTCAGGACGGACGTACTTACGTTACGGTTAATCTAGTAGACACGAACGATCACGATCCGGTCATACGATTCCAGTACTTCCCACCGACTGGCACATTCGCCACCGTGGATGAGAATGCGGCAAACGGTAGCGTGGTTGCTGCCGTGTCTGTGGTCGATATGGACGAGGGACTGAACGGCGAGACAAGCTTACGCATTATATCTGGCAATGAGTTGGGACACTTTCGCTTGGAGAAGACACCGTCGTTTGATATTGTGCGCGTTAATGGTGTGTTGGATCGTGAGGAAATTGGCAAGTACAATTTGACAGTTGTCGCCATCGATAAAGGCTCACCGCCGCGCACAGCGACTGCACACCTAATTATCCATGTCAACGATGTCAATGATCATGAGCCCGTCTTTGAGAAGTCTGAGTATTCGGCTGTGCTCAGTGAACTGGCACCGCCGGGCACGTACGTGGCCTCCATTACGGCCACCGATGAGGACACCGGTGTTAATGCATTGATTTCATATGATTTTGTTTCTGGCAATAATAAACAATGGTTTGCCATCGATCCGACGTCCGGTTTGATAACAACACAGGCGGCATTGGATCGCGAAGTGCAAGACAGCGTCGAACTAAGCATTTCTGCACGTGATGGCGGTCCGAACCCGAAGTGGGCGTACACACAACTCAAGGTGACCATACTGGATGAAAACGATGAGGCACCGCAATTCTCGCAACAACACATCAACGTTACGCTGAGCGAAAATACGCCGCCGCAGACATTGGTCGCCATGCTAACTGCCGCCGATCACGATCAGGGCACTAACGGCTCGGTGACATACACACTGGCGAGCAGTGTGGAGCGCAAGTATCCGCAACAATTTGCGCTCGATTCGCTCACTGGCCAATTAACGACGCGCAGCGTACTTGATCGTGAGACAATTGCGCATTATGAGATTTTTGTGATCGCACGCGATCAGGGCGCACCACCACAATCGGCCACAGCTACTGTTTATCTTAATGTGGAGGATGTCAACGACAACAGCCCAGTATTCTATCCCCGTGATTATTTTTATGCGTTGCCCGACGATGCGGGCGACAACCACCAGCCACTATTGAAAGTCACTGCCAGCGATCATGATGCGGGCGATAATGCCTTAATTACCTACCAACTGGAGTCAGGTGGCGATGGGCATTTCGTCGTCGATACATGGAGTGGCGCGATAACGTTGCGCGCCGGCAGCTCCGATATACGCCAGTCGCCGAAGGCACTTTACAAGTTGAAAATTTCGGCAAAGGATCGCGGTGAACGGCGTAGCGAACAAGATGCATTGGTCGAGATTGTGTTGCAATCCAAAATGGAGTTGCTCGAGTTCGACTCATATGGCAGTTATGAGTTCCAAATTGTGGAAGATCATGAACAACAACAGGCGGACGAGGGACGTGAGGTGGGTCGGGTTCAGGTGAAGTCACATGCTGGTAAATCGACATTGCCACCCAACATTGAGTACACGATTGTCTACGGCGATGCCGATGAGAATTTTGCTGTGGACCGGCGCACCGGTCGTATTCGTACAGCGCACCGCATTGATCGTGAAGAGCTGGCGCAGTACCAGCTCACGGTGGTGGCGCGCACTGGGCTGGCGTACGGCAAATGTATGGTGAGCATTGCAATTGCTGATTTGAACGATAATGCGCCGATCTTTGCACAAGATCGTGACGGTGAGATACAGTTGCCCGAGAACGCGGCTGTCGGTCAAGAGGTTTACTTGTCACGCGCACGTGATCGCGATTCGGGCATGAATAGCCGTGTCACCTACACGCTCACCTACAATCCCGAAGAGCAGTTTCGCATTAGCGAATCAACGGGCGTACTGCAATTGCAACGTCCGGTGCGCGCTGCACCCGGCACACTGCTGCATGTAGAGCTGATGGCCACAGATGGTGGCACGCCGCCACTGTCAACGCGACATACCATCGATGTGCTCATCGCCGATGTCAACGATCATACACCTGTGTTCGATCACACATCGTACGAAACATCGCTAAGCGAGTTGACCAAAGTGAATGCGCGCTTCTTTGCGCTAGCCGCCAGTGATGCGGATCTTGGCGCAAACGGTCGCATCTCATACGAAATAATCGAGGGCAATACAGAGCGGAAGTTCGGTGTCTTTCCCGATGGTTATTTATTTGTGCGCGCGCAGCTAGATCGCGAAGAGCGCGACTATTACGCGCTAACAGTGGCCTGCCGTGATGGCGGTGTGCCGGCGCGTTCCTCTGTGGTGCCGGTAATCATACATGTCATCGATGAAAACGACAATGCGCCACAGTTCACAAATAGTACCTTCACCTTTAGCATCGCGGAAAATGAGCCGGCCGATTCGTTTGTCGGCAAGCTAACGGCAATGGATCGTGACATTGGACGCAATGCAGAGTTGATTTATGCTCTGGCAACGCAGGAGCAAGACTTCAGCATTGATATGCGTAATGGTTTCATCAAGACGCTGCATCCATTCGATCGCGAGGAGCTCGTACAGCGGCGCACCAGCATTGGTGTGGGTGGACAATCCGGCGCACAGACAAGTATTGGCGCGGCGGGCGTAGGCGACGGCAATAACAATGGCAATAACTACGTACTATTGGAAGCCATCGTTTCGGATAATGGTGTGCAGCGTTTACACGACAAGGTCAAAGTGAAGATAATCATAACCGATGTCAATGACAACGCACCGCAGTTTGTGCGCGCTCCATACCGCGTGCAGATATCTGAAGGCGCTGCTGTGGGCACACAAGTAACGCGCGTTTACTCGATTGACGCGGACGAGGGTCTAAATGGCGACGTTTACTACTCACTTATCGACGGCAACGAAGAGGAACGTTTCATTATGGACGATGCTACCGGTCAATTGTCATTAGCGCGTTCGCTCGATCGCGAGCAACAGTCCACATACAAGCTGACGGTGGTGGCACGCGATGCAGGTGTGAAAGTGCAGCTGAGCACCAACACCACAATCACAGTTGAGGTCTTGGATGAGAATGATGTGGAGCCGCAGTTTGCGCAAACAGCCAGTGAGGTGTCTGTATTGGAGACGAGCGGTATCGGTACGGAATTGATGCGCTTCCATGCGACAGATTCGGACTTGGGCGTCAACAGTCAGGTGACTTACAGCATCACAGGCGGCAACCGCAAGGACACTTTCCATATCGATGCCATTTCGGGTAGTCTATATTTGCACAAACCGCTTGACTATGAGGAGACTACCGTTTACAACCTGAATATAACAGCCGCTGATGGCGGTACGCCACGCCTCTCGCACACCATCGTCTTCACTGTGAATGTAGTGGACGAGAACGATAATCCACCGAGTTTTCCTAATACAGCCATTGTGCGGCAAATCAAGGAGGGTATTGCCGTCAAAACGCCCATTGTCACTGTAACTGCAGAGGATCCAGATTCCGGCTTGAATGGCAAAGTCACATATTCGATTACGAAGCAAGACCCCGAACAACCGGGTGGTCGCCACTTTGGCATCAACACCGTAACCGGTGTCATACACACACTACGTGAAATCGATCGTGAGAGCATCGACACCTTCCGTTTGACCGTCGTCGCCACCGATCAAGCAGCATCACCCGAACCACAACTGTCCGCTGAGAAGCTGGTGACCGTCATCGTCGAAGATATCAACGATAACGCACCCAATTTCGTATCCATGAACGCCGCAATACTGCCAATGCAGACGGCCACCTCACAAAGTCATTACTATCGCGACGGCGTACCAGTGATGCATGTGCATGCACGCGATGCCGATTCCTCCAGCAACGGTTTGGTCACCTACGAAATGGTTAGCGGTAATATTGAGCTCTTCAAGTTGCATCGCAACACGGGCGCCATAACGCTGCGCAAAGTCATCGATCAGCCTGAGGTGCGTTATCAGTTGGCCCTGAAAGCGACCGACGAGGCGGTGCAGAGTGAACGTAAAAGCACCGATGCTTATATAACGATCATAACGACGGGCACGGCGTCGGGTCCCACCTTCGATCAGCGCGAGCAAAGCGGTTCGGTGTACGAAAATGAGCCGACCGGTACCAGTATACTGACTGTGAGTGCACGCCTAGATGGCGCCGAAATCGAATATTACGTGACCAATGTGACGGCCATTGGTACGAGTGCGCGTTCGGGTTCGGTACAGCAAGTCGATCGGCTCTTTGATATCGATACGAAACTGGGTATTTTATCAACGGCGAAGGAGTTGGATCGCGAAGCAGGACCGGACACCTATGAAGTGGAAGTTTATGCGATCGCGTTGGGCGGTACGCCACGTACAACGAACACTAAGGTAAGTTTTCTTTGATTAATATTTGGATCGGGATTGTACTTCGGGATTTTCGAAATTTTTCGGGATTATTTAATTCTTCCGTTGAGAGCTTAATACTGTTTAAAATTACTAAATATCTAAATTTCGGGACTTGTTTCTGGATTATTTTCGGGATCCCGAAAATTTCGGAATTACACATTTTGAAAAGTCAGATACTTATTTCCTGTAATAATGGATTTCACAAAAAATATTTTGAAATTTTCTGTGTCTCAATGTTACCTTATATATACCGTAAGATGCTCAATCGCTTGTTCTTAGCTGAAGCCAATTTTATCCGCCTTCATTTAGTCATTCCGCAAAACAATTTATGATTTCTGCTTAACAATAATCATTGCCACATTTGCCACACATAATTCATAAGCACATTTACGCAAGAGAGGGTGGGTATGTGTGTTGCACACTTGCTGCCAACATAATTGCCGGCAATAACATCATTTCTGCTTAGTCGCATTTTTGCGCTACTAAAATGGCAAAAATTACGCCAAGCAAGAGCGGTTAATTAATTCACTGCGACTCGTTGTAGCGCATATAAATTCTTATTAGCACCACAAAAAGCGATTGGTCAAGCGGCATGCTGGCGCGCCGATATATGAAAAAGAAAGCAGTAACAACAAACAATGTGCAGCATGCAACAAGTAAACGGCATGTAGGTTGAAAAACACAAACACATAAAAACAAAACAAAAAATAATAAGAAAACGAAAAAGTTGGAAGCAAACTATAACAGCAGCAGTAGATACCACAACAACAACAACTGTAACATGCAACAACGCCAACAACAATAGTGTTAGTCACACTGTGCCAATGAGTGCGCCCATAAGCGAGTAACAACAATTGAAATACAACAACACCAACAAGTCAACCAGCTAACCACATTAGCAAATGCAACGCTGACGGCTGTGACTGCAAATGGCCACCGCACATACAGTTGCTTGGTCCTACTCTAGCGTCTGTTTGTATGTTTGTATGTGCGTGTTTTTTGTTTATCTCTTTGTTCGTTTGTAAGTTGGCTATAAATTCTAGCAAGCAGCTATAAACATTTAAGACCCTACAAATTGTAATTTGCACGCACCGTATGCGAACGCATGAAACGCGTCACAACTCAATTCTTTTTCAAAGCGCACAAGCAACACAACACACGCACGCGCGCACTCATAAATGAAGACAATAGTTGTGTATGTGTGTGTGTGTGTGTCGCAAATGCATTTTCATGCAACACTTTCTTCTGCCCTTCCACTGCTACTCCAGCGCTTGCGTCGCTCAGACAACGCGCACCGTGCCTCCTTGCTGTGGCAATCAAATTCTCCAGAAATCATAATAAATTCCAATGCCACATTTACATACCACGCAGCGGCATATTTAGCATTGCAACAATATTACTACACACACACACACGCGCACACAAGCGCAGCCCGGCGCAGGCGCATCTAATCGATTCGCGTTGTCGCGACATTTCTACTAAGCAAATCGCTTTGACTTTGGCTGGCACTTGTTATTTCACTTCCAATTCCATTACCGCCATTGCATTTGCTAAATAAGCAACAACAAAACCAACTCAATAACAAAAGCAACAGCTTCATCTGTTCACATTTGCTGCGTCTGCCATTTCCATACCTCATCTGCAGTCCGCCACGCCAACCCACAACGCCATCTTACATTTTCACAGCAATTATTGCTGCGACATATGCTAAAATGGCTGGCTGGCTAGCTGACTAGGACTAGTTGTCTGTGCGCGCCTGGCGTTGGTCAGAGTCATTTAAGCGCGTCGTAGTTTGGCTGCAGCTGCCTATCAACGGCATGTATCTGCACAAACACAAGCGCACGCATGCGCGCCTACTAACACGCGCGCAATCGCGCACAAACTTGTACACTTTTCGCCAGTGAAATATCATCTGCAATGATTTTTTACTGCCTTCGAGGTGATTTTTATGATTCCTCACACACTCACCTTGTGCGCGCCCGTGCGCCGCGCGTTCCGCTACAACCCACGAGCGTGCGCTTTGCTTGATCATCGCCTTGCTGCTGTCTGCCTGCTTTCATCGTCGTCGTCGTCGTCGAGGTGTGGGTAAACTAATGTCATTGCATTGTGGCTGCAACATAAGAGTCGCCAACTTGCAGCACCGCTGCCGCGCGCTCTTGTTGCGCGTTACTATGTAGTCAAACAAAGATTCAGGTGTTTTTACTGCGCGCACACACATACGCGCTCCGCCTTTGCCGTCTATGCGACTGTGGCACAGTTAATGTTGCTGGTGTTGCACGTTATAGCAATAAATTAGTTCGTTATGTTTATGCGCATTTTATGGCGTCTAAATTAGTTGCTATGTATGCGTACACACACGTTCGCCAACACTCATCCAGCGCCCAGCGCGTACTCGTTTATATTGGTTTGCATTGGCTTTGGCTTTGCTTGCTATATACGACGAGCGATAAGCAGCGCACCCAAATCTCCTGGAAATGGGATTCCATTAGGGATTTTACATAGCTTATGCGTTGCATGGCACATTTGCACCGTGCCACATCACTTTAATGCGTACAAATGTTCATTTGTGGCGAAAAAAAATTGGTTTTAATGCGACATGAATAATTTGTGTGTGTGGGCAGTTGCGGTGCCGAGGAATTTCGCCGAATCACCGTTAGAACAATTACACCGGAAGACATATAAAATGGTGATTTTTTGAATTTGTTTGGAAATTACAGAGGTTGTGGCTACATGTCTGGGTATATCATAGTATGAAAACCATGGCATTTCGTACGTTCATCATGACTACTTTAGAATAATTCGAAATGAGAACCAAAGAACCTAGAATATAGAAATTGTTTTGGTTGTAACTTTCGAAACGATAGCTATAGCTGTAATCGATAAATATATTTTCGAGTTTATTTCAAAAGAAAGTTTAAAGGTTGTTTTCGATTTATCAGAATGGATTCCGTAACTGGGGTGCCATACCACCGACCCATATTTCAATATAGGACCCGAACAAAGTTGTATTTTGAGTTTATAAGTCTGTGAACACATCAGTGGTGCCGTTGTGGAAATATATTTTATTTTTGAACCAATTTTCTGGCTTCGCCTATTCCATAGCTTTTAAATTGTTTGACGTATATTACTGGTTTCAACTGAAAAACTTTGGCTTCAATAATTGAAATTTTGAACACGGTATTTTTTATCGATATATGATTAGTTTTATCCGATACTCTATCCGATAATTGGTTTTTATATTGACTTACATATTTAAAAATGATAGCTTACACTTTTGTCGATATATACTCGATAAGTATCGATATATTAGATAATTAAGTAATTTATTGATCTTCATATTAGAACACTTGTTGGCCAAAAGACTTCTCGTACTTTGTAGACCGATAATTGACTGCAATCGATAAATTATATATGTTTTATTATCAGCGCGATAATTGTCTTTGACATCGATTTATACTTTAGTATTTGAGAAACCGATTGGTCACTTTGTTATCGATATAAACTTGATTTTTGTAGTAGGAAACCGATAACTTATTTTTTATCGATATATAATCGATAATTATCGATACAAATCTGTACAATTTAAACAATTCGTCAGTTTTATATGACTTACATGTTGCTCAACACACTCTTCGAATTCTGTAAACCCGGTTTGGGAGCGCATTAAACTTCAAAAAATGAGTAAACTGAAATTGTTGTTCTGTGTGAAAGTGGGTTTATTCACGAATATTTCCATAAATAAAGTTACTAAACATTAAATTAGTGAAATTTAGAAAGGCAAATGCATTTTTCCCCTAAAAATGTTGAAACTAGTTAAATATTATTTATAGGAGAATGGCCTTAGGTGTTCGTATGGCAATCTAAGACAGATACTTATGGTTGTCATAATTTTGTGGTGACACATGTACTCATTATTTCAAATTATTACTCATATGTCCTCAATTTTACTGTTATTTGGCGCTAAATTTTCATTTCTTAAGTAGTAATTATAAAGTTCTAATTAAAAAATAAAAAAATCTCATATGAAAAGAATCATTTAAAACAAGTAAGGAAGGGCTAAGTTCGGGTGTAACCGAACATTTTATACTCTCGCAATTTATTTATTTAACTTTATTAATATTATATAATACACAATTTGACCCACATATTATTCATATATATTGTATAAAGTCCATTCAAAGTTGGAAACCCTAATATTAGGTTAGAAGTACCGAGGTCCTCATTTTCGATATATGGGGCCTTGACAACCTATGGTCCGATTTCGGTGATTTTTAGAATGGGGCTGCCACACTATAACATAGTATTTGTGCAAAGTTCTGCATCGATATCTTTACTAGTGCTTACTTTATATATTGTAAAGTAAACAATTCAGATCGTCTTAAAATTCTGGTATATAGGAAGTAGGCGTGATTGTGAAGCGATTTGGCCTATTTCCACAACATATCATTAGGATGTAAAGAAACTATTACAAACCAAGTTTCATTGAAATCGGTCGAGTAGTTCCTGAGATATGGTTTTTGACCCATAAGTGGGCGATGCCACGCCCATTTTCCATTTTGTAAAAAAATCTGAGTGCAGCTTCCATCTGCCATTTCTTATGTGAAATTTAGTGTTTCTGGCGTTTTTCGTTATTGAGTTAACCCACTTTTAGTAGTTTTCAACCTAACCTTTGTATGGGAGGTGGGCGTGGTTACAATCCGATTTCCTCCATTTTTGGACTGTATAAAGAAATACCTGAGAAAAACGACTCCTGAAAGTTTCGTTGATATACCTTTAGTAGTTTGCGAGATATGTACAAAAAACTTAGTAGGGGGAGGGGCCACGCCCACTTCCCCAAAAAAATTACATCCAAATATGCCCCTTCCTAGTGCGATCCTTCATTCCAAATTTTACTTCCATAGATTTATTTATAGCTTAGTTATGGCACTTTAAGTGTTTTCGGTTTTCGCCATTTTGTGGGCGTGGCAGTGGTCCGATTACGCCCATTTTCGAACTTAACCTTCTTATGGTGCCAAGGAACACGTGTTCCAAGTTTCATTAAGATATCTCAATTTTTACTCAAGTTACAGCTTGCACGGACGGACGGACAGACGGACGGACAGACAGACATCCGGATTTGAACTTTTCTCGTCACCCTGATCATTTTGATATATATAACCCTATATCTAACTCGTTTAGTTTTAGGACTTACAACCAACCGTTATGTGGACAAAACTATAATACTCTCGTAGCAACTTTGTTGCGAGAGTATAAAAATCTGTAAATAAATAAAGAAAATCACTAAAATTCACCATTCACTGTTTGCCTGCGTGCAACACAGCTTCAAAAGCATTAAATCGAACGTGCAGTGGTATGCAATGTTGCCTTTCTTTTTCTCTCTGTATTTATGCGCCACAGCTAATTTGCTTGCATTTTCTTTATGGCACACATTACCGTCAGTTGTATGTGGCACTATGGCACTTTGGCATTGCAATTTATGTGCTTAGTCCACATTATTATTTCAAGTAAAAATTTGTATTTGCTTTTAGTTTTCCATTGAGACAACTATTGCTTGCGCAAATGTATGTATTTATTGACTCGAGAGACGTTTTTTTCACTGACCCACTTTTGCAGCGGCAACTGTTTACTTTGGCACCTGTCAGTGGGTGCCCAGCCTCAAAATGCAAGTCGGCGCATATTTATTGCATGCCACAACGATTTGTTGCCAGGTTTTTTCTTGTATTCAGTGACATGCTCTCCGGCAAACTCGTGTAATTTAACTAAGTACGTAAACAAATATATTTTAACATTTATACAAATAATTTTGTGCAAAAAATTTGTGTTTGTGCATTTTTTACCGTTACTCAAGTGTAGCAAGCAGCGGTAATTTGATTGATTATGTTGATATTTACGGTTGCATGCGCTAAGCCTGCGGGGTGTTTAAAGTGTTGTTGTTGTTTGTGATTTTAGTTCGTTTAAAAGTAACTGTTAATGTGTTGTATCACTTTTACAATGTAGCTTTTGCAAAAAAATAAAGAGAACCTTAGGTTAGGTTAGGTTATGTCGTAAGGCTGTTTCCCAAAGGGAAAACATACGTAGAGTTTAAAATATAGTCCTTTGTGAAGCCTGGATCCCTCCTAGATTAACAATTAGGAGTCGACAATCTTGAACCTACTACAAATCTGCAGAGATTTTTAACTTCTATATTCGCTATTTCGCAAGCCTGTTCTAAAAAGTGAGATACAAGAAATCTCTTTCTTAATCTCCCAAAAGCGGGATATTCCAGAAGAAAGTGATGAGACGATTCCACCTCATACTCCTCCATGCAGCTTCTACAGCTAGCATCCGGTAAGATTTTTAACCTTACAGCGTGGATCCCAATGGGGCATGGCCAGTAAGAACTCCTACGACTAAGGAGAGGTAAGGTTTACTGAGGGCGAAAAGTTCAGTAGACCTACCGTGGTTTACCTTAGGCCAGAACGATCTTGCGACTAATTGCGGAACCTTACAGGACCGTCAATTTAAAAGCATACGAGAAATTTTGATTTGTTTTTTTCATATCGAGCCTTTACCGCCATTTTAGCGTAAGCGACAAAAATCAAACTTTACAGGAGAAGGTTTTTTTAAATACTTTTAACCATTAACGTGGTAGTAATTTAAAATTTTTTTTTTCAATTATATATGTAAATGTCTGAAAAGCATTAATGTATGAGAAATTTTAAATTACTACCACATTAATGGTTATAAGTATTTAAAAAAAACCTTCTCCTGTAAAGTTTGGTTTTTGTCGCTTACGCTAAAATGGCGGTAAAGGCTCGATATATCGAAAATTCCCGTTATTTTTTGAACACTCATGCAAATGCTTGCCTGAGAAAAAAAAGTTGCTTCTGATGAACTATTTGATATTTATTTAATACTCTTTAATACTTTAACTATTTGATATTAATTTAATAAATAGAGGGTTATACAAGTTCGAAGAAACACTGACGTGCTGACTGATAGACTTGTATGACAGCTCCAAAATTAAATATGATCTCTCATGGGACCTTGTTGCTTTTAAATGATAAAAAAAATCTTCTCCAAATTCGGTTATTTTGACTTCCTAGGGATTAGAACCCACAATCTACAAAGTAGTCGTTACATACTCAGCTCACTTAGCTACTTAAACTGACTAATTCCTTGGAGCGCTATGTGTCAAACTGGAAACATTCATTCCAAACTTAAAAAATAACGGTAATAAATCGAAAAATTGTTGTTGTTGCACAATGCATGCTTTGATGAAAAGTTACTAAGCTGCAAAAATGTTTAAGTAGAATGACTACATTGTTGCATTTAGCGAACATAACTAGAACACAAAGTGCCACTAAATGCGGCTTTGGAATAAAAAACTCAAAGAACACATACACATACACGATTATATAAGTATTTAAAAACTTCCAAATCAAATATTAAATATTATATTGAGCAACTGGCATGATAGCTGACAATTCGTCATGCTGCCAGCTGAACTTATTTTGTGAAAAAAAATTTAACAAATATTTGCACACACAAAGTGATCAATCAAAAGCGGCAGCCAGCGGTGAGGCCAAAAAAATTGAAAAAAAAATACAACAAAAATAAAAAAAATTAAATTAAATCGCCTAAGTGGCTATCATAAAGTATTTCGCACATTTTCTCGCTTATCATTCGAACGCACATATCAAATCAAAAAGTTGTCAATAAATATTTCGTGCAGTTGTTGACAAATTCAGTGCGCACTGGGGGTTGTTGCTGCAGCAAATAACTGTAAAATTTGCAAAAGAAAAGCTCAAAAGCAATAATTATAAAATGACATAAAAACTCAATCAACAGTTGTCAGCTACTAACTGCCATTTAAACATGTTGCACAAACACACCAACTTGCAACACACACACGCTGATATGCGCTTGCAGTTATTTTTTGTTAGTAGCGTTCTCTTTTTTTCGTGCCGCTTGCGACAATTTGAAAGTTGCACATGTGGCATGTTTAATTTTTAATTGATTGTGACGCTATGACTCAAGGTTACAAGTTGCTGCGACCGCAATTGTGGCAGCTGGGGGTAGCATGCACTTGGCGCGCTGCACACATATGCCACTTATAAATAAATATATTTTTTTTGTTGTTTTTGTTGTTTTTGTTGCAGCAATTGCTTTATTTATATGCGCATGCGTAGCCATGCAACATTTTTCTCTTTGATTTATTTTCGATTTTTCTGCCTTCGCTTGCGCTCCAAATCTCATTTTGTCTCTCGTGTGCAGTGCTTTCCGACTCTGCCTGCTAGCGAAACTCGTTTGCATGTTGCCGCAACTTGGCAGACGCCCGACTGCGAACGCTACTCCACCTTGTTGGCTCACATTTGATTTGCTATTGTTGTTGTTGCAACGCTGGCAGACTCGTCCAATATTCAATCGTTTTTCGTTCGCCGTTCATTTAACTTTGTTTTTGTTTTTGGTTTTTTGCATTTTGCATTCTTCCCGCGCCGCCGCCAATGTCTGTTGCCTGTCACAGTTAGACAAAATGCCCGAGCTCCTGCGGTTGCGCTGCCGCCAGTGATCGTTTGCAGCACTGACTGCCTCGCCTGACACTGCATTTCATGCTTGTTCCCACTATTTGTGCTGTTGCTACGGCGACTGTTGTTGTTGTAGTGGTTGTGTTGTTGTTGTTCGTTGCGCTTACCTGCATATTTGCGGTGATTAAGTAAATGGAAAATGATTATTGAAATGTGTCCATAAAGGAGGAAGTGCTTTGCATTGATGGTATGCAGCAGCAGCAACATAGCATCGTGCAACAAACAACATGTCCCACGTGCTGGCAACATAGAGTGGCAAGCGTTAAGCGTTGCATATTCGTTAGGCTTGTACGTTAAATATGCCCCAGAAGGAACTGTGACACTAAAATTGTGACTGTAATTAAAATCTTTGACAAAAACTTTCAATGTGGCATGTGGCATGCGCAACAAAAATATATTCAATGCAACATTATCAATCATATAAGCCTTAGCATGTCACACACTCCTTTATAATGCAATTAATTAACCCAAGTACTCAATTTCCTACTGGGCCGCCGATTTGCTTCAATATTTGTACACATGCATGTCCACATGCCACAACCGCATTCATGATTATTTATGTGTGTTGCATGGAATTGCTTCCATAACTATGTATATATTTTTGTCTCCAACAGCAACAGCAATTGCCGCGAGCGCATCTTTTAAGAAATCTCAATGCAAATGTTTATTAATGCGCCATGTGGCACATACATATCAGTGCGACGCATGCCACATATATAAAACTTAAAGCACAAACTTGCTCATTTACTTACACACCGATGTATGTGATGTGTCGTTAACGCACGGCAAGGCGCATTTGTTGGCTCGTTTGGTTTATTAATTGGCGTGGTGTTAAGAATTTAATTTTCTATACGATTAGGCCAATGCGTAGGCACTGCTTACATGTCTGTATGTCTGCTTGAGCGCACTGCTATGTACATAAATAATATATTTATAAGGCAAAGCTGCTGTGCTTGTTAGCGTTGGTGAGACTATAATTGATTAGAATATATATTTTGTTAAATCTGTGTTGGCGCGGGTAGTAGTAGAGAGAGAGGGGGGGCCACTGATAGTATAAGGTGTAGCAAGTGAAAAGCGAACTGAAATATAGTGGCAATTAATAATTGTGAGTAATGTTTGGAGTCATTTAAGAGAGTTAGATTTTTTTTAATCTTTAGTTTGAAGCGCATGAAGTTTAATGTAGAACTCTGACAAATACCGTTATAAGCCATTTTGATCTTACGATATAAAGATTAAAAAAAAAAAATTAAAATTAAATAAAATATAGTAAAAATAATACAATTCGTTTACTTCTAAATTTTACTGAGTTAATTTTTTTTGACAGGTGGCAACCCTACCAAAAAATGTCAGTAAAAAATTTAATATAACAAAAAAGTACAATATGAATAGTTTCTCTTATCAATTTCTTTGAATTAAAATTTTTAGCAGGTGGCAACCCTACCAAAAAAATTTCATTAAAAAAGTGAAAATGACAAAAGAAGTACTAATGAATAGCGTACTAATGAATATGACAAAAAAGTACAATATGAATAGCAGTTTGTAATAATTCGTTTCTCTTAACAATTTCTTTGAATTAAAATTTTTTAGCAGGTGGCAACCCTACGCATATTTTTTTTTTTAAGTTAACTTAATATATGTATATTTACAAAATTATATGGTATCAAACAGTAATAAATGTACTTCTTATACATTTTATTAACTTAAAATTTTAAGTAAGTGGCAACCCTACCAAAAAATAAATGTAGTTTAAGTTAAATCGGTAAACTAAAAATTAAATGTGTAAAAGATTTTATACTAAATTTTACATATTTTAAATTTTATACAATTAAAAAATGTAAATAGTTGGCAACCCTATCCAAAAAAACAAAAAATTTCCTAAAATAAAAAAATAAAATTATTAGAAATCCTAAAAAAATGAAATTATTTTTGTATTTAAATACAATTTAATTTTTTTTTCAAAAGAAATTTCATAATTTCGCCATTTTTTCACTTGCCACATAGCGCATTCAGTTGACTTCAATCATTTGCGCCGCAGCACTTGCTGTCGAAAAACAGAAAAAAGTCAAAACTCTGCACGTCACTCAATCCGCCAGACAACACAGCTGCGGCTCCTTAGTGCACAGTCACTTCATGTCCGACTCACTTTAAAATCACGAAAATCACACAGGTTGCAACACACACACATACCAACACACTAACAAACAGACACACACATAACTATATCTATTTAGCGACTACCCTCACACACGACTGATTAATCTACATACGTTTGTATTTAAATGACGGCGTAACGCCGCAACGCCAACGGTCGAACAAGACTAGCGCTGGACACTGCCATGGCAACCCTGAACTTCATTGGAATTTTTGCGAATATTAACTTTAATGAATTTATCATTATGACATGCATTTACATTTTCGCACGGTATGTGGTAAATTGAAAAAACTGGCTACGCACGAAACGCAGAGAGGGGCTTACTTAATACAACAACAAAAGCAACTGTATGCATGTATATGGTGTGTGTGCGTGAAAGAAGATGGCGGCGTCAGCCACTTGAAGCATTCGTAAAAATGTATAAAAATAGCAAATGAGAAGGAAACAGTAAATGCGCACAAGTTGAAATGTAGAAGAAACCACACAGCAAACGAGTAACAAGTATTTAAAAGAAAGCTATAAAAGCCGTTTGACTGTTTGTGTGTCTGCGTGTAATGTGCGTGACGTTCGTGTGTGTTAATGCATTGACCACTAATATTGACTCTTCATTTTGCACGCATGTTCAAGTACATATGTGGCAGTTGCTTGCCTCTTGTTCTGTTCCAGTTTGTAGTGTTGCCACTTCGATATGAATGACTTCGCTTTGAATATTATTGTAGTTGCGAAAGGTTGTCTTCAATGTTAGCAAATTCTAGCTTAATGTATAAGATGTGCTCTCCAAAGTTGTCTCATATTACAAGTCGGAGACTATATCCATCAAATTGTATTTATTTCGGCTAGATAAAGCGACCCAAGTTCTGAGGATAGATGTTTTGCTTCTCAGATATATCCAGACTCGTTTTCGGTATTTTGATCCCATTGATCTCAAAACTCTTTCAGATTGTATCTTGGAACTCAGGAATTTTGTTACATTAGAACCCACTATTCGTCGAAACACTTTCAGAACCTACCTTTTAATTTCTGAACTTTGTTCCTCGGCCATATATGGTCTCTTTTTCTTTGCATAGAACCCATAGTCCTACGAAACACTTTCAAATTTTAGCTAGAAACTCCTGTTTCTCGGTCATAATGGACTCTTTTTTTTACATAGAACCCATAGTTCTACGGAACACTTTCAGATCTTACCTTGTAACTTCTGAATTTTGTTTTTCTTTTGAATTTTGTTCCTTTGCCATATATGGACTTTTTTTCTTTACATAGAACCCATAGTTCTTCGAAACACTTTCAGATCTTAGCTAGGAACTCCTATATTTTGTTTCTCTGCCATATATGGACTAGTTTTATATCTCGTGGTTCTTGAGGTGGTTTCGGATCTTATCTTTGAATGCACAAATTTGATATGTTATATTCAAGAAATGTTTTATTTAAAGATATGCTGTCTCGTAATAAATTTTACATGATTATACATTTAGTTCTCGAGAATATGCCGTCTTTAAGATATCCTTTTAGAGACTTCATTATTCACTACTACAAAGAAGACTCGATCTAATATGTCGTCTTTAAGATACCCTTCTAGATACTTCATTCTTTCATACTACAAAGAAGACAATATATTTTTTTAATCTTCGGACCAGTTTCAGATCATAACTTAATAGAAGATTATTTCAAAATATATGCCAGAATCGTTCCTTTTGATAGATTCTAATTCTGTTTAAGGTCTGGTCACACAGCTTGATTACATAATTGGTTTTCTTGAATAGATTTAATATGTCACTTCTAAGGTCACCCTCCAGTGGCCTTACTCTTCATTCCCAACCATTCAATATTATCAAAAGAAGAGTATCTATATCTTTCTGGCTTCTTCTTCACCCCTCAGCTGCTTCCAAAAAGCTTTTAGTATCAACTTTTTTGTCGTGAAATTCACCTTAACTCCAAATGAGATGTAAATCATCTGATAACAGTACGGTTGTATGACATATCATCTGTCATACGACTACAACAACAACAATGTAGTTGTATTGTATTCATATATTGCTGGTGAAGCGCCGTTGTTGCAATGCCGAGCCACATCGTTTACAACTGACATAATTATGTGTGTTTTTTGTGTTTTTGCGCAATTAACTGTAGTCATCGGAGTCACTCGCTTAAATGCCGCAACCGAGGTGAAGTGCAAATAAAATTGATTTCAATCGTTTGGATACTGCTACATCGTAATTTGTGTCGGGTGACGGCATGCTTAAGAAATGTAAATAAAAATGAAAAAAAAAAATATATTAAAACAAAAACCAAAAAAATACAAAAAAAAAATTTTAAATAACAATATTTTTTAATTTAAATTAAATTAAAATTTTTTTTATTTTAATAAAAAAAAATTAAAAAATAAATAAAAAAAAATTATGAAAAAATTACAAAAAGAAAAATAAAAATTTCACAAAAATTTCTGCTGATTTGCACAATCTCAATAAATTTGCTGCTACATCATTTAAGTGGTTATTGTTGCTTGCTTTTCGCTTCTTTTTGCAACACAAAGCATACAATCTCGCAAAGCAGACAGATCAAGATCTCTTAATGATATTTTTGGTAATTTAATTTCTTGGTAATTTTCGGGGGATTTCAACTGTTTTTTGTTGCTAAATTGTTTCTTTTTTGAATTTCGACATTACGTTTTTTTTTTTTATTTACCGAAATCGATCACTGCCGCCAATGAACAACAGCTGTTTGGCGTTTTAATGATTGTGCAGCGTGCGCTGCTGGTTTTTGTTTCATGCCATGTTATTTTTGTTGCCTCGGTTTGCCTGCGCAGTTGTCTAATTAATCAGTTTGTCAGTGAATTCACTATTTCGCAGATTTCACTTTGTATGTGGCTTGAATGTCATCTTTTGTGTTTCTTGTTGTTTGTTTGATTTTTGTGCAAATTTTCTCAAATAAATATTTAATCGCATGTAAAAGTGTGCGCGGATGAACGCTCGTTTATATAAGCAATGCGTTCATATTGGCAGCCTTGATGTCAATGTTGTCAGGAAAAATAAAAGTTGTCAGAAAAAAACAACATTTTGTTGTAAGATTAGCGTTGTTTTAATCTGTTGTTTGGTTTTTTGTTTGCCATATCGGCTTGAGCGTATTGTTTCAATTTTAATCAGCCACTAAATACTGAAAATTCAACAACACAAAGTCATTTATCATATTTATCTCTTGTTTCCACAGGCTTTTGAGCAATTAGTTGTAGCTAAATATATATTTAGTGAAGAAGTACATTAAAATATTTTTTTTCTAACTCGTTGAAATATGTTTACATTTAATTGCTTGGCAATAGCTCGTTTAAATGTCTATTGATTGTTTTAAAGTAGAGTTAATAGATCTCAAATACTTTTTTTTTGGTTTCATATTGATATTTTTTAATGATTTTTTCTTCAAGCCAATATATGGTCAACACGTTTAAATAATTACGGCGTAATTTGGTCATCTATTGTGTTCCCATGTCTTCAAGTTACTAGCGCGTCATATGAGACCCATAATATCTCTTACGATACAGTAGTGTATATACTATATCTCTAGTAATAATTCGTTAAGCTAGTCCTTGGTTTATTAGTTGATATTTTATTCGAGTTGTGCCTCTGAGGAATTGTTTAATATTCGGCTTGTCATGTTTATCTTCGATTCCTGGTATTTAATAAATATTTTTTATGGTAAACTCAGTTTTTGTAAGTAGTTTTTACGGTTAAATCCACTCAATAAACTGAGACAGAATTTTACTGTTTTTGTCGCAACGATGTTGAAGTTAGTAGGTTAAACTCGGTGTTTATGAGTAGTGTTTAAGGTTAAACCGCAAAGAGTTGACAATAATAGAGACGAGTTTACAGCATAAACTAAAAATTAAGAGAAAAACTTACGTATTAAACTCGGTGTTTATGAGTAATGTGTCAGGTTAAACCCAAAAATTAATGATAAACTCCAGATTTTTGCATAATGAGTTAGAAAAAAAAAATTGTTATTGCATAATGAGATGAAAAATTTAGAGAAATCATATGGTAAGCTCAGTATTTCTGAGAAGTATTTCAGTTTAATTTGCAAAGAGTTGATAAACACGAGTTTATAGTAGTATAAGATCATTTTTTATACGGTAAACTCGGTGTTTATGAATACTATTTAATGTTACACTCCAAAATTATAAATAAAGTTTTGTTTTTTGGCATTATATTAAGAGACATTTTCATATGGTAAACTCAGTGTTCATGAGTATTGTTTAAGGTTATACTTCAAAGTGTTGATAAACTCGAGTTAATAGCAGAAAAAAATTAAAATACATTTTTATAAGGTAAACTCGGTTTTTATGAGTATCATGAAATACTAAACCCCTAAAATGATGGATAAACCCGAGTTTATGATGTAAATGAAAAAAAAAAATTAATGCATAGAAATTTTGGTATGGAATAACCGATTTTTGTAAGTTGAGTTTAAGGTTAAACGTTGCGATTTTCAATAAACTCATTGACAAACCCGAGTTTGTGACGCACTTAAGTGAACTGTGAACAGTGAATAATTCTATATTCAAAATCACTTTCATAAAAAAACTGTGAAGTATCCTTTGTCATAATAACACTTGAGTCTCCGAAGCTCATCTGCTACAAAAATTATTAATAACTCAATTAATAACTAATATTTTACGACATTGTAAATTCAACTGATTGCGCTAATTTATTAGTCTACCACTTGGCTTTGTCTTGTCTGCGGCGCACGATAATTTAAATGAAATCTAGAATTCAACACAAACACATAATTTTTAATAAATTTATCCACTTTCTGTTGGCCAGCAAGTTGTCAAGTTTTGTTTGCTTGGCTAATGGACTCATTTTTTCAAGCTTAGTCAAGCCAGCTAAATTTAAAGAGCTCTCAGCATTGTTTTGCCGCCACTCAATTTACTTAACTACAAAAACAAAGAGTGTATGTTTCTTCAACTATAAACTTCTCAGATCTTTTTATCAATCCGTTCGCACGTTTTCTTCTACACGGTGTACATATAAATGCCTATGGTGTCTATGATTATTAATTGTATGGCAATTAATTTCAACTCTAATTTGCTGAGAGTTTTTTATAAAACACAAACACACACAACTGAAATATGACCAAAAGTGGAATAAGAACAAAACGCAAAGCAAAACAAGTTACAAAAGCGACGCAAAACTAATTTTAATAATTTTTATATTTTTGTTGTTTTTTTTCTGTTTAATTCTCCACAAAACCACAGCAAAATGAAATGATTAGCATATTCGAGTGGCGCGCGTGTGCGCAGGAAATATGAGTTTGATTGCCTGCATTCGTTTTCGCTTCGAGGGGTTTCGTTTTAAATCATTTTTCGAGCATCATACGTGTGTGTACGCTCTTTACCACCAGCGGCGCAGCAATGTAAGCGCGTGGGTGTTAAGGCGTCGTTTTGAAAATTTCCATAAAAAAGTGTTTTTTTATTAATTTTTGTATTATTTCTGTTGTTGTTGTTGCTGTCTTTTGTATGTGCGCGTAATTAATATTAATGCCTTTTACGAGTGTCTACCTCTTGGGTTGTATATATATATATTTATGAGAGTGAAAAATGTTGCTGGCGGTGGGTTTTCAACGGGTGTTTTAAATTTGAATTTTAGGTGTTGTTTTAGCGATTAGTAGATTAAAATCGGTGCTGAGGTTAACTAGTTGGTGTTCATAGTGTTGCAAGCTTATTAAAAAGAGAATGAGTTGGAGCTTTCTGGCTTTTAGATATTAAAAAAAAATTATGTTATTATACGCTTCACAGCATTTAACGGTATATTTTCAAAGAAAACTTTTTTCTTTATATCGAGCTTACTGTTTAACAAGAAGAGTGTTACCACCAATTTGCAAATTTTGACTCAAAAAATGTATAAGTTAGGGTAATCTTAAATTGTGAGTTGACTTAAAATAAAATATAAAAATTAATAGTCCATACATTGTTTGACAGTGTTGCCACCTGTTTAAATATTTTCAATTCAAAAAAGTATAAGATAAAAAAATATTACCATGTGTGTTGATATATATTTGAAAACTTAAATTAAATATAAATTTGAAATTTTTAACAGTGTTGCCACCTGATTCAATATTTTTATCTAAAAAATTGAAGATAAATTAATTATTTACCATGAGGGTATTATTTAAAACGGCTATGAAGGTTTACAGTATTAAATATATACGAATAGGGTTGCCACCTGTTTCAAATTGATAGTGTAATATTAGTATCAAATGAAAGGTAGAATCAGCTGTTTAATTATTGCATTAAATTACCAAAGAATTGTTCTAAGACTACCTATAAAATGGAATTTATCAGAATTAAAATAACTCTTTTAATTTAAAAAAATATCTGAATAATTTTTTTTCGAAATTAATATTTTTTGAAAATTTTCAAGGTATAAAATTAAGTAATTTACTGTAAATTCTGATATTTCATATTTTTTTTTATCTGCTTGCATTTATATTTTTGCGCGTGTCTGCCTTTAGTGCAGTTTTGTCTCAACCCACATTCGACTGTTCGCTCATACCAAATAAAGCGCATATTTTACGGCTTTACCGTTTCGCTGTTCTCGCATTCGATTTCATATATGCTTCGATTTGCCATGAAATAATGTCACACAAAGTTTGCATAACAAACAAATTACTTACAAATTGCCTTAATCGTAAAATGCGCCAGCATCGGCACGCGGGGATAGCGAATGCAAGCGTCGGGGAGGGAGCGACTGGCAGGCGAGCGCGTTGATGATGGTGACGTTGACACCGACATTAAATGGAATTCCGAGCTGCCACCGGCGTGGTTATGCAGAAAATGTGTGCAGGCAGGCAGGCACGACTGACCAGCGGTATTTGCTTGTCGCATAGCGTTTTTGTTGTGTGTGAGCGCATCAAGTAGCGGCGTATTTTTTTTCGGAAAAGGGCTCGCGCGCGCTTAAGTGCTTGCATGTGGGTGCCTGTGTGTGTGTATCTTGTATCTTGATCTTGGGAACCACTTGTAGCCGCATTTAGTCAAATTCAAGAGTATTCCATGGAAAGAATATTACCGAGTCATGGTAAAAAACTGTAATTCAACTCATTCATGCAACCACCGCGCCATGTCATAGTGTGCCATGTCGCACTACATTCGTGACACACACACACACAGCGTTACTTGCCACAAAGCACCGTATCGTGAACGAAATAAAATAAATCGAAAGCCAAACAAATAAATATGCCGAAAAATCAGCGGAAAAAATCTACGAAAAGCCATCAGCCAACGCGCGGCATTGGAGACGCTCGTCTCAGGGCCACAATGAGCGCATGAAATGCAAACATAAAAAAGCGAAAATAATAAAATCGCCGCAAAAAGCGATAAAGTAACGTTAAGTGCACCGGCAACAACAACAATAACAGCAACAAGTATAACTAACATGACAGCAAGCAGCGAGTTGGACGCGGTGAAGAACAACGGCAAATGATAGCGCGCTGTAGCGGCAATATTGGTACCACTCGTGTGTGTGCGACAACGAGTCGTGTGTGTGTCGCAAATTTGCTGTTGTTGCTTGTAACTGCATTGCATACAGACAATTGTATTGTAATGATGTGTAAGACTGTCGCTCGCAATGTTGCCACAAAACAATAGTAATCACAGCAACAACAACAATAGCAAATATAACAACAATAATAACAAACAACAAAAACATTAGCAACAGTTGTCGCACGCGTATGTCAACGGCAAGTCGACCACCGTTTCGTTTCGCCTGACAGTTGTTGCGAGCCGCCGCCCAAACGCTGCCGCCACACAACCGCTCAGTTTCATTGCAGTTGTCCTTTCGCGCTTTGGCTTTCTTGTTATTGTTCTTGTTCGCTGCCGTTTGCGGTCACTTTGGCCATTTCCGTGTGCGCATGCGCGCGCGCCTCTTCGACGGTTGCATGTCTGCAGCCAGCGCTGTGTTGTTGTTGTTGTTGCCATTTCACTCGAAAAATCCTCAATGTCAATAAAATTCGGTTTTATCAGTTTGACAAGTCAGCCGTTGAGAAAAAAATAAAAAATAAAGTGGAAAAAGAGCGATAAAAATGGAAAATGAAACATCAAACAAATGCATATATGTAAGTGCAACAACAGATACAACAACACGCATGCTTAATGCCACTTCGTTTGTGTCACTGTGTGTGTTCGTGTGCAATTCTGATTGTTTTACGGCATTTCGTTTCATCTCGTTTGCGAACGCAAAGGCGGCGTTCTTGTGTTGTAAGTATGTGTGCCACAAATGTACCGTTGCCTCATTACGATAGCCTGCACGGATAAGACGACCGACGACCGATGATTTTCGATTTTACTTCCTTGCGGTTGGCGCGTATATACAGCTTACGGCTGGCTTTCTGGCTGTCTGCTTACCGCCTGTCACACACATTTTCGGGGCTAATGAATTATGTTAATGGCAATGCTAATGCGGCGGATGTGCGTGGTAGGGCTGCTATCTTGTCAATGCCAATTGCAATGGGAGTGCTGTTGTGTGCATTGTGATCGCCAAGAAATGCCATTATACTGCGGTGTGTCACTGCGTGCTAAATGCATGGGACGCCAAAGGGCGATTAACGTGGAAGTCAATGTGTAGATAGTCTGCACATTTTTCGGAAATCTGGGAATTGTATGAGAAATTTATATGGACTCTAGCTCTTTATAGATATCGAAAAATAATATTTCTATTCCAATATTATATACGCATCACAAGCAAGGCTAAAAACCTTCCAGGCCAACAGAAAATAGCAATACTTTATTAAAAAAGTCAACAGCGGATTACTGAAGTCATTTAAAAAATCCAACGATTCGTCTTTAATTCCAAATTTTGCAAAGAACTCTGTCTTCGATCGAAAAATTGGAGTTCGAAATGGTTATACTGCTTGTTAAGCAAACTGTTCAAGCTGAGAATTTTAGTAATTTTCTATATATAACCTATAGGTCACTTACTTGTAACCAATCTCGTCTTACCTGTTATATTAGCCGATTGTTCGGTTTTAAATCACTTATAAGTGACTAATTTAATAACCGATCGTATGAATTTGTACCCAGTAGTCAGTAAATTTCATCAATAGCTTCTAAATTTTCATCTAAAACTGCTAATCTCGACTCAATCTCATACAAAAATACTCAAAAAGTCGGCCAACCTTCTCATCTAACTTATTTACTTATTTCCAAAAAGGAAGTTCGACTCTACTAATCTATCCTAACTAACTAGAATGATTTTAAAATTGGCACGTCAGCTTTATCTGCCTAACCTTATTTGGCTGCAGATAACTTAAACTAGGTGAGCAGCTACTGCGTTCACCTCTGCCCAGCAAAACACAGCTAACTTCAAGTCGAAGCAGACGCTGCTATCAGTGAGCGAGCAGACATTTTCTATTTGTATTTGCATGTGAAAAACCGCAGAGCGTGTAAGAAATGTGCTAATATTGTTATTTGTGTCTGCGTGCAACATGCAGCCACACACAGGTTGCTGTGGAAGGAAAGTGAAAACGCATACTTGGCAGTAACAACGAACAGCAACTTTGTTGCCGTTTACGCGAACACTTTACCGACGGAAAGGTGGCAAGTGAGCAACAGAAACGGAATGGAATTAAAAAAATAAATATTCTAGTAAATAGTAAAACACTTTAGACTAACAGTATTTCAGCATTTTTCACACATTTCGAAGTGGACTCGGAGAATTATAAAAAACTAAGAAAAATGGAGCCTGTTACAGAGCTTTAACACTTATGTAGAGAGGCAATGTGAAGTGATTCTTCTTTTTGTTGCTTCTTTAGTTTAGCTTGCCCTTCATTTTTTATTTTTTTTTTGTTGGCTTGCACTTTGCTTCGCGTCGGAAAAAAGGGTCTGCTGCTTATCAGCATTTGCTGCAAGCTCACTAATGCGCTTTTAATGTTTGCTGCTGATATGAATGCTGATTACGTGCCGATGCCGCGTACCGAAAGCACAAAGCACAAAAGGATCACGCATATGTGTTGCTGTGTATGTCATGCATTGAAAATGCATTTACTGTAGTTAAAAAAAAAATAACAACAACACTCAACTTAGCGAAATGACAGCCACTGGGCATTGCAGCAACAACAACAAGCAGCAATCGCTTGATTTAATATATTTTCAAGTTATACTTTATTTTAAATACTTAACAACTGCGCTGCAGTAAAGCATTTTTAAGTGAAATCAAAGCGACGAGCGAAGCGCGTATGCAAAATAGGTAGTCAGCCAGTTACAGTCACAGGCAGGCAGTCATCCAGTGAAGCGACCAACAACAAGTGCACAAATGACGAACGATGCAAGTAGTCACACACCGACAGTCAGTCAGCCCTGAATGCAGCCCTTCGTCAGCAGCAGCAACAACAATAATAATAAGAATAAAATAAGCAGTGAACATGCTTTGGCAGCGACAACAACAACAACAACAAAAAAATGAAGTATGTTTTCGCTTTGAAGATGTATTAATGGGCCGCAGGGTTAAAATTATAATAAATTTGCTTTATTGGCAGATTTCGCTGCAGCAACACACAGCACAACAACAACAAGCGTCTCACCTCACCCAACTGCTTGCCTGACGCATAAGAAGCTGCACTCATTGTCGCCTCAACTGCACCACTTGCCACCGCCATATGTTGCAGAAGCGATGAAGGCGCTCGAAGTGCTGCAACACTGTAGTGCATATTGTTGTTGTTATATTGTTGCTGTGGCAATGTTTCAGTGCCAGCATGATGGCTTGCTAAGCTAGCTGCTTTGTTGCTGTTGCTGGCTTTTATATTTGTTGCTAGCTGTTTATTATTATTTTAGTAGTTGTTGTTGTTGTTTTTAGCTTAAGTATTGTTATTGGTGTAATGCGTAGGCATTTGAGCTATGCACGCATGCTTGCAGCACGCACACAGCAGTACCAAGCTGCAGCATGCCGGTGCTGCCACTTGTTGCACACAGACACACAACAAAAATAAAAGTAAAAAATAAAAGCAACAACATACAACAAAAACAACATGCAACCACAGCACCAACATGAAGGACTATACTCTTCATGTCTTCCTGCCGACATTGCGTGCATTTGCATTTTTGTTGTTGTTGTTGCCATTATTGTTGCCATTGCATTTGTGTTGCATACGTGTGTTTTCGTGTGAAAGACATTTTAAAAATTTGACGTTTTTAAGTGAGGCTGCTGAATAAAATTTATTTGAAAGCAAGCGCTTTCCATGCCGCAGGGCGAAATATGCTTGCTCACACGAGTATATATTTATATGCAAGAATATTTTATATATACATATATATTCAAGAATATGAGCGTCAATGGATGTGTATTGCAATATGCGCGCTTTACGTGACGTATATATGTATATATTTGTATATTTTGTATGTATGTATGTTTGTTTGGCTGCATAAATAAGTATGCTTTAAGTCCTTTAGCTACAATAATTACACAGCCTAGCATCGGAGCTTGAACACATACACACACACCAACTAGCAACAACCAACTGTTAATGGCTTCTCATAATAATAGTAGGATTTATGATATTTATTCCTAGCGGTAAAGCGAAAATTGCTCAACAATTTACATTTAGCAACATACATACAGACATACATACAGACATACATATTTACATATACACAGAGATATTCTTAAGTATTGGAAAAAATATTAAAATAATGGCGTTGCGACGAGTTATTTATGTGCACATTTCCGAGAATATCTATGTATGTATGTGTTTGCATAAAAAATGTCATGCGATTTTTACATAAATTAAATATGCCTTTTGCAGGCATTCTTCATGGCTTTCTGGTTTTTCTAGTTTTTTGTAATAACAATATTTTATATTTAATTTACTCCAATTAAGTCAATTAGTCTGTATGAGATTCTTCTTTGAGAGTATTTTTTTAATTTCTTGAAATTTTAATATTTAAATTGACACCTTTGTTTAGACTATGCTTCTGTGTGGACTCGAAAGATATGCGCCTAGTTGTATGATTATTAGCGGATACTCAATAGGGTAATACATTACAGATGGAGTGCCGTCACATCTTTTATGATACCTGCGCTTGACCCGAATTTTAAAAGTTTTTATGACTTCACTTTCGATACCTCCAATGTCCTTCCAGATTCTCATATTGTGAGGCCGCCAAGTAGCGAAGTCGTTGCCTTGACAATGCAGGGCAGGTGCACAGGAGATGCTTTATTGTTTCTATTGCACCTTGCTCTTGACATTTACTGCAGTCATCTCAATCTGTAAGTCCCATTTTGTAGGAATGCGCCAGACAGTGGCCTGTGAGTATTACCACCAAACTCCTATAGTCCCTTCTATTGAGTGACAGTATGAGTTTGGTGTACTTCTGGTCTACCGTTTTACACATGGTATATTTGTCCAACGTGTTAGGATTTTTCTTGTCATGCCCCTGTCCAGATCATCGTATAGACAGTGCATGGATTTGCCAATGTCAGTCGCATTTCCAGAAGACAGTTTTACACCGTTCTTGTCAATTTCGTCCACAATCTTGTTGCCTTCAATGCCTTTATGTCCTGGCACCCAGTAGAAGTGAAGACACGTGTTCCTAGCAACTCTCCCCACTGCCGCCTTGGTATCCAAAACACTTTTGGCCGAAATGCAAACCGAGGTTGTTGCCTAGATTGCTGCTTGACTGTCTACGTAGATATTGACTTTGGAGTAGCCGGCTGCTTTATTGAGAGCTAGCTCTGCGGCTTTCCCAATACCAAACACCTCCACTTGAAAAATACTGCAGTGGTTCGGATGTTTAAAAGGCCACCTACCCACCGAGCTGTGCCCAAAAGTTCTATACATAAATTCTCCTCCCGCCAGAAGTCGCTCCGCCTATTTTGCCGCATAGGTTTCGGCAAAGAGATCTATCGGCGACATATTATTATAAAATAATACTTCAAAGATTAGCATAAAGTTTCCAGCACACTTTAAGTACTATCCATGAAAATATAACCTCAAAATTCCATCAGAATCTGCATAAAGAGAGGTCCGTTCAAAGTGAGGTTCCCATATTTTATCTATAAATGTTTCACAAGTTTCGAACTGAGTCCCCAAAATTAAGAATAATCGGTTATATTTATAAAGAGCTTTCTACTCAGACCTAACCTCAAAAATGCTCCAGAAACGTCAATGAAAATTTTGATTTTTTTTTAACTCAAGAGAGTGATGTTACTCTCCACTATTACGTTTTTACTTTTATTTTTTTTACTTTATTACTCTCCAGCTGTTATGTTCAATAAAACTATAATTATTATTTAAATATTGTTTTATGAAATCCAAATCTAACTGTATCCCACGTCAGACCCCGCAATATAGCACACATATGTATTTCTAGAGCTAAACTAAGCGGTGAATAAACACATACAAAATTGATGATTTTCATTATTTCCTATTTCAAAAATTAATTTTTTATTTTGATTCTTCATATTAACCTTAAATGTCAAATACATCAAGAGCAAATGCTGCAGCTGAACGCCTTTCTAAAGCGCAGATGTGTCAGCGAACAAAATGCTTCCGAACATACCGACATTGGCAAACATGAGTAGTCACACACGCAGCAGCCGCAGACGGACGCGCAAAAGCAGCAAAAATTACAAAAACACACACATGCCAGCACAGCATGTTGCACTTGCAACACATTGCCAATAATGCTGCTTTGCTTTGCTTCTGCCGTTGACTCTGCAACTTGGCTGACAATATTTGCGAGTTTACTGCGTGTTGTTGTTGTTGCTGTCATTGGCGTGAGTTTTGCAAAAATTTATGCAGATTTTGTGCGATGATGCATGCTGTGAATAAACAGCACAGCGAGCGAGCGTACGAGCACACCTTGCCACAAGAGTGAGGCGCAGCAAACGGCAGGCAGGCAGAAGGCCAACCATCGATCGATCGATCGCTCGAACCGGGAGATTGACTTGCCACACTGATTGCCGTGGCTGACTGCCGCTTTGGCTGCTGTTAAATAAGCAGGCTCCACCGCCGCCGTCGAAGTCTTCACTGCCGCACGGTATGCGTGTGTGCGACTGCTGGCAGGCAGCTACGCAACGGCGCATTTTTTATGAATTCCTGCCGAGGGCGCTAGAAATTGGTCGGTTGTTATACGCTACCAACGACTTGGCTTGCCATTTACTTGTTTGCTTGCGCGTCGTCTGCTGCTGGTTGTGCTGGCGCGAAGGGTTTGGTGTGGTGAACTGGTGCTAGTGTGCCTTCGCCGATGATCTGCAACTGATCGATCGACACAATGGATGAGTGAGTGCCTGTTTGGCTTGTGTGCTTGTGATTCCTGCGATGGATGGCTGCATTGCTTGCATGAATGACTGCGTGAATAGGCAAACAAAGATGGGCATTCATAGAGCGGCTTAGAGAGCGCGATTGTGTTAGCTTTATGCTCTTTGCTCAAGACTTAGACGCAGACTTTTGTTCTATTGCTGCTATCTGCTGCACAGTCAACTGCTGCATCAATAAAACTCGACGTTCTCCTTTGTCACTCTCACTGCATTGCTTACTGCACTTTTCATCTCCCCATAACCCGCCTGCTGCTTATCCAACTCCACTGCGCTTCTTTATTTGCGTCTTTTGCACTTTTTCTCCACCATTTTTTTCCACTTCGACATCTGGCCTTGTCTGCATGTTGCAGGTTTATTGCTATTTTTCACATTCGCATTGTTTTTGCTATGGTTTGCTGCATGCTTCAAAACAATATCTCAATAAATAATGACCGCTCATAAATAATAATCGGCAAGCAAATGTGTAATGATTTAGTTTGGCAAAGCGGCAGCCAAGCCGAGACAACCAAGACTAGCGCTAGAGTCACAAGCGCGCTTCGGCCGCGCTTTCTCAGCGGCCTGCTCAGACCGTAGTTGTGGCCGTGAAATGAAAATATTAAATTAAATAAAAAATGCAAGCAGACAAACTTGCAGGTTGGCACACATGCATACAGCGGCGGCTCATATGTTTACGAGCGTGCAAAATTCGCCGCAGCGCCGTGGTTCGCTTTTTTAAATATTTTTTATGTTCTGAACTTGAAAGCACTACAAAATGAGTATTAAATAAAGAATATGCGCAAGCTAGCTGCGGCTTAAACAAATTGATTGGCAGTTAGTTGCAAGTCGGCTTGCACACACACAACAAACTCGAGTATAACGCGGCTCTTTGTTGCTGCGCGTTGCTTGAATATGCGTCGCATATGACAGTCGATTAGTCCGTCAGGACAGTGTGTGTCGTCTGCAATTTTGCTTATCACTCATGCGTGTATACTATATATTTATTGATATATATTGTCTGCTAGTTTCTTTGACGAAGTTCGTTGCTTAAGTCTTTAGTTTGTGATTTCCTATAAGCATTATTAGGACCAAGTTTACAATTTATGCACTGCTTAGACAACTTTCAAAGAGTAAATTTTCTTATTTAGTTTTAAAAATATAAGTTAACTTATTTTTAGTTGATCTAGTTTCCAAGAGTCCAAGTGCGTAACCTGCCAGGACTGTCTTGTTAAGAAACTTAAGCATTTCCAAAAGTTCTTCGATTTACAAATAATTTAATTGATACCATTTCGCATGTGTTCCCTCAACTCTTTCGCTGCTTATTTTGTCAGCCATTTAGTTGCACTTTCCGTAAGCCGACATGCAGCTGGCTGGCTTATATGTTGTCTGCCACTCTCAGTCATGGCTCAGCCTTGATTTGACAGGCAATTGTCAGCTTTGCAGTGTCTCTTAGTTGATATAGAAAATGCCGACTGTTTGTATTGTTTTTGCAAATCTTCCATATTTTAGTTTTTACTTGCATACATTTAAGAAATTAGACTTAAAGATGCTAGTTTTGAAAAAATATTTAATATACAAAGAACATGTAGACATTGGTTCTATTGATTTGGGAAAATATAATGTTTAAATCATAAGAACTGTCAGTACAACCCTAACTGGAAGTATATATTTCATGAAGTACGAGGTGTGTTCAAAAAATAACGGGAATTTCCAATTGTCGAAAAATTCAAATGTAATTTTTTTTATGTGAACAGGTGTATAATAAAGAACTTTGTATTTTTTACTTCAGTTGTACTAATTTCATTTTAACAAGTTCAATTTTTATCAACATACCACACCTAGGTTAGGTTAGGTTAAGGGGTAGATCTCCGCAAATGCAGAGAATCTCACTGAGACAGATTCGATTTCCATTGTGACACCCGGAAAAACTCCTAACGCAACACTAAGATCACTTATGTTGCGACGAAGCGCTTGGATTCAATAATAAAGTTCTTCAGTCGGCTAATGTCGATTCCAATCACTTCGCTGCGTTCGCAGAAAATATGCCCACCGAGGTGTTTTAACCTAAGTCTGGCGAATGCTGGACATTGAAGGAGGAAGTGTTTGGACGATTCCTCTTCGCCTTCCTCAAAACATCTTTTTCAACTAGCATCTGACAAGATCCCTAGCCTCACCGCGCGTGTGCCTATTGGGCAGTGACCGCTAAGCACTCCAATGATCGCGGAGAGATGAGCATTACTGAGCGACAGTAACTGCAAAGACCGTTTACGATCCCCTGTGGACCAAAAGGACATCGCTACTGCGCAGGTGCTGGTTGTTTTCCAGCGCTTGGCGAGCTCACTAAAATACGTTGTGTCCAGCGCTCTGGAGCAAGTAGACCACGGACTGTCCACATATTTCCACTCCGGCGCCAATATTGCTAGGGTACCCTCTCTTGCAAGCTGATCCGCTTTGCAGTTTTCAGCGATTCCGCGCTGACCGGGTACCCACACAAGTCGAATTTTAAAGTAGTTCGAAGCTACTGATAACGTTGTCAGGCACACCTAACTTCAGCTCATTTTTATTCACCTCAACACATCTCTCGAAAAAATGTACGATAAATGCATTGTGAGTTATGTAATACCGCCACATCTGAATTTATTTTAGCGCCGCGCTGAGAACTTGCAGCGGAAATAAATTTCTTCCCATCTGGCATGGATATTCTAATACTTTATTAACCTTCATTTTATAATTTTTTTTAGAACTAACACCTTTCCAAAGCCGAAAATTATAGTCCAACCGTAATGTACTGTCACTATAACTTCCGCTATGCGTAGGCTTATTGTGACGAGAACATGCAAAAAGCTGAAAATGTGCTACGCAGACACTTAGCATATCAAATTGTATATGCTTGTTGTTGTAAAGATGGCAAATGCCTTAAAGCCTTGCTTACAAGCAACAAGCAACTTTGTTTGGCGATCAATAGATTTGGCTAGCGATTAGCATTGAGTACTCCAGGAATTTTATTATATCGATAAATTGCGTCTGTCGATTTGTACTACAAACAACAAATAAGTCGCGAGCGCGTCGTGCGTGTGTGCGCAATTGGCGTTAGGAAGTGTCATGACGGGTTTAACAACATTTTCGCGCCTCACTGACATGCGCTTTAGCAAACACAGATTATTATTTTTTTGTTTTTGTTTTCTAGAAATTTGTGTGGAATGCAAGTTGAAGAGGAAATAAATGAACACACGCGTGTACAAATGCAATGAGTAATGAGTAATTTAGCATTAACGAACACCTACTCAGCGTGTAAATCTACTTGCTTTGACAGAAAGTGTGAATACATGGACCTGTGTATGTGTGTGAGTCTGTTAAAAGCCACGCAAAGCTAAGCATACTCACTCACCATTTACTAGCACTCTCAACATTTCCCACACATGCGACTGTCTGCTGGCCTGCCTGCCGCTTGCAATATTATTGTTATTATTATTGATTCGGCGTTGTTTGTGCCGCATGCCGCATGCCACAGGCGCAAGTATGCTCGTTGCAACTGCGCGTAAGCTACAGTGCGACTAACATGTGTGGCATCCTTTGACTTTGACTCGGCATAACTGTTGTGTTTAAGCCTGCAGGCACTCACACAGCGACACACATAAGCGCACACCTCTCTACTGACTACAGATCGCGAACGTGTAATATCTGGTTGCGACGCGTCGCATAATTGGCGTGGGTGGCACTTTGGCTGTTATTACATGCCACAGCGCACAACGTTGACACAGCTGCAGACACATGTGCATTTCTGTTGCTTAGAAATGCTTCTGCTGGTGAAATTCTACGACTCTGCGTTTGTGCCTCGAGTCTTTTGCTGTGGCTTTGTCATTTCTTCTTTTATTTTTTCTGTTTTTCGTTTTATTTTTTGGCCGTAAAATTGCATGTTTATGTCTATTGTAGATTGCTTGGCATGTCTTTGGCGACTTGCAAGGTATTTAAATATTGTGTTGCAAGTGTAATTCTAATGCTGCTACACCGTTAAATGTGCGAAGACACCCCAGAGTTCAGACATGGGCCGAACACTTGTTAAGTGACGTGTAAGGCCATTGGCTTTTGGCTATCGGATGTGTTGTAGAACAAGGGAATGCGTGTTTTTTGGAATTATCATTATGAATATGTTGATATTTTTACATTAGTTATTACATTTAAACATATTTTTATTTTTTAATAATAAATTATTTCATTTCTCTACTTGCAGGTATGTAAATTTATATCATTCGTTGTCTCTGTAAGTAAAAATACTTGTCATAATGACATTGTTGTAGGCCTTGAGAATCTTTTAGTCAATTTTAGCCGATAAGCACTTTTAAACATTTTTTCATATTTTTGGAATTATTATTGCTTCCCGAGTGTCGGCGGCTGTAAAAAAAAGAGTCGTCGGGATCTGGATTTAACTCGTATTCTTCATAGTGATGATCACAAATCATTGATATTTGAATTTAGCTAACTGCTGCATTATCACAGTACATTTCATCAACTTACCACACCTAACTTCAACTAATTTTTATTCACCTCAACACAACTTTTTGAAATAAATGTGTCTTAGACTAGGCCACAGTTAAATAGTTATGTAAATGAACTCACTTTACCTAAACTCACCATACCTAAATTCACCACACCAAACTTTACCACAATTCACCACACTCAAATTTAACTCATTAGAGCTCCCCCTACTTCAATTCATATTTTTTCATATACATATCTAAACTCAACACACCTGAACTTACCTCATATGAGCTCAACTCACGTAAACTCACCTTTCTATGCTATTTTACATTATCTGAACCAGTTTGCCAACATATCATTCAAGTCAAAAAGATTGGAAAGCAATTATTTAACTATATTCTTCTAATTTTTTCATATAAATAATAGAATCCTCGGCTTCATGTAGAGCAGCACTGAAGATCGCACTGAATTCATACTCTCGGTATTTCTTGATTTTCCTAGTTGTAGGTCTGTGGATAAATCTCTTAGAATATTTTCTATATATATATAATATAGAATATTTAGATAGTAAAATAGGCGACCAAAGAAACCACACATACATTCACACACCGGACATATCAACATACTCAGCCAAAGCACAGCTACAACAGATGAAAAGATAAATGCACTTTGATTTTATAACTTTTCATGCAAATATCCCGCTGTTCGCTACACAATTCAAAACCATAAATCCCCAGCACAAATTTAGAAATCTGTTTGGGATTTTTATCTTTCCGTTTTCTTTGCTTTTTATTCACTCCATTTTTCAACGTTGCTGCTATGCTAGCGCTGCACCAAGGCGAAAGGCTGGCATTCGAAGCGGTGCGTGGGCATTTAATACTCACACCACAGAAGTTAGTGAAGTGAAAAGTGGCAGTGGATCGAAGAGAAGGCGCAGTGGCAACAGCAGTCAGGGCTGGCAGTCAGGGCTGGCAGTTAGGCAGCCGGGCACACAAGTTTGTCACATTCTAACAAGAGAATGGGAATGTTACAGCGACTAGCTGCTCAAGTGTAAGCGTATACCAGTTGTTGTTGTTGTTGTAGCTTGTGTTGCTGCTATTACTCTTGATATGTGTGGCAAGCATGCTTGGCGTTACGCCCCACACTAATGTCAGTGCATCTACTCAAATCAAAAGTAACAAATTTAAATTTTCATTGCACGGCCATCATGCAGAGCAAGTTCCATGAACACACGCTTATAGACACACATGCGACAGAGTTTGTAGCTACAATTAGATGTTGAACGCCTTGTTAGACGCGCTCGCTCTCGCATTGTGCCACGCGGTGTGAGCGGGTGTAAAGCGGCTGTGGCTTGTATGCGGTTTGGGCGGCTTGGCGGACGCATTTACATGTGTCGCCTGCAACCCGACATGTAGAATTTATTTAGTAAATTCCTCTAATCCCGTCGAGTGACATAAAGTCTACGCATTTTAAATTTACGCTAACACCTTGAATCAAATAAAGACAACCAACCACACAGCGCTACGCAAGCAGACAGACAGCAGAGTTTCGAGCATAAAAAATCACAAAGAATCACTTACTGGTTGTGCGCGGACCCAACTCCTCCGGATTCCGGCTGCATTTCATGGCGAATGAGCAGCACAGGACTGCCTCACCTGCCCTCAGCAGCCATCACGTCCTACCATCGCGCTCAAGCGAACGAGCGACTCGGCGCACCAACCAGTCAGGCAGTGAGGCACTCAGCCATCCAGCTTGTTCGCCACTTAGGACAGGTTAGTGTGAAACTTGAGGCGCGTGCAAGCATAAAAATAATGCAAATTCAAAAACCAACATGTTGGGAAAAACGAAAAAAGGCGAAACGCATAAAGGAGAAGGAATGCGAGCAGTGTTGCACCCGACATTGGTGCAATGAAGCTTGATGCAGCCTTCTGCTGAATATCCTGTCTTCAATTTTAAGTGTCTGCGCTCGTTTGTATGGCTACCACACTGTATTTTATTCATTCCCCATATGCCTATGTCTGTGCAACACTTCTGCGCACGCGCAGCACACTTGGCAAACCAATAAACAAACAGCACTTGCGCCATTGCCATCGCCATCGCCGTCGTCCAGGTAGACAGGCATATCAAATTTAAATGAATGTTTCGGCATCGCACTGACAGTGTAATAAAATTTCAAAACTCTATGCAATAATTCAATAAAATCAAGCAAAGCGCTTTGTATGTTTTAGTAGACGCAAAAAAACCCCAAAAAAAAAATCGGCGAATAATGCAATAAAAAGGGTCTCACAAGCACTGAAATGGCGCAAATGCCGCTTTGAAAGGCGCAGCTTGATAGAGGAGGAGCTTGGGAATGCGTCCATTCAGAAGTGCAAAACAATTATTACAAAGAATAGAGAAAAAAATTAAAAATAGCAAGTTTCTTGATCCTTTACTGTATAGAAAATAATTCATACTCCATTAAAGATTATCTTTCTTCAAGGCAACAAAATTTTTAGGGAACTCATGGGAAACTTATAAGTCTTCTGATTGAGGTGTTTATGAAACTCTGAGTTTAATTTAATTTTGTTTTGATTGAACCGCATTGAAGTTCTGATAGCGAGTAGTCCAAGCCCTTACGGTTGTATTTTCATAAACACCGAAAAAGTAGTGTTTAATGCGAGTTAATGGAAATGAGTAGTAAACATGGTATTTTTGAGTATTGTCTAATATTCAGCAACAAAGCAAAGGTCACTGTAGTTTAAATTGTTGGAAACTGTATCTCCATAAACACTAAAAAAAGTAGTGTTTAAGACGAGTTAATGAAATTTAAAAGGAAACTAATCTTGATACTATATCTGGACTATTCTTGGAGGTTGTTAACCCATAAAAGTACTGAATTCAAAACCTGGAGTTTGAGTTTTAACAAAACCAGGTCGTAAACGCCAAAAAAATGGTGTTTAAGGCGAGTTGAAGAAAGGTGAAAGAAAACGAATCTTGATACTATATCTAGACTATTTTTAGGGGTTTTAAACCATAAATTTAAAACTGGTAGTAAACACAAAAACAATTAGGGTTTTAGGTGAGTCAGTGGAAATGAGTAGAGAACTCCTTATTTTTTAGTAGTGTTTCATGTTCAGTACCAAAGGTTATAGAATATGTCCAGAGATTGGTGTTAAAGGTGAATTAATGAAATTCTGGACTTTTTCGAGTGGATCTTGTTCCGAAGGATCTTGAAATTGAGTATGAATTGTTACAAAAGTAGGTATTATCACCATACACTTTATAAAAACGGTGTTTGAACTGAGTTTAAGGGGTTGTGAAATAAACTCCGTGCTTTTGCGCTGTGCTTAATATTTAGCGCCAATTTATACTAAAAGTCTAACGTGTCCTGAGTGATAGGTTAGTTCCAACTGAGCTCATGTGGTCCGTCGTTCTCCAAGAAAGATTAGATTTTTTCCAATTTTTGATCGATTTCGGAGTATAAAACGGAAGAAGTCTCTTCTGTGAATTTCAAGTCAAAGTAAAAAGAACTCAAAAATTTTTTTCGTTAAAATTTTTTTTATATTTTTTTTTCTTCAATCATAATCTCAGTACATTACGCGGCAAATATCCATCATAAAACTGTAAATGCGCAGCTAAGATTATATAAAGATATAACATTCAGCTTTATGACACGCCAAAACCTAATGGCTGCTAACTTAATAGCATTCTGATCCTAATGCTATGCTAACAGCAACAGCAACCAGCACTTGCGCATGCTGCAACATAGGCTGCAGCGTTCGCAGCAATTGTTTGTCACACAAAAATCGTATTTCATTCACTTTATTTTCATATGCAAACGAGACGCAATAATTTCCACACCTTTGCTGATGGAGCAGCGGCGGCACAACAGTGGCAGTGGCAGCAGCAAGTAAGGATGTCGCAGCGAGCGAAGAGCAAGTGCGCAACGGCTTGTATGGCTGTAAAAGCAAATACACATGCAGTATTTTTTATTTTCTCACAGAGAGACAGACAAACAGACATACAAGTGTACATGCAGCAGCAGGACAAGTTGGGCAGGCACTAAGTTAGGCAGACACTGCTGATGCGGCAGCAACAACAGGTTTATAGAGAAGAAGAAATAAATTGCCACTCACCTATGTAGTCTCACATATGTAAGTGTGCTTGCGGCAAGTAAACGCCATTTGGTCGGTCATGCAGCAACACGACTGCGGCAGCGCTATTGGGAAGTAAGAGTATATGTGTGTGCGTGCGAACCTTTGGGGTGTCACCTAAAGCATAACACAGCAACATTATTATAACAACAGCACATGTAGATACAGTGACAATAACAAGAACAACAACAGCAGTAACAGTAACAAGTGCAGTGACAAAAATAAGAACATTAACCGACCGTTGAGCAGCGACTAAAGCGAGCGCGCCAGCAAACACATACAAAATGATGCATTTATGCGAGCGCTCACTTGCGCTGCTTGCCACATACAAATATATGTTCAAATGTATGCAGTTAGTCGCCTGCGCTTCCACTTGTTGGCTGTGCGCCGCACTTGTATTGCCATGCGCAACTGCGCGTAATGAAACCATAAAATAGTGTGACATTATAGGCTAAAGTGTACAACTTCCAACAACTACATATATACATGAGTTAATAAGAACAATAAAGGAAGAACAAATGGCGAACGGCAGGAATTTCGAGTGCAAGGGAAGCTACAAAGCATTTGAGGGGAAATAAGGTTATAATAATGTTAAGAAGAAAGCAATTTTCTCACAAAGCTTCTTAATTTTTTAGAGTTTACTCTTTATGACAATTATTATTATTACTAAAAAGTTGTATCTTGCCACAAAATATTTTCTTGAAAATTTTAAAATAATTGTTTTTTTCAACTAATTGCGGTCCTTATATATCAAGTATTTTCATGCAAAAAACCACACACCCTTATAGGAAAAAGCTCACCCAAACTACGAGCCGCCCGCTGTGGCGAGCAACTTAATCATCGTCGCTGGCAATAAAGTAGCAAAAAATTGAAATTCAACGGAAAAAGTTGCTGACCGCCTGCTTGCCGCGCCGCCTAACTGATTGTGCCGCGTTTAAACTCGCGCTTTGGCTGGCCTTTAGCGGTACCCCGTAAACATGGCAGATGTTCGTATGTGTGGCAGCGGCAAATGCATATTATTGATTTTTGCGCACAGATTTCGTTGCCACTCAGCAACTTGATCTTCTATATTATGCTTTCGCATCGCTTTCCTACAACTCGGTAACTATTTTTGTTTATTATTATTATTGCTTTGCTGCAGCGCGCCTGCTGCCTTGCTGCAACTCAATTGTGCGCGGTAGCCATGTTGCCATTTGGCATCTACAGCTTCAGCGTCTGCTATTTGCCGCGCCATAGAAAACGTATGCGCGTTGCACAAACGATTAAGTGCCGATCAGAGCGCGCGCGTTTATGCGCGTGTGTGTGATGCGCATGCGTAGCACGCTGCAACATCAATTAAAATGCAGGCGCTCACCGCAATACCAGTTGCTGCTAGTATATCGCGCTTTGCGAGAACGCGCGTTCGGCAAGCGATTGCATTGCTATTGCAGGCAAACAACCACTTTAGATAAAAATGTGCAACGCGCCGCGCGCTGCCGCACGAACTTGCCACAATAGCAACAGTTTTTATTTATTCGCGCAAGAGACGCACTCGCTTCTTCACTTTGTGTTGCACTTCGGCGCACAAAGCACAGCAGGTGGGACTGATAGCGGCGGTGGCAGCGGCAGCCGCAATGACTTCTTTGCCATTCGCAGCGCTGTAATGCGTGCGTGCGTGTACGCGTCTGCCGCACGTCTGCGCTTTTAACTGTCGAGATTTCTTTTGCTAAGTTATGCATTTCTATTTGTTTTCTCTTTTCTGTTGCTTTGTTCTTTCGCAAGCGCGCACTTGCGATGCATTTAAACTTTGACATTTCACTTATGGTTGCTGCAACATTTCACTGCGCGCATGCTACACAACCTACCCGCCTGCTCTGTCCATCTGTCCGGCCATTTTCGCCAATGAAGTGTGGCGCAAAGTTTCCCTATTTTCATATCGATTACCATGTGCCGCTTTCTATGGTCACTAATCATATATCTAAGCATACAAGCGCATGCATGTGTGTGTGTGTGTATGTATGTCGTTTTAAATGTACCTTAACTAGTACTTATGCTGCCACGGACTTGCGCATATTTACTTTGCTTGCTGTTTGTTTTTGTCTTCATATATTTCTTATTTATGACCAACAAGGCTTGGCACTGACCGCACTGTCCCCATTTCCGCCAAAAGTTTTAGTATCATTGGCAATTGCTGGCTGGTCTGCCGCCGCACCAGCATTGCCGCATTGCATGGCATGTCAGCCGGTGGCAAGGAGTGTCCTTAGTGGACATGCATGCCCATCTTTGAAGCGCGGCACTTGCGGCAAGCCATGGCGAATGCGCAGAGACCCACTTGATTGTTGACTAAGAATTTCCATAAAAATGAGGCTAAGCTTATGCTGGAGTATGAAAGTTATGCAGGCGAGTGCGCGCATGCCTACAACACGTGAGTGTGGCGGAGGGTATGTGGGAAATTTTCGTATTGTGTTTAGTGAAAGGTGTTTAGTGAGATGAAATGGAGTACTCAGGAAAATATTATCTTCAAAATTTCCACTTCAAATTTTTTTACTTTTACTTGATTTTCAACACGCCAACCATTAAAAAAAAATATTTAAAAAATTAAAAAAAAATGTTTCAAAAATAAGTTAAAAAAATATTTAAAAAAATTCGTTTTATAAACTAGCTTGAGAGGTTACTGGAGATAGAGATCTTTTCTTAATAGTAGAAGTTTTGTTAATTTCCTTTTTAGCTTGTTTTTCTTCATATTTGTTATGAAGGAATATTTTATGTAGACGATTTCCTACAGGGTACTACTGCCATATTAAGGTGTGTGTATGCATTTTTACTTCTTTGTTAAAATTTACATTAACTTCTAATCAGAGAGTATAGCTAATGCGCCGTAGAATAAATGGACGCGCTTGTAATTTTTTAAAAGTATTTAAAATTGGTGAAAATGGAAAAAATAGATTTCTTTTCGAAAATTAGTGTCACTAAAGTCTTTAGTTTAAAGCGCTTTGAAGTTTGGCACACATTTTTGTTAACTGTTCTGTAATTCGCTGTTTTCACAAATAATGTAGCGAGTTGTAAGCTCTAGAAAGGTGGTATCTTGGGCGAAGTAAGATCTAAATTATACGATAAGTGTTTCCCAATGGTAGTTACGCCTTCGGAGATATTGTTAAAGATTCGAGGGAATTTCTGACGGAAAAAATCTGCAAAAACCTTTTTGGAGATATGTTTGACCTTAAGGATTCATCTAATTATCATATTAGACTAAGGCATACACCACAGAAGGGAAGAGTGAGCGAGTCAAGTTGGAGTCAAAGGTCAAAGAAATTATTATTTTCTAGTTCTTTCATTTAAAATATTTTTCAAACACAATTTGGAAAAAACTCCCGAAAACAACTCTCAACTTTAATGAAAAAGGGAGATGTGGTGAGCAGCGAGTCTAGTTCAGAGGTCCAGTCTTGATTGTTCTGTGTTAAATGCGTCGAAATCATCGCCTCAATTTATATATCATTATCGTACTTCTATATAAACCACATCACTCCCACCTCTTTACCTTCATAAGTAAATATTTTCACTCATAAGGTTTAAAATTTCTCCATCGCTGGTTTTCGCTGCTTCATTACTTTTCTTTAGGCAATTAAAATTGAAAGTGAAAAGTGCAAAAAGCCGTGAGCTTGATCGAAATCATAAATTTGAAGCACACTAAATCCAAATACACACACACACATACATACCTTACTATCCAAATAGCAGTTGAGCGATATCTGCGCTGCTATAAAAGAAATGGGTAAATAAAAATCGTGTGACTGTTGCCATTGCCGCTGGCGAGCGCTTTGGCGAACCACTAACTCATGGCTGCTGTTTTTTATCAGCACACTGGCATCATTGGCTGTAACTTAATTAAAACGCCATAAACTTTCATTTTATTTGCTTACTAGTGGCAGCGCACACACACTTACTTAATTCTACTTAGATGTGTGTGTGTATGTATACTTCAACGTGCCACTAAACACATCATCAGCAACAGCGCCCGTTTGATTGAGTGAACTTGCCAAATGCTGCCAACTGTTATTGCCAACATGTGGCAAGTTTTTGTTTTTGTAATTTGGCATAAAAGTGTTGATTGCCTTCAATCGGTTGCGGTGCGCCTTGAAATATTTGCCACGGCTGTGTCGCCAATCACTACACAAGTCAAATTCAAGACGTCAAATTATTACAAAGTGGGCTATAAAAAGTTGTTGCTTATGAAACAAAAAATTTAGCGCAATGCATTCATTAATTGAGTCATTAAGTGTAGAAATGAATAATTATAAACTTAAGTGGATTAGTTGAAGCGTTCGTGTCACTTTTAATTGGTTTACTGCTTATGAATTGTTTCATATTTTATTTAATATATTATATTAGTTTATTGTTGTAATATTTGTTGTAACAGTGAGTCCACAGTGATATAGAAATGAGCACAAAATGCAGAGGTTCTAGAACAGCCGCCATGATTAAGTCGCTAATTGAACTCCCTGAGAGCTTTTGGTTGGAAAGCAAGAGCAGATTGAGTCCATTAAGAACCCATAAGATTCATGAGATCAACAAATATCCACAAAAAGAATACTTGACTATCTATCAGAAAATTCTTTTGAATTCACCTTATAACCTTTTCACACTGCCAAATTAATTGTTCAATTAAAATTTTGATTAAGAAACCAGTCTTTGCTCTTCACACTGCCGGCTACTCGATAACCGCTCAGCTGTTATGCATTTTTCTTTTTGCTTCTCATAAGAAGTTGGTAAGTTTCATCAGCTGATTGCTATTTTTAGCAGCGACATCTACCGTCGTTTAGCATAAACAACAACTCGCAGACAAAGAACGAATATATAATTACAAATACGGTCTTTGTCGCAGAGTTGTATTTCATTTTCAAGTCGATTAATTTGATTCATTTGAAAATAAATGTAGATTTTTATTTTGTATGATAAATAGATCTTAAACAGCGTTTTAATCGAGCAGAGGCCGGTTAATTGAACAATTAGCTCCTGTGTGAAAAGACTTTTACTCTTCAAACAATTTTCCTGCAATTTCCCACATTTTTTCTTACAAAAACAAACTCGTCGCCATCTTCATCAAATCGGCAAATGTGCAGTCATTTCGTCTCAATATGGCAACTGTAAATTTACTTGTACACTCCATTAAAAGCACTTCATTTTCACAACTTCGATTCGATTCCACTTCAATTACCAGCAGATAGCAAGTGGTGACCGCCCGCTGTTGCTATCAGCGCTTAACGATCGTGACGCAGACCGTTATGAGCGATAAAAATGTAGATTTGCGGCAACGTAAATTAATATAAATAAATCCGCACCTAAGCTGGAAAACAATTAAAATAAATTGAAACCACACAGCGGAGAGAGAGGAGAGTAAGCGTGGTGGGGACTTAAGCTAAAATACGTTGGTCATAAGTTTTCGAGAGACAGCTCTCTATATGTGGATATCCACTAAGGTAGAGTGTTAGATGGCTGCTCATATAAGCGAGCGAGCGCGTCGCGTCGACTTGAATGACCGTAAAAGTGAAACTGAAATTGAAAGTAAAACATAAACAAAACCAGAAGACAGACTGTGGTGGCAAATGATGTTGATGAGGAGGTGTAAGAGGGGCGTCAGGTGCAAATGCTTTCACAAAAGCGCAAATGTGTGCACATACATATACTCATATGTGGCATGAAAAACTTAGCCGGCAAGTGTGGCTTGCAGCACATATTTAGTTAGTTGTTGTTGTTGTTGTATTAGCGCAGATTTTCACTCGCGCTGTTTTTTTATGAATTAATAAACGGAAAGAAAAAACAGCGCATAGCGA
This sequence comes from Zeugodacus tau, assembly GCA_031772095.1. Lineage (NCBI taxonomy): Eukaryota > Metazoa > Arthropoda > Insecta > Diptera > Tephritidae > Zeugodacus > Zeugodacus tau. Next base: position 75,829,583 of record CM062651.1, on the reverse strand, counting down.
AGCGAAAACAATAATTTTAATTGGGTTCATTGTGGTTAACAATTTTCATCAATTTCAATTTCTTTGCTATTCCCAAGCAACGCCATGCAACAACAACGACAACACAACAACTAAAAACACAAGCGCTGGCAATCATATAATATTTCTGAGATTTTTTTTGCTTTGCGCTGCTGGCATTGCAACATTTCATGGTGCACAGCGCGCCGCTGTTTGCTTGGCCCTCGCTGTTGTTGTTCATATTATTGTTGTTGTTATTACTGCACATTGCAACTCATATTTGAACATTGATGGCATATCGTGCAAGGGCTATTACCGATTGCTAATGTAATTGCTGCCGCTGTTGCGCTCTTGTGGTGTTGTTGTGCTTGTTATTGTTGTTGCTGTTGTCGTTATTATTGCAGGCAGTTGCAATCGCAGTGCATTTACTTAGTTCGCCAGATTGCAGACGCGATGGTGTTATGTTGTTAGCTTATATGTTCACCTCACGCCGCTTGCCTGTCTGCTGGCTGCCGGCTGCCGGCTGATCATCGCCGCCACCGTTACCGCCGCCGCCTTGCAGTTATGCGCCGCTCTGTTAGCACTTTTATGTTCAATGGTTCATTAAATCAATTTTCACTATTTTATTGTGCCGCTGCTGCTGCTGCTGCATACTTTATGCAATTGCATATTCGCGCATAGTTTTTCATACAACACATACACACATACATAAATATATATTTTCATATGCCTGCTTATAAGAGCTTGTATGTGTGTTTAGATCTAGTATGTGAAATGATTTCTGTAACTGTTAAATGTCAATTTCGTGATGAAAATAAAAGTTTTGCCCGCAAACGCTTCAGTCGCCCGGTATTTATGTGCTTATGTGTAGTGGGTGTATAATAAATCCAGGCATATATATATGTATATGTGTGTGTGTGTGAGTAGCTGCAAATTGCGGAAGTCGCTGATGGACTACCAGCTATTTACGCCGTTGGTCAATCGCGCAACACAATTTAATCAGGATGAGTATATGCTTTTCAGCATCACAATTTTTTAGGAATGTTGAGGCGCTATTTATTTATGGATATGGTATGCTTGGAGATGGTAATCGGAATTTGCGGAGAAAGTTTTTCAGGTAGCTTAGGTAAAAGTAAATTTTTAATGAAACAGTTAGCATTTTTAGTTAAACGTGTGAAAAAAATTTCTTAATTCCCACTTGGATCGTTATTAAACCACTGTCTGCTTCTGAATTCCTCTTCAATACGATTTCGTTAAAGTTCGATCCATCAATGTAGCTTTTTTTTAAATACAGTGGAACTTCCATAACTCGAACACTTGAATTGGCAATAGAGTGCAACTTTCATACAAATTTCATTCCATAAATCGAACTTTTTGGTCAGGACATAATAGAAAATTAAAATTTTAATATCAAGGCAGAATCTTAAAAGAGCCTCTCTATATTGTATGAAGGCGAACAAAAAATATAATATTACACTTATGGATTGCATAAATCATGTAACATAGGCATGAGATACGGACGTCAAGAACCAAACATTAGCAAACTTTAATAAACAAAATTAACTCGAAGTCTCTCTAATTCGAAGTTTTTTTGTGGATTATGGTGATTCGAGTTAGAGAAGTACCACTGTACCATATATATACATTTGATTTTGATCTACGAGTAGATATTAGACAATTTTATAAGCAATTTGAAAATGTATCATGTGGAATTCTATAAAATGGCTTGTGGTCATACTCATGATTCCAACTCTCCAAGAAAATTTAAACAAAAAAAGATAATTAATCCAGAGTTATTTCGCTATGGTTGGAACTACGGAGAGAAGTTTCAAATTTGTTTTTCACAAAATGCCTACTGCCTGAAAACAAAAAAAAAAGAAATAATAATTTTCTTCCGTGTTTTCCATAAAAAAATATAAATTTAGGAGATGCGGTTAGTTCCAGCAATAGAGTCGTCTATAACGAAGAAAATCGCTCCAGCAAAACTCGAGAAATCATGTTTATCGTTTTGAAAAAATACAGTTTCGAGAATAACCAGTTTCGCGTTAGCCGAGCCAATTTGAATGCAGCGCCATTTTCTCTGAAAATAATTTGAATTTTGAAAAATGCTATTATAGACCCAATCTTACATTTTAAACATTGAAAATGTAAACAAAACAAAGACCGTATCCTTTTTTATTTTTACACCAGAAAATCTCCATTTTTTTGTATAAAAGCGGTTACAAATGTCGATGAGCCTAAGCCCCACTTTTCTTGGAATTAATAAAGAAAAGCAAAAAATTTCGAGGATTCGGCTCAAAAAGTGACATTTTGACAGTTGAGAATAAGTTTGGGTTTCAAACAGATCTCTACAAATATTAGGAGCGATTTAATCGACCAGAGCTTTACACTAGAGACATCTATTGGAAAGCGGCGGAAGCAAAGTTGTAAACTTAATAATACCTTTCTAAGAACTTAATTGATAATCTAAACTATTTGTAAGGGATGATAGATCCTATCCACATTCTTTTGTTCTAAACGGAGTACCATAAACTTAAAAAATCTTACATTTTATTTTCAAATAAGTTTTTTCACTGAACTTTTGAAAGTTTCTATGTGTTTTGGTTCCCAATATATGGACTTCACATAGCTTAGCTACTTAATTTCAATTTGAGGTTAGCATAAGTGATAAAACTAACCAGTTCAAGTCCTTAGAATACTACTGTAATTGTTTCTCTTAAATGTTTTCGCAATTTTTTCTTCAAATTGCTCCAAAAATGCTGTAAGCTGAACAATTGTTGAATCCATAAGTTCGATCAGTTAGTTGGATTATGCATTCCTTACTCAAATGATCTTGAACATGCACTACTTGAATCAAAAAGAAGTTATATATATGATCACTTTAAATATGACTCCTCTTAGAATTATAAATTAACCAATAATTTAACGAATAAATTCTAAAACTTGATTTTCACACAAAAACACCACGATTTATGGTAATTTTATAGTTGAAATTTTTCGCGCTTTTTGTAAATTTATTTCTATTGTTATTATTTTTGTTTTGTTTTTGTTTTGTTTTTATATGACGCGCTTCAACAACTTTGAACCCTTTAACTGCGTTTCTTGTATGCTGCTCCACAGCAGACATTTATGAGCGTGCCATAAATTATGTTGCTGCCGAACAAGCGACTTCAAACAGCTTTGCACCCACATATAACTGATCAAAAGAGGCAAATATAGTATAAAAAAAAACAATAAAAAAAAGAATAAAAAAAACAAAAACTACAACAAAAAACATTAAACTTTTGCGGCGATTTTCCCACTGTTGTTGATGGCGCTGATGCATAGCAGATCAATGCGTTGATGTGTTATATAGAACAGAGAACGCAATTCGAAGAGACACGCAGCTCATGCTAGATTCTACATAGAATATATATAGAGAATGCTTAAGCCGCATTTGTGCGCTTGTATGCGGTGTGGAAGTGTTTGAGTAGGAAATGGAAATGGCACAAATCTCCCACTGGCAGGCGCGCAAATCGCCTAAAAAAAAAATACAATTCACCTCAAGTGGGCAGTGAAAACCCTAGCTGCAATTGTTGTTTATACCTCGTTGTTGTTGTTGTTTGCTATCGCCACTGCGACTGCATAAAGCCATCGCTTGTCTACGGCAATGCGATTATTTATGACGTGCAATAAAAATTCCAGCCGACTAAGCGCTACTGCTATGCAACTCTACGCCTGCACCGAGAGACATACACACACTCACGCGTAGATACCAATAGCTGCTTGTGTTTTTTGTATTTAATTATTTTTCCTTCTTTTTTGAATTTTTATTGTTGATTTTCACCTTCTTCTTCTTTCTGTGGATTGCGCATTTTATTGCTGTTGTTGTTGCTATTGCTGTTCGCTTAATGTTATTCCATTGATTTTATGTGTTATTCAATATATATTTCTATTTGTATGGACTTAGAACTTTTGCGATTGCTTAGCCATGCAGCTTTTGGCCTATGAACTAGCATTTGAACTGTTTTATGTGCAGAATTCTTTTTGTATTTTTCTTCTTGTTGCAAGGCTTGTATTTTATATTTTTTTGTTGTTGTTTGTGCAAGCAATTCGGTCGATAAGCTGTAAGGATGGTATATTGAGCGGGTGAAGGCGGTTGTTAAGCTGTTTTCTCATGTACTTAATGTGTGCGTCCAGCTATTTCTTCAATGGATTTTGGTTTTAATAGTATAAGGAAGGTATCAAAAAATGCTGCTGTAATTTGTGGCATGTTGTTAAGCCGGCATTTGGATTTCAATAAAAGCTATGAAGTTCGTGTCTTAAGTCTTCTGTTTGGAATTGAAGTTGGATGCAAAACTATCGCTGTAATATTTGTAATTGACTTGGTTACTCAATTTTGATTATCCCTGAAGCAGATAATTTGCTGTACGACGCTCAAGTAATTGGTGAAGATCTCAATCAAAGTTTGTGATGGTTAAAAAGAACAGTTAGATTCGCTTGTTCTTAGTCAGATTTTCTGGCATTGTTCGATGGTATCGCTTTAGATTTGATATCTATTCTCCTCTCTCTCTCTCTCTGTCTCTCCCACTCTCCTTCCCTCTCTGATTACTGATAATCATGAGATTCTTATCTGCTTTTTCCTTGGCTTCCTTCTATAGCCAGTTTATGTCATCATCAAATATAAAAAAGAAAAAAGGTTCGTGTCTTAAGTCTTTTGTTATTTATTTGCATTACTCTAAAATTTGTATTCTAAAAAATTGTCGGTGCATTAACATCACAACTGCGTTCTTCCGCAAACATTTTTACACAAAAATCCTCGAACGACTTACCCGAAATTCCACGCAAGCCACTACAATATTCTCATTTTATTATTATTTGCAAATTCAGCGCGCTGGCAATATCTTTCACCAATTTCATGGCTTTGGCAAAGCCCATTCATTAGCATCCCCTAAAGCGTTACAGCCGCATTGTGGCAAATATATGCTTTTTTACCGAATTCACCCCACGAACTGAGCGAGTAGAATCAGCTAAGACAACAGTGGAGAGCTAAGACACCAGCGGAGACACTTACCTGCAAATGCTAATGCTGTGTTGTTGTTTGTTTTGTCGTAATTTTCCACCGTATTTGTTTATGCCGCATTTTGGTGGAAAAAATGAAAGCTTCAGCGTCGCAACCGCGTGAACCTGACTATTGAAAGCTTGCCATCAACATATTTGCGTTTGGCGCGCCAAAGAGCTAGGCAAATGCTTGCTGCAAACTTCTATTGTTGTTGTTGGTGTTGTTAACTGTTTTTTTTTTCTGTTCTTCTTTTGACTAAAATAAATTTTGATGTGGACCTGTGTGCACCGAACACCGCTTTAGTCGCCAGCCACAATTGTTGTTGTTGTGGCACAATTTGTTGTTGCTTACGAGCATTACTTGTTTGCACAGCCACAAGCGAAAATCATAATGCGCAGATAGAATCGTGCGCCGTCGTGTGGTAACTGCAGCAGCGGGGGGTGGTCAGCGCGGCGGCGAGCGATAGAAACATATGCAAGTGCTGCATAAAAACCGCCTCCTTCCGCTGGCAGCGGCAGTTGTTGTTGCTATTATTGCAATTATTATTATTATCGCCATCGTTTTTGTAGTTGTTGTTGCTGTTGTTACGGCATTGCTTGGCAATGAATTGTGGACGTTCGAAGCGAGCAGCAATCGAAAGGCAGTTTTTTCTTTACAAAATTCCTCGACAAAGCGGCACAGTTACTGTGATTGCGGCCGAAAACAATAGCAACAACAAGCTCACCGCTCTTAGAATGGGTGAAGCTCGCGAAAAAATTATATGCTTGAGTTAGAAAAATATCAGTTTAACGCCTTTGCCTGCAAGTGTTAAATGGCACAAATGTTAAGGTTAGCCAGGCTGCCAAGCAGCGATGTTGCAAGCATGAAAACAACAAAAAGTATGCAGTAAATGAAGCGAAGAGATTTGTTAGAACACAACTTTGGAAAACGAAAATCGAAGTGGGAGCAGCCGCTGCCGCCACTTGACGCGAGAAAGCGCTGCTCGCTGAATTGCCGCACTTGCCGCAGCCACTCGGCCATGACGCGGCGCGCACAATTTCATTCAACTATTTTTTGTTGTTTTTGCTTTCGCCAATAGCTGGTCGCTGCCGAAACGCTTGGTCAGTTAGAATTGTAGAGTCTAGTAGTTGTTGTTACTTTTATTTCGTTGCAGCATAAAAAAATAAAATTTCTGCTGTATGACCTGCGGGCGCGTTTACTGCTGTGTGCTGTTATCTTTTCGAAGGTTTGCTCACCACTTTGGCGAAATAAAAATTGACTGCTTTACTTGCACTATTTTGCATAAACGTGATTTTTGATTTCGCTCGATATGCATTTGGTGCGATTTTTCAACGCCAGTTTTCCGTTTTGCGTTTTCATATTGAAATTATTAGATTTTCATTCTGTGACGCCCATATTACTGCATGTTCTACCAAGGTTGTTGTTATTGTAATCGGAAAATATGCAATTCAAATGATTTTCTGTAGCAATTTTGTGTTTTTGGCAAGAAGCTTAAGCGCCTTGAGTCCTAAACAGAACGATTCGTTTTTATGGAGTGTAAAGATAAATATTTTAAAAATACTTCCTCAGGTCGTGTGGGTTTGGTAGTCATAATTCTTTATGAACATTTATTTGGTAATTTTAAATTTAAGTAAAATATTTAAGATTCTTTCATATTCATATCATTGGTATTTTAATATCATATCATATGATATGGACTTCTGTTGGCAACACTTCATATCACTTACTCTTGATATCATTAGAAAGCATATATTTGATTGTTGTTATAATTGTTGTTGTAGTTGTAATAATAATTTAAATTGAATATGTCTTAAAAATCCTATTAAGTAATTCCAATTGATAAAAACATTTATTGAATCATATCACATGACATTACATCACATCATAGCTTCGAATGATTTGTGATGAATCCGTAGTTAATTTTTTGATATTTTTCATTTTAAACTGATACACAATATTTTTTTCTACTCTACAAAATCAAATCATTAGATGTCATATCATATCACATCACATGACTTTTTAGCACATCACAGCTTCAAGGGATTTTTGATGAACCCTTAGTTCATTTCTTATACATTTTTGATTATAAACTGAGATAAAATTTTTTTTTCTACTCTATTTACAAAATCATATCACGTGATGTCACATCATATCACACCATATGACTTTTAATCACATTAACACTTCTAGTGTTTTTGTGTCAATTTGTGGCACATTATGTATTAACGAGCACATAATAAAATTTTTTTCTTCGAAATTTAAAGTGAAATTCAGGACATATTCTAATTGGCATCATATCACCTAAAGTCACATCATCACATAGCGACAGCGTGATTCAAACTGAAGCTTGGAAATTTTCTATAAAAGTTGTTGTTGCATTTTACGAAAGTCGTTTGAAAACCTTTTTAATTTGTGAAACCATTTATATCCTACTTATACAAATCATATGACTTAACATCACATCAAACATATCATATGACCTTCACGGGTAAGATATTTACTGAAATACGAAGTTTTAATCAATTAAAAACAAATAAAATGGTTTATTCACATTTAATTAATGAATATAAGGTCAAATAATCTTCGTCTATTTGTGTCAGTTGTCATGGTAGCTGGAATAAACATCAAACATAGGTAATCAAGTGCTATAACATTATATTGTACCTTGAAAAATCTATTATTTCATATATTCATTCTTGCATATACTTGCTATTAGTATTATCTAAAATTAATATTTATCGTATTACTGCACACAAATATCTAATATATATTAGTCACATATAGTCACACTCAAGCATGCACACATTCCACACAACGACCCACATTGAAAATGTGCATCACATCACATGGTGGATTATACTCCGCATATCACGTGACCTGAATAGAATATTACCAACTCTGCATATTTTCGATAAATAAACGGAAAATGAAAAACTGCCATTTGAGTAGGTCAAAAAGGAGAAAAAAAACAGCAAAATAAATAAATATGAGGTACTTACCGCTGGAAAAAGGTGATTCATTGATGCATTTACACGCTGACCTCAATAGCAGCAATCACTTAATGACTTAGTTTCCCGCACTGCAGCAAAGCCACATTCGTCAACATTCTTTAGTTTGGCTTTTCATTATGTTTACGAATTTTATGCTTTTATGGGTTTCCCTTTTTGCGCTAAGCTAATGTTGCTGGATGGTTTCTACACAAAAACAAAACAACTGTCTATGTCAGTCCATGCAGCAAGCACTTGCGCGCTGAGTGCGAAGTAAAGTTGTAATTATTAACGATTGGTCACGACTATCGAAAATGCATACGGTTCGATTGGTTGCAGTCGCCAAAGCGTTTGGGTACTTTTCACGAAAAAAGTAAAGAAACTGCATGAAATAAACAACGAGAATAAATGTGTTGAACAAACAAATGACAGCAATGAGGCGATATTTATGTATGTGTGGTGGAGAAGAGTTGAGGCTGTTAGTAGACATGAGCTGAAAAACGAGAGGACAAGTGAGCGAAAGCTGGCGATTCATACATCTGCATATATATTTGTTTATGGACCTGCATATTATTGACACATAAAAGCAACCCAGGTAAACCACTAGTTTTCCATTTCGGTCTAATGCTCAATTTTTTCGTCATTTACTATATTTTTAGTATATTTCTTCTGCTTCTTGTTGAAAGCGCAGCGCAATTAGCGAAAAGTGCCGCTCATATAAAATTACAGGAAAAACTAAATGGTTTTTAATGAAAATTAGAAAAAAGTTATTTTGAGGATCATCACAGGACATTTACTTTTTAAGAGCCCTAAAGCGCTTAAGGCTTATTACTGAAGTTATATAAAGTTATTATTGCACTACTAATGAGCACAGCGTTTATTAAGCGACAGTTAAAAGTACTTGGGTTATTAAAAGTACTTGGCTCATAAGCCTGATACCAGAAGCGAGTTAAGGGATTAAGCAGGGAAAAGTTGGTGAAAAAGGTATAAAATTTAAATAATAATTTTTGTAATATGAAAATAATGAGTGAAAGAGTTTTTAGTATCTTAAAAGATTGTTTAATTTTACCGTAATGAGAGGGCAGAAAGTGTTTTCTTTTTCGAACAAAATCCGATTTCGCTAAACCCGATAGTATTATGGTTTTATTGATATATCCTGACCTATCGACCGATATATTTATAATATGATATAAAGCTAGCTGGAGGGATGTACATATATACTCATATATAGACAGCCAAATTAATTGATCAATTAAAATTTTGATTGAGAAACCAGTTTTTGCCCTTCACACTGCCAGCTACTCGATAATCGATCAGCTGTTATACCTGTTTGTTTTTACTTTTCATAAAAAGTTGGTAAGTTTCATCAGCTGATTAATATTATTAGCAGCGACATCTACCCTAGCTTTTTTTAAACAAAAAACTCAGCCAAAAACAGACACAGAACGTATAACGTACGTCTTTGTCGTAGAGTAGCATTTGATTTGCAAGTCAATTTAAATGCAATTGAAAATAAATCTAGATTTTATTTTGTATATTAAATCGATCTTAATCTGCGTTTCCATCGAGCAGAGGCCGGTTAATTGATCAATTAGCTCCTACAGGATTTAACAGACTGAGTTAATTCAAAGCTCACTTTGTTATATTTTATTTTCAACTATTTTTTTCTAAGGTATATCATATATAGATCGGTATAAAGTCAAGCTGAAGGCCGAACCACTTTGTATTTGATACTTTTGATACATTTTCTCTTCATCTTTGAAGCAATGAGCAATAAAATACATAAAAATACCGTTATAAATGCTGTAAATGATATACATGGAGCCACTAACCACATTCACAACTTAACATGAGAAGCTGTTTCCAATAAATGTTGCTCAACTAGTCCCTATAGTTTATATTAGAGTATTATCCCAACCCATTTTCGAAAAATTGTCTCATTACAAGGTAGTTAGAGCCAGATAATGATCGATTTTATCAATACTATAACATAAACATGTCCGTTGTATGGCATGAGAACAGCGGTGATGACAACGAAGACTCTTAATAAACAAAAATAAATAAAAAAAAATAAAAATAAAAGAAAATACAACAATAAGGAAGTAGTATATTTTATGAGTACTTAACTTACCCCATTAAAGGGCCATATAATATACGAAATAAGATCGTATAAATTCACCCATATACATAAGCGGCAGGCATATTACATTTATTGCTTTATATTTGTTCACATCGCAGCAACAACAAACTCCGAGGCGCAATTGGGACTATATGGGAGACAACAACACGAGCAATTTGAAATGTCATATAAAATGTTTTAACATAAGAATTTCAACTAATTAGTTTTATGACTTTTTAATACCCCCAAACGTTATTGTTGTTAGCTATAGGCATGAGGCATACACATATGTATCAGGTGACATTGTTGACTGGCACTGGCTGTGGCTGCCAGATTTGTCTATAAAAATGCGTTGCCAATCAACCGAAAAGCCAGCGAAAGACCAAAAATCGAGTGAAATACAAATAAAGTATAATTTTGGTAATTTACCGCGCAACCCGCAGCATCATAAACCCCTCGCCAACGCAGCCACAGTTCGATTTTATGACTCTTTTAGTTTTAGTTGTGTGTTTAGAAAAGTTCGGTGAAACAAAATGCCGCTTTAAATTAAACCAAAAATCAGTTTGGGGCAGCTTGAGCCGCAGCATTTTTACGACCGCTGTCGTTTGAACATTTTCGAGCGAGAAAACAGCATAATTATGTTTTATGACTTTGTTGGTTAACGAACGATTAAATCTGTTGCCTATTGGACACAGTCGCACACTCTATTCTTCTCCTCCACAAGTGCGTGTCTGTTTGTGTGTGCACAATAATAATTTTAACAAATATTTATTTAAATGTAAAGCTATAAAATTAAAATGAAAACGGCGAATTTTTGAATTTTTCATCTTGCCAACTAAAGTGTCAACTTCTCACCGACAATTTTGTACGCCGCAGTGGCGTAGCAGCGTCGCTTTATTATACTCCGAATGCCATTTATTCAAAGCCGGTATTAGCAGGCCTCCACCTGCGCGTGTAGTTTAAATTGAAACATTAAAATTTGGTCTTTCTTACTAATTGGTCTGCACACTAATCAACATTTAGGCGGGTCTTAAAAAAAAGCTGAAACTTAATATGTCGTTTAGTCAAGCATTTTGATTCTAATGTGAGCCTCATAAAAATATGAATATTTTCGAATATCGCATGCGCAACGAGGAGTAATATATGCGTGGCTATAAAAAATAAATAAATGGCAGATTTTGATTTGACAATGGAAGAGTTGTGAGAGTGGTGCGACTAGTATTTTGTTGCGTCAATAGCTGCGCTGAAGTATCTGTAAACGTATTTTTCGGTAAGGGGTCGAATTGAGATGAATTTGAAGCTATTTTATTACTTAGTAACTTAAGGGGTTATATACAGTTAGACGGCCGAAAAAAAGTGAATTTTCCAGAATTTTTTCTGAGAAAACTTATTAATTTATTGATCCAAAAATTTATACACATATTATGGTATCTTTTAACTGTATTTTAAGACTTAGTTTTAGTAAATTTTTCATTTGCTTGTAACTTTGAAAATATTCACCGGAACGATATGAAATTTTCTGTGTTTATTCTTAAATATATGTACATTAAGAAAAAGAAATAAAAAAAAATCGATTTTTTGAAAATTCTAACTGTATATAACCCCTTAAGGAGATATTGAATCGTAGAAAACAACTCGTGTTTTTGTTTTAATCACAGCTTTCTTATGGATAACTAGCCAGTGATAACATTGTATGAAAGCTCCATATTTTGACTCAATCTACATATTTCGACGTATCAGGAACATACTGGAATCTCATCAGGGCCTCAATAGATTCTGTCTTTGCTTTAAGAACTCATTAGAAGTATTGCTGAAGCTTTTACATATCCTAAAAGGTCTAACTGCATGAAAGCTTGAGATTCAATAGTACATTAGTGTATCAGGGTTGCACTAAAATATGAACTGGATCTCCTTTTTCCACTTTGAAGAACTCATTTGCAGTATTGCTGGTGCTATGTAAAGCTTTTACATATTATAAACCCACTGAACCCTAAAGCTTTTACATATTATAAAAGCTCTAACTGTGTGAAAGCTCTATATTTCGAATCAATATAGTGTATGTTTGTAGAAATGCTTGGATATCTAATCTGTACACCTCTGAAAACTTTTTTTCTACGTAGAATAGTTTATTGGCAGTATTGCTGATGCTTTGTGAAGCTTTTACATATCATAAAAGCTCTAAATGTATGAAATCTTCATAATTCAAACCAATTCATCCTAAAAGCTCTAACTGTATATAAGCTTTATATTACAACGGAATATAGTGACGATTTGTGAAGCTTTTACTTATTATAAAAGCTCTAATTGTATGGAAGCTCCATTTTTCGAATCAGTATAGTGTACGTCTATCAGAGAATCGGAATATGATCTGGATCTTATTAAGGCCTGTTTTTTCTTCTTTGAAAAAACATTGGCAGTTTTGTTGAAGCTTTGTGAGGCTTTTGGATATCAAAAGCTCTAAAAGTTTTACTATCGTCCCCTAAGAGCTTTTAAGTTTCATATCCTGAGAGCTTTCAAATATTTTATTTCATCATATGTATATTAATTATACTAAAATGAGCTCCAATTAAGCTCGGTTCCCTTAATGCATGGTCATGAAGAATTTATAAGGTCTGCATATTTCTCAAAATTGAGTCAAATTCACCATTAATCATCTACTTGTGAAAAATGTGCACACCTTTATTTCTTCTTATAGATCTCACTTAACTATTTTACATATTCATTTCATGCCACAAACTTAACATAAAACATACTTAAACTTTTGCAGCACGAAGATGAATGACTTTCCATTTTAAATGACATTTTACTAAAAACAAAACACACACATGAATAACACGCCTGTTCTGTTTTAGTTAACTGCGTTGCTATGTTCCTCGCTTTTGCTTAAGAATACTAAATTTAATAGCTTTGCACGCAACTGTGCACACACGCACACAAATTGCGATTTGCGATGGCTGAGTGAAGAGCGCTGCGGCATAAATTAAAATAAACACAGCCGAGCAAATGAACCAAAATAAAGTAAATAAATGAAAGGAAGCAGCAATGCAGCTGATAAGTAAGTTTCCAGTGTCGGCTTGTTTGTCTGTTTCGTCGTCGTCGTCGCAGCACTTTGTGGGCTGTGAAAATGGCCGCCGTTAAGGCGAAAAGGTAAAAGCTTTTATGCTGTGCACTTATCAGTAGTAAAATTTATTGCGTTTTTATAAAAAACTGTCAAATCGACAGAACACAGCACAGAAGGTTGCGCCAAATGACCATGAATTGCTTTATTATAATGCGCTTGCATTTGGTGGCTGTTGCGAAGGCTTCCGCTCACATGTGAGTGTAAATGGATTGTTTTTTTGCTTTTTAGTCACTTTTAAATGCATTCCAAGGAGTTTGATGAGCTCTGGAGCTTAAAAGCTAGTTTTGAAAGCTAAAAGGTTTTAGAATGTGAAAAAATGTAACGGGTCTTACGACTAGATCCTAAAACTCGATCAGTTAAAGACAATTATTCAAGATATTAGACATCCGGTGGCAATGGAGGAGACTTAGTGCGGAATATAGTTAAAGAATGTGAATTTTGAGTGCTTCTGATTCAACATAACCTCACTAAGACCTAGCAACCAATCAATCTTGACTTGGACTGTTAGGAAAAAACAAATTCTTCATGACTTTTTACATAAATCTTCATTAGAAACACTTCAACGATTAATTAATTACGCCATATCAGACTTGTTAGAATTGACCTTGATTTGACCTCGATCCTATAAGACCAATTCAGGAACAAAAAGAAGCCATATGAGGTCAAAATTTTAATCAATTTAATTTTTCATTTAAAACACTTCAACGTTTAATTTAAGACTCCATATCAGACCTTGAGTTGGCCACGATCTTATAAGAGGGATTTAGAAGGAAGTCATACGAAGCCAGAATAAAGTTTAAGTTCTATCTCACCCATAGGCACCGAGTTCATAAATTGCATTGGTGACAAAACGTCGCGCAGGAAGAAGAATGCTTCAAAGCAACACCTCTCTCTCACATGCTCCTCACTTCACCACAACTCGCACAAAAGCCAAGGAAGTGCTTTCAAAGTGTCACGACTGTTGCTTAATTAAGTCATTTTCGGCTGGTCAAGGCAATAAAATTTGTAACTTGTGCGCGTCTACGTGAATGTGAATGTGGCAAGCTGGCAGCTACGCGAATTCCTTAGAACTGGCGAGTGAACATGTTAAATTATACACTGTTACAACAACAACAGCAGCAGCAACAGCCGCAGCGTGACAATAGCAGCAGCAACAGTTGCGGCGGCGAACATGCAAAGTGCGTGTCAATAGTTGGTGAAAATATTTATGTAAGCGCGTCAGCGCAAATAAATTGAAATCGTATGCCAGCGCAGACATTGGCAGCGGTGTAAATGAGAACGGCAGCGCGCGCATGCGCATGCAAAATATAGACAGCGGCAAACAGGCGACTGTTGCGTTGCTCTCCAATGCATGTGTGTGTGTGTTGGTGTGTGTTGTTTGTACAAACTCAGTGACACATTTTAAATCTTCCTGTTGTCAGCTGTCGTTGACAATGCCGCAATTGTATATAATTCTTTGCTGCCATGCATGCGGGGCCCGGCTGACACCTAGCGCTGCTACACACTGAGTATACTTTTGTGTTGTTGTTTTTCCTATATGCATATGCAAATAAATAAAGCGCCGCGCACGCATGCGCATTTGCAACATTTAGCAGTTGTAAATTAAAGCCTTTCAAAACAAGCTAAATGCAAATAAAAATTGCAACAACAACAATAGCGCAACAGCAACTAAGAAATGCCAGCAACCAGAAATTAATTCAGCATTTAAGTTTACTTGCAGCTTTTCTTTTATTTCGCTCCATTTCACTGACTAAATGTGCGCTGTGCGGTGTTTTATAGTGCAAAATCATGTTTAAATGCAACAAGTGGCCGGCCGCTCAGCGCGCGCAGATTTATTGCTTATGTTTTGCGCTCATTTAATGCTTGTTAATGTGGCAAAGGCCAGCGAGCGTGTGCAGGCGAGTCAAGTGTCGAGTGGAAGAGGGTGGTGGTGTGCTTAATTGGTGTGAGGTGACAGTGCTTTGGTGGCGGCGGAGGTGAAGCTGCCTTAATTTGTGTGCAGCGGAAGTGATTTGGTAAACTGTTTTGCTGGAATTTAACTTAAAAGACTTTAAGAAGTGTCGCCTAGATGTAATTAGCGCCCACTACTGAATAATAGAAGTTATCTTTCGCCTTTAAAATTCTCTCCATTAGATATTAAATACCTATATCAGCGCTTCTTCCAATCGTGGAAATACTTCCCAAACTCCATTTTTTGTATAACCCTTGTCTCTTTCAGCGATTTCATGCGAAATTTCAAATTTTACATTTCCCGTTATTTTTTGAACACACCATATATAATTTTTTTTTCATATTAAAAGCTTTAATCCATCTCTGGCTTAGTCTAAGCAATTTTCCACTGTCTGTGTTATACAACTTCAACGGTTCAAGATGTCTCAAAATGAGTTTTTATTAATGACTAGTTTCCGACTGATTTCAAAAGCTGAAATTTAAACAAAAACTCCATTAAACCAAATGAAAACTCAAAATTTAGAGCTCATTAATTATTGTATAAAGGAAGGATTAAGCCTCATATCAAGCATTTTTTTGCTTTCTGCTCAACATAGTTCAACTTTTAGAATTCTCTTTTGAGAACTGAGAACATAAGAAACAACAGCAAACACAAGCTATCAATTTGCTATCAATATTTCCTACACGAGCAGCATAAACTTACTTAAGCTTATCCACCAACTACAAGCAGAGCTCATGAACCCCGACTACTTAACCAGCGCAGATTAATTATGAAATCAAATTCTTATCACAGCGTCGCACAAATAAAGAAGCTAATTGAAATAAATTAATCAACGGAGTTTTCAACAAAAGCCACAACAAAACAACTGACATTTGATGTCGCAAGCTGTTAACAGTCAATAACTGACAACGGACGTAGCTAACAAACAAACACAGGCGCATGCGCATGCGCAAGAGCCTACAACCATTCGTTTGTATGTGTGTGTATGTATTTGGTTATGTATGGTGATCAATTTTATGTTATGTTACTATTTTACTATTTGTTGCTGTTGTCCAGTTGCCGCGTGTTTCGCTCTTCCGCGCGCATGCGCAAACGCAGTTGAAGTTTTCTAGCAACAAAACGACAACTCTAACAACAATGCCAACATACCAACACAATGAAATCCAATCACAATTTTTAATTAAGATTAATTGAAAATGATTGGCGCTGCAGCGACTTTAACTCGCTCAAAACTGTTTGCTAGCTAAAAAAATAATGTGGAAAACAAACAGACAACAACAAATAAACAGATAAATAAATGTAAAAAGTTTGTGTATAAAAAGTAAATAAATAGTGAACAGCAGCAATAACAGTGATCGCAGTTGATCTTAAACTTATGCTCAACCATAAATTATGGTCAAATAAATTGATTGAGGGGGAGAGGGGGGAAACAACCATGAAGCGCTACGAGTCATACTGGCAGTTCGATTGGTTATTTATTATATAATTATACATAAAATAATATATATTAAAATAATAATAAATAAATTAAAATAAATTAACTTAGAAAATTAGAAAAATTATTAATTAATTAAAATTTATGAAACAAAAAAAATAATTAAAAAATAATAAATAATAAAAAAAAAATATTTTAAAAATTAAATATAATAGAAAAATAAAAATAAATAAAAAAAAAGATACTTAATTTTATTGAAAAAAAAAATATAAGTTTAAAAAATAGATACAATTAAAAAAAATTAATTACTTAAAAAATTAACAATTAATTTTCTTTATTTCATTATTATGTTTTATTAAAAATTTAATTAAATCAGAAAATAAAATTAATTTAAAAAATAAAAAAAATTATATAGTCTGAAAAATAAAAATAAATTTCAAATAAATAATTGGAAAAAAAAATTAATTTAAAAATAAAAAATTATATTCATAATCATATATATATATATATATATATATATATTCATTTCATAAATTTTACTAAAAAATAATTAGTTAAATGATATAAAAAATTATAATTAATATCTTAAAAATTAAGAAATATGGAAAAAAATAATAAATGATAAAAAAATACTTTAAAAAATTTAATATAATAGAAAAATAAATAAATTAAAAAAGATAGTTAATTTTATTGAAAAATACCAATTTAAAAATAATTTGATATAATTAGGAAAGAAATTATTTACCTAAAAAAATAACAATTAATTTCCCTTATTTTATTATCATATTTTTTATTAAATATTTAATTAAATCAGAATAAAAAATTAATTTAAAAAATAAAAAAATAAAGAGTATGAAAAATAAAAATAATTTAAATAATTAGAAAAAATAAATTAAATAAAAAAAAAAAAAAATATTCAAAATTAATTTCATTTATTTTAATAATATATTTCAATAAAAAATTAATTGATTAAAAAATATATTTAAAAATTATAATTAAAATCTTCAAAAAATTAAAAAAATCGAATATAATAAAAAAAACTATTAATTTATTAAAAAGAATAATAATAAATATTAAAACATAATAAATAATATTAAAAAAAAAAATCAAATACAATTAGAAAAGAAAAAAATTAATTAATTAAAAAATAGAAAATAATAATTAATATATTTAAAAAATTCAAAAAATCGAATACAATTAGAAAAAAGAATTTATAAAAAAAAAATAAAAAATATTCATAATTATTTTTAATAATTTTTTTAAATATTTTTTTTTTTCAATTTCAAAAAATTATATTTTTAATATTTATAAAAAATAAATATAAAATAATATTTATAAAAAAATTTGTTTCGTGCCGAATATTTTCGTTGTAGCGCCGCTCAACAACATTGTAGCACAGCCAAACGCTGAAAAGACAAGCCAACCAGCAGTTGTTGTAGAGCGCTGAGCTTCCACGAAAACTGTCAATGTCAAAATGTCATACGGTAATTGTCATTTTGACAGTTTTATAACGAAGCGAAGCGAAAAAAAATGTATGAAAGAAAATATCGAGCACGAATCTGTACAGCGTTATTTATGTTGAGCGCTTTCAAATTCATTCAATAAACGTTTTAAATAACATAAATGCATAAACACACACATTTATACATATTTAAGTATATAAGTACGTGTGTATGTATGATTAAAGCCACCACAGCTCGCACATAATCGGTTCAATGCGGGTTGAACGCGGCTTAATTTAATCCAATTATGAAAAGCTGTATACGCCGCATCGCTCCGCGCTGCTGCTCAACTGTAGGTAAATATAGGTAGGTATGTAACTGTTTTGCGATCATATGAATTACACATGCAAATTTATTACTACAACAACAAAAGTAAAATTCTGTTCTTAAGTTAAAACAGAACGTTCTGTTCAGTATTATTCTGTGAAATTACTATAAATTAGATATATAAGCGAAAAAATTGATATTAAAAATAATAACTGCTCCAAAATAAAATGGGCGCTCAAAGCGTTCGTTCAGTTTGCGCCGTCGCTGATGCTTATCTGTGCATAAGTTGCGCGCGCTCAACTCAGTTCAAGCAATTGGTTTCCTAACAACGGCCAGCCACTGTTGCTTGCATGCCAAACGAAATACCAACACACACACATTCTACGCTCTACATAATTGTACATTTTAATATATGCCTTAAAAGCGCTGCAATGTTGCGCGCAGGCGCAAAGGTTTGCGGTAGAACGGCAACTTAGGGGAAAAATTATAATTTATAACTTCTGCCACGCCCATTCGGGCGAAGTGGTAGGGGCTGCTTTGACCGCGCCAAAGCATAAAGCAGTAGCCAGCGTTAGTTGGTCGGCTTAAGCTGTGCCTTGCTGTGCAAGATTTACGTATCGCCGCGCTGCATCAGTTGGCGGCGTTGCAGAAGCGCTGCCATTGACCTGTGTTGCTTCCTTTGCCACCTATGTATTTTGCATAAATTTGCGCTGTGGGCTAATAAATGTGCTATGCAAAAATAACAAAAACCATAAAAAATTATTATAATAATAACTAATTCCGCTAGTTTTTGGTCGCTCCGGTTGTTGTTGTTGCTCTGGTAAAAGTTGTGCGATAAGCGCAGTGATGGTTCTGTAATGCAGTGGCCGTCAAAAAATTTTTTTTAAAGAAATTATGTAAGTACGCTGGAACTTAAGAAAGTGCCTTAAAAGATTTAGACAGATTCAAATTGAGAAAAAAATCTTAAGAAATCTAAGCGCACACCTACTAGTCGAATTAGAAGAGATAGAAGCAGTTTCGGTGAAATGTCCAATAAAAAAATGTCCAAACAAATGAAATCTATGGTAAGTAGGTTCAAAAAGTAACGGGAATTTCAAAATTGAAATTTTTTAAATTTTCAAATTTTTTTTTTTTTTAATTTTTTTAATTATTTAATTTACATGTCTCTGAAGTACTAATAAACGAATGAATATTTTTTTTTTTCAAAAAATTCCCGTAATTTTTTGAACACAACTCGTATTTTCTTAATTTCCATATAAATTATAGTAAAAACTATATTTAGTATGCCTGTATTAGTTTCTTCCTTATTTTTATCCAACCTGAGCAAGTTTATCTCTATCTCGTTTATATCTTTTTTGGCAAAAAACTAAAATCCTTTACATGCTCATGCCGCCTATTTCCGTATAAAAATAGCACCCACTTGTGAACTGCTTTACGAAGCTTTAATAAATGATCTTATAGAACAAAGCACACACCAAATAAGACGCAGGCAATTTAACTGAACATGGCCTAAGATAGGGAAACATATAATGAAAATACAAATATACAAACCGATTAACATGCAGGTGGTCTGCTTAACAATTGTTAGAGATGCCAAAATTTATAGCTTTACCACTTTCATAAAAGCCTAAAAGCCACAGTGCAAAGCTAGAAATATAAAAACAAGTGATTTTTTCTTATACACAAAGCTTAGATGCTGCTAGTCTCCTAAGCATATGCGCAACGTTATGAACTCATCAAGCACAATTTTTTTTTTTTATTTTTTGTTACAACAACAACAATAATAAAAACTATGAATAAGTATGTGCCGCCTTAGAAGACATATGACCACCCATTATTTAGCAGCACTACGTGTATTTATGAAAAATGGCATATTAATATGAGCATTGTTCGAAACTAACATGGCAGTTGGCTGAGAGTGAAAAAAACCGTAGTTTATTGGCAGCAGACTAATAAGTATAAATGGCATAAAAGACACCTACACACGCACACACAGAAATATAAAAATAATAAATGAAAATAAAAGATTTCTGTGAAGTTGAAGGCTCAAAGGCGGTAACGTCGCTTGTTGTACGACGCTGGAATTGCCGCTCATAAATTCCGGCGAATATTTCAATAACTTAGAATTAATTATACAATGCTAGTCGATTTTTTTTTGTCCACAACACTAAATTACCATTACAATATAACAAAATTACAGCAACAACACACACACACAAAATCGATACTACACAGCAAGCTTGTACAAATGAGTGTGAATGTGTATGTGAAGCTGCGTGTGTGTGTGTCTCCTTCAGCGCGGCGGATAAAAATGTCACTTTTGCTTCATTGTGTGGTACGCAAAGCGACACCAACACACCCAGATGGGGTCTGAAAAGATAAAACACTGAGACAACAGCAACAAACACACATATGTATGCTAGAGCCTAGAGACGGACAAAACAGTCAAGTTGAAGAATGACAAGCAGGAAAAAGTGTCTTTTGTCTAAGAATATCCAAAGCAGTTATGTATTTGTCTATATTATTTATATAACTCTTGGCTTTTGTCAGCACTTATGACAGTAACTATACAAATGTAGCTCTGTGTGTGTGTGTAAGCCAGCGAAAACCGATAGAAAGAGATTAGGAAAAAATATTGAATTATTGAAAAATTGTAGTACAACAACAACAATATTGTATATGTGCGCACACAAAAATTGTAGAGAATAAAGACAAGTGATTGTTAGAAAGCAAAAACAACAACAGCGACAAGGTTTGGAGTCAAAAAAGCATTTTTGACTGTGTTTCAAGCAAAATCATTGAAAAAATATATCGAAAAATTACCAAAAGTGTTTGTATATAACTGAATATATACCCAAGTGTATTTGCTTTCTGGTGCGTCATTCACTCATAAGCAGGTACTGCACGCATACACACACGTACAACAAACAACACATATGTTACAACAACTCTACAACATACAATCTCACATACATATCTATGTATATATATGTGTCTCATATATTGTTTATTCAAAGTTATTTTTTCTGCCGCTAAGTACCTTTAGCTCACGATCACCTCAAGTCCACATGCGTGCATGTAGTGGGCCGCCAGCAGCTCACAAAGATATGAGGCATAGCTAAGTTGTGTGCGCCAGCTAAAGTGTGGACCGAGTGCTCATACACATACATTCTTGCTGTGCGTTCGCTCTATTGATTGTCTAGCGTCATTAATAACGAAATGGACAAAGAAAGTGTTAGATAAAAGTCAATGATCGCATTATGGTAGCGCAGGCAAGCAGGCAAGCAGGCACAGACAAATGCGTGGCCACTCAATTCATACAGACAACTCGAAACGGTTTGATTTTCGGGCATGTGTATGCAGTTTAGGGTGATTCAACTGGTTTTGTTTGATGAATTTTTGGGATTATCGAAGTGATTTTGGTTTGAATGCTATAGAGACACATTAAGGTAGTCGTTATTGTAGAAAAATATATTTTTGGAAGACACTTACGTGAGTTTCGTATAAAAAATAAAAGTCACTTAGACAATACTAGTTATATTGAGGGCTAATATAGTGCTTTAATCTCTCTTATTTTTACTTTAAATTAAACTTTTATGTTAGTTTCTAATTTTCAACTTTTTATTATTAAAAATTTTTGCAAAAATTACCCACCCTAATACTCGATTCTCATATATGCATTGACATTACCTGTTTTCTTTGGAAATTCTAATATCATTATGTATATATGTGAATGTGTATTCCCTTCGGTGTATTTGTTTTTCATTTGCTTAGCTGATGAAGCAGAAAAAGCAAATATCAAAGTCATTATAAGCGAGAAATTGTTTTCTTTTTGATTTTCTAGAAATTTTCTGGTTCTTTAAAATCCAAAGTGGAAACTCGAGAAGTTCATGAAGAAATATCATGCAGATTTATTTATTTGTTTGTTTATTCAAAATTTTATTCTTATTTCCTCTTATGTTATAATTAAAGAGAAATATATATATGAGACTATGACTTGCCTTTTTAAACTTTTTATATAATATATTTTCGCTGTAAGGGTTTGGAATTTGTTGTTGTGTCTAAGCTAAAATTTTAGAAAATAATTTTAGTGTAAAATATAAACAAATTTGAGGCTTCAAGGGTTCGTTAAAGGCTCCCTTTTAGTTTGATTATGCATAAAAATAGTTTATTGGCTGCAATTAAACACTACAATTAAATAACAAAATTTTAATTTTCATTGCTAATTAGGGTCTAGTGGTTAAATAAGCTGCAATGTAATGCAATTTCACATATATTTTCCACAAATAATTCATAATGATACAATTATGGTGATACTATTTCAGCCAAATTAGTAAGCAAAGTAGTAGAGGGAACTCAAAATCTATAAAAGTAGCTTAAGTAACAGTGAATATATCATTAATAGATTAGTAATGAACTATATTTGAAGGTTTTAAACAATAAAAAAAAATTAAAAAAAATAATGTATATCAACACCTTATTACTTACTCAGAAATTTTGATATGTACAAAAGACTTAAGACACGAACTCGAACTCATACTCAATCAAGTATTGCGAGAAATTCTCAAACTGTAAATATATTCGTGCAAAATTAAGTAATTTCCCGATACTTAATATACAACAAAAACAAATGAGTAGTATGCTAGTTATTTGCGCCGCTTTAGATCTACTGCCAGACTGCTACTTAGCAACCGTAAGACCTTAGCGCAATTGCCGCTGCCAAAAGGTCAAATAGTGCTTATGCATGATGTTAAATAATTTTATCGGAAATATGCGATAAAATTGGCTATAAATATTTCTTAACTGCCAAGGAGTGGCGTGGCAAAATTGCAAGGAAAAAAATAAAAAATAAATTTAAAAAAATATTAAAAAACAAATAATACAAATGGATCAGCGTAGGTAGTAGAACTGCAGCAAAATCGTGTCGAGTTTATCTTACATCTTCATAATTTAGGAATTATTGAATTTACTATATGCATATTGCATTTTAAACACGAGCATGTATAAGTACGGCTTTACAACAAACACATACACATGTAGTTTTATTATATAATTCACTACGACAAGCAACAACAATGCTATACTAAAATACCTCAATATGCGAGCATAAATATAAATGTCAATAATAGAATGCAAACAATTATGCTGCAAACAGACAAATATAAATATATATATTATTGATCGTAGTACCATATTGTTGGTAATATTAGAGAACACTTACTGTTAGCGGAGATAATCAGCTAACCGCTGCAGTTGAAGCCTGACAAATGCGCTGTGAAATTGTGTCACGTTGACAAAGCCAATGTAAATAAAAGGCAGGCAAGCAAACATACACAACAAATGAAACCCAAAAGGCCAGATGTATTATCAAGCACACCAACACAGTTAGGTAAACTGTAAAGTAATATATAAATTATGAAAATCGAATGGAAGCCCTGCTGCCTGCCGCTAATAAGTCAAACTTGAGCTGAGCATCGCTGCCGTAAATGAAGCTGTCAGCTCCAGCTTATATGCAACTGAAGCATAAACAACAACAAACGGTAGGCAACAATGCGCATTAGAACGCAGCGCGGAAACTCGAGATGGCCTTTCAGTATCGATTGGATTAAAAACACATAGTTGAAAGCTATTTGCTGCTGTTCGCTACCTCACATGACTTTTTAAGCTTATAAAGTAGAGGGAGGTGTTGGAGAAATTATGAGAATGGTTGAAATTGGTATGCATTAATGCTGTGGAGGATTGTATGTATGTATGTGATTGGCGTTGCAACCGTTTAGCCGGTTATAGCCGAATCGACGATAGTGCGCCATCTCTCTCTCTCCTTCGCAGTTCGGCGCCAGTTGGAGATCCCAAGTGTAACCAGGTCGCTCTCCACCTGGTCCCTCCAACGGAGTGGAGGCCTTCCCCTTCCTCGGCTTCCTCCGGCGGGTACTGCATCGAACACTTTCAGGGCTGGAGTGTTTTCGTCCATTCGGACAACATGACCTAGCCAGCGTAGCCGCTGTCTTTTTATTCGCTGAACTATGTCAATGTCGTCGTATAACTCGTACAGCTCATCGTTCCATCGTCTGCGGTATTCGCCGTTGCCAATGTTCTTAGGACCATAAATCTTGCGCAAAATTTTCCTCTCGAAAACTCCTAGTGTCATCTCATCTGATGTTGACATCGTCCAAGCTTCTGCACCGTAGATCAGGACGGGGATGATAAGCGACTTGTAGAGCTTGATTTTGGTTCGTCGAGAGAGGACTTTACTGTTCAATTGCCTACTCAGTCCAAAGTAGCACCGGTTGGCAAGAGTTATTCTGCGCTGGATTTCGAGGCTGACATTGTTCGTGTTGTTGATGCTGGTTCCCAGGTATACGAAATTATCTACGACCTCGAAGTTATGACTGTCAACAGTGACGTGGGAGCCAAGGCGCGAATGCGCCGACTGTTTGCTTGATGACAGGAGATATTTCGTCTTGTCCTCATTCACCTCCAGACCCATTCGCTTCGCCTCCTTATCCATGCGGGAAAAAGCAGAACAAACGGCGCGGTTGTTGCTTCCGATGATATCAATATCATCGGCGTACGCCAGGAGCTGTACACTCTTGTAAAAGATGGTACCCTCTCTGTTTAGCTCTGCAGCTCTTATAATTTTTTCCAACATCAGGTTAAAGAAGTCGCACGATAGTGAGTCACCTTGTCTGAAACCTCGTTTGGTATCGAACGGCTCGGAGAGGTCCTTCCCAATCATGACGGAGCTTTTGGTGTTGCTCAACGTCAACTTACACAGCCGTATTAGTTTTGCGGGGATACCAAATTCAGACATCGCGGCATAAAGGCAGCTCCTTTTCGTGCTGTCGAAAGCTGCTTTAAAATCGACAAAAAGGTGGTGTGTGTCGATCCTTTTTTCACGGGTCTTCTCCAAGATTTGGCGCATGGTGAATATCTGGTCAGTTGTTGATTTTCCAGGTCTAAAGCCACACTGATAAGGTCCAATCAGTTTGTTGACGGTGGGCTTTAGTCTTTCACACAGTACGCTCGATAGAACCTTGTATGCGATATTTAGGAGGCTGATCCCACGGTAATTGGCGCAGATTGTGGGATCTCCCTTTTTATGGATTGGGCAGAGCACACTGAGATTCCAATCGTCAGGCATGCTTTCTTTCGACCATATTTTGCAAAGAAGCTGATGCATGCACCTTATCAGTTCTTCGCCGCCGTGTGGAGGATTAAGCATATATAATTTCATATTTTCTTCGCTTAAGATAAAAAGTGGAAATTGTAGAATGAGGTTGAGTATGATGAGTTTAAGCGTGGTGAGTTCAAGTGTGGTGAGTTCAAGTGTGGTGGGTTTAAGTGTGGTGAATTGAAATGTGGTGAGATAAGTTAATTTTAAAGGTTAGAAGAAGTGTTTCAAAGGTATCTCGACCCCGTTCTTGTTCTATAAATGTACCAAATCGAGAAGTACAGGGAACTAGAGTTAATCATATTAGAAATGTCACTATCCACAGACTCCCAGCTAGTAAAGAAATGATAAATTTTAATATTTTAGATGGCACAAATCAAAATAGAACATATTACATAAGTTTCTCAACCATCCATTAACTCCTTCGGTTATGGTTAAATAATTTATGCCAAAAACTTACATTAATTGCAGTTAATATTTCACCACACTCACGCACTCTCATATCGAATTAATGAAATATTAAAAAAAAAACTTAATTCACATCAGCATTATGGCGCATACCTTTACGCCCTACATACACCACCGCACTGCTTGAACTGCGCACGCTTGCCGCTCATCACTGCCATTTGCGCTTAGTTAGTTCCTTGCTGTTCTTATTGTTGTTGCATTCAGTATATTATTGGCTGTTTTGTGTAATCTTATTACAATCGGCTTTTGTGTAATTATGTCAGCAGATTGTAATTTATACGCGTACGCATATCACATATCATTTTGCGCATGCGCGCATGATTGTATAGAAATGTCACAATATTTCAATGTACAACTGCCAACCAAACACACAAACATACACACATATACGAAGGTAATCGCACGCACAACAGTTGGCAATCCGTTGCAATCCGCTGCCGATGTTGTCATGCGTATGAGAATTTCCATACAAAAACAACAACAACAAGGATTGTTGGTATTTGGCAGTGATTATGGTTGGTTAGGGTGGTCAATTTAAGGAAACGAAAAGGGCACACTGTAAAACTGAAAATGAGTAGCAGTTATGAGGAGTTTAATTGAGGGATTTTGATTCAATTTTAATAAAAAATTTTGTATCTACAAAAATTCTGAAATTATTTTTGAATAAACTAACCTCAATTATTGTGATCTAAAGGGCTTGGTAGTACACAGAAGCATATACAAATTTTAAAAAATAATTTAAAAAGTATTTTTATATATTTAGGTGTCCTTCCCCACCCCCTTAGGTTTCGAAATCTACTCGTAAATTTAAAATGAGGTCAAAATATATTCAACGAGATCTCGCTGTTTAGAAACTTTGTTCTTGAGATTGTAATCTCATCTAAATCAGTTCATAACTTTATTTAAGAACCCACCATCCTCCAGTTTCTCTCAGTGCATGCTGTCATTGTTGCAAACACGCATGCAACATCAGCGTAAAAATCCAATTCGTTCCGAAATCATTTGCAAGCAAAAAATTACAAAAGTTAATAGTTTCCGAAAGAGCCGCGCAAACTCACACACAAACACACACACGAGTATATATGCATATAAAGCTCCACAAAATTCTGGACATAAATGCCAAACGCCCCACAAAATTCCAATGCGAAATGTTGCAACAAATTCGAAAACTCACAGGCAGACGAGTGTGTGCAACAGATATGCCGCACATGTAGTAGAATAGCAACAACACACACAACACTGCAATCAGTCGATTCAACTGCCAACTGCTGCAAAGAGTCTGAAATGTCGGGCAGATGAGCCAGCCACAACGCAGACGAGTCAACGAGCATTACAAAGCGGAACGTTGAAACGTTCGACAAATGCGACGCGCCGATGGAAAGGACAGCGCCGCAAAGGATTTGCCAAAACGACTGTCGTCTGTCCTGTGTCGTCTGCAGTGGTTGATCGTTGGCTTTCGGGCATCATTGGCAGTCGGCTTTAGACGCTGTGCGGCCTTTACGCTTTGTGTCGCAATCAGAGCTTACGTTGCGCGCCGCTTTTCGTTACGGCTGCTTACGTTGCGTCTGTGTGTGTGTGTGTTCCGAATGTTTGCGGCCTGTCGCTGTGGAATATAATTTATTGCCATTGTAAGGTTAACCAAATTACGGTACTTCTTGTAAACGCCCGATATTCTTTCGTCGCACGGCGAAAGAATGGAGAAGTGCCAAAAAATTGCGTCTGCAATGCAATGCAAATTGTTACTGCGTTGTTGTTGTTGTTGTTGTGGCAGTGCAACTGTTCTTCTGACAGCGTTGTACAGTTTGATTACGTGCTTTTCGTTGTTGTTGTTGTTGTTGCACTCATCTCTTTTTGGCAAACTGATTTTGATGTTGTGTTTATTTTCATGCCGGCCACGCCGCGCCACACGCTCGAAGCGATTAACTGATGGAGGTCTAAAGTTTCATTATTTGCACAAAGAAATATTGCCACAGTGACGGCGGCAGTTGTAGTGTGGTGCTGTAGTGGTGGCGGATTTCTGTGTGGATCTGTCTGTCCGTCTCGGCGCTGAGCGGATTTTGTGTGATTCCCAATGGTTTTCTTCAATAGTATCGGTTATGTTGCATAAGTTGTTATTATTTGTTTTTTTACGTTCTTGTAAATCTTCATGTTGCCAATGCCATTACCAAATTTTCGCTTACCACACACACACACTCTCACACACATAGGCAAGCTCCACCAACGCGCTCCACCAAATCGGAAATGAGAAATTGAGAGTTGAATTTTAATTGAAAATTGGGCCAAGCTGCAACAGTAAATAATTTACTGCCGTAACGCCGCCACTCTACAACGGCACAATATTCAGCGCATGTAAACACTTATCCTGCCATTCACGTTTTACATTTCAGCTTAGCTTTGTGTGCGTCGTCAGTTTATTTGTTGTTGATTATTGAATTGAATATTCTGCGGCGTGTGTTGTCGGACGATTGATTCTTCTGCTGCATCTTTACTTTCTTTTTCTGCTTTTCTTTCCTTCAACTGCAAATGTTCTTCTCATGAAATAGCCTCTTCACATTCTTGTTGTTGTTGTTGCAGAGTTGCAGAGGGTGGAGTTTTTTGTAAATTAAAAAATTATGCCCTTTCGCATTAAATATATTCTCATTCAATTTATTTTTGCTCGAATCTCTTGATGATTATTTATGGCAGCATTTAGTGGATTTTTCGGTGAGCGCGCAATTAAGCGTAATTTTGCGAAGAACCAGCAATTAATGGAATATCTGTAAATAACTGTTTGATGTGTTTTTTTTCAATAGAATGTGGTTAAAATTTATGATATTCTTGTATACTTATTAAGGAATTCTTTAAGGCTGAAGTATAGAAAATCTCTTCTGAATGATTTTTGATTGTTTATACGATTTTTGGAGTAGCTCTGTACAGTTTTAGAGATTAACTATTAGATATTATGCCCGATAGCTTTCATTTGTATCCATTTTGAATATAAGTTCTTTAGTATATATGTTCCATTAGTATATATTCCATTGGTTTCAAGAGGAAGATCTTTCAAAATGGAAATAACTCCGTTTCCCAAACTAATCACATCTATTACATATATTTCATTAAAAATTTCATTAGGTTTGCGACTTCGCTGAAATTAAGTTGATAATTGTTATTTAAAGTAAATTTCGCCTAAAGGTAGGCAACATTTGAAGCAAAGTTTCTTATATTAAATTAATCGAGAACTTATCTAAAACTTACCTGAATATTACCACTTTAGTTTAATGCCCCAGAACAAGAAGAGATAAACCACCAAATATTGTACTGAAATTATCAGGGATGTGAGTATAAGACTAAAGACGTTCTTATCCATTTAATATTTCATATGCCGGATTTCCCCTGAATTTTAGGAATATGTGTCCGGAACAGCTGTAGATCATATACTAAAATCCTTTCTTGTCGACTAGATTTTATACAACCGGCTATTCAGATATGAATGAGCTACGAACACTAAGTTGAGTAAAATATTTATACTCATGAGTAAAATGAGGGCAATTAAAATAGGTTAAAAATGAAGGTTTCCCTATAATCGCAGAAACTGAAGATGGCGCTGCGATTTCTACTAAGTTCTATACACTGCTATATGTTTTAAGAGCGTTCCTTATGATATGATATTACATCTCTTTTCATACTAGACAATATAGTGTCTTTAGCATATGTCTATAAAGGATTTTTCTAAACTTAAGTTGGCCTAATAGACTGAGAAGTGATTTTTCGACCAACTGTTAGAAGGAATAGTGGACAAAGAAATACATTTGATGAAGCATGGAAATTATTTCTCAATACTTCATATAGTAAAGACTTGTGCAGCTCCAAAAAATTGCAAATATTTGTACGAAAAGAGATATTATAGATTATCACAAGTCAGTCCATATTTTCACTAAAACATAATTAAATTATATATCCTCTTACGTAGATTGGTGATCTGCCGGTTTTGAAACCACTAAACTCACTAAGCTCATGCTACCACCTTAAACACAGTCTCAAAACTCTGCATTTGCAAGTTAACCAAAATCGCTTTTGATAATCTTAAATGCATGAAAATATAGAGATAATAAAAATTTATAGTCACTGATAATATTTGGTTGGAAAAATATTGATATGGACGCGTACAAATATTTGACACAATTTCAGTTAGATTTGATTGCCCCCAACACACACAGTGCAACGGATTATATACAACAAGAATAAGCGGTGATAAAGTACCAATAGCCAGTGGCGAGCGTAGACGCAAAAAAGCAAAACAGCAAATGCAAAAAGGCTATTGATAAAAATGGCAATTGGGCAATCAACCAATCAGGCAATCAAACAAAATATGAATGCCAACAAGCGTTAGCTCATATTTGCCGCGTTGAAAATTATGGCATTTTTGCGGGCTTGTACGGCGTCGCGTTTTATCGTATGAGCAGACAAGCGAAATGAGTTGGAAAAAAGTGGAAAAAATTGAGTTTTTCAATAAAAAGGAAAAAGCGAGAGAAATCAAGCTGAAAACACGCTGAAAAATTGCTTAAAGTTTAGCAATGTGTACAGCGGCGAGCGGCGCTGCAACGCGGCAGGGCGCTCAACACTAAGCCGCGTAAAAATAGAAAAAAAAAACTGCTTAGCGCGCTCAGTTGTAATGCCAGCGCACGAGTTGAGTGCGATTTTTGTTTGCACAAATTTGCACGGCAATGCGCTGACAAAGACAAATATTTTTGAAACCTAATGCGCGGCGGCTAGACCGCCCAGTTGGCATTTCAGGCGGCGATTGGCAGTTTTTGCGCTTGCCGCTACATATTAACAGGGGGAAATGCTGCAACACGCTTTGAGCGCTCAGCGCATATTTTATGAATCATGCCGAAAATTTCGTTGAATGTTTGTGTATTGGCATTAGCTAGGCGCGCGTGTGTATACGTGTGGCGCGCGCATTGTTCCGCTTGCAGTTTTTTTGCGCTCATGCTGACCAAGCATATTTTAAAATAACAATTTCATAATAGTTTCAAATGATTTTCACACTTTTTGCATTGCGATTTAATTCAGTGATTTATATATTTTATATATATAATATATTTTTTTTATTAATTGCCGCCAGTTGCGCTTCCCGCTTCGCTTGCGTTTCGAAAGTAAAAGTCACGATAACGCGCCACAAACACCACAATGAAAACAAACGGGCGACACAAAATAGCTAAAATGACGCGCCGCGTCAAATGTTGTGTGCGCATGCGCGCGCGTTTTTGTTATCTATGAATCACATGTTGCAAGTTACTTGCGGTTTCTAGCAGCGGTTGCTTTTTTTTACTGTACTGTGCTGATAATTTTCCGCTTGCTTGCCAGTTACTCTGTTATCCAATATGAGTTCTTTGTTTTTTAGTTTTTTCTTGTGTTTTCGAAATCTCAAGGTGTTTTATTATTTTCGGCGCGCCGTGTTTGTGGCGCGTTATCGCGTGACACACAATTTGCTGCGGCATGCGATTAAATTTGAGATTTGCCTTAAGCCAGCCAGCAGTGCAGGAAATTGTGTCGTGTTACGCAGCATATTTTCAATTTGTTAGATAAAATACAAAAAATCGTACTTTTTTTGAATTTGTATTGCTAAACAAGACGCCTGCTGTTTTGAGTGTTATATAAAAGTGCAAGCGATACAAGTTGCTTTATCGATTAAAAGTAAATTAAATAAAATTGTTGTTGCTTTAACATGGTTTAAATATTGCGTTAATTTTGCTGTACAGTTAACATAAATCGAGATAGCCATACTATATTTTTTTTTAATGAAATCAAAATACTAATAAAATTAAATTCAAAAACTGTACACATTTTGGTGGGAAAAGAGGAAAATGAATATAAAAAGGCAAATATTTTTATTTGTTAGGTCTACAACTTTGCTTCAGCCGTTTTTTTGTAAATTTAATTTTTTTTTGTATGATTACAAATGTCGATGGGCCTCAGCCACACTTTTCTTGGAATTAAAAAAGAAAAACAAATTTCCCGCAAATGTCGAGAATTCGGCTGAAAAAGTGACATTTTCAGTTGTGAATAAGTTTGGGATGCAAACAGATATCTACAAATATTTTGTTGGGTTAATGT
This sequence comes from Zeugodacus tau, assembly GCA_031772095.1. NCBI lineage: Eukaryota > Metazoa > Arthropoda > Insecta > Diptera > Tephritidae > Zeugodacus > Zeugodacus tau. The sequence goes on along the minus strand of CM062651.1, from coordinate 75,797,428 downwards.
TGAAACAAATAGATATAAAAAAATCGATTTAATCGACCAGTGCTTGACCCTAGAGATATATATTGGAAAACGACGGAGCAAAGTTGTAGACCTAATAATTTCGGAATTGTTAACATAATTCTCAAAAAAATTTTTTGTAATATTTATCATCATTTAAATCAGTATATATTTTATTTTCATCGTTTTTAATTTTTCTCATTTTTCAATCGCATAAATCGAAGTATTAGATTTTTTTAATTGAAAAAAAAATAAATAAAAGAAATTAAAAAAAAAAATTTTTTTTTACTTTATTTATTATTATTTTTATTTATTTTTTTTTTGTTTTGTGTAAATTTTTCTTGTTAGACTTTTTTTTTAAACACTCATTTACACCTTAAAAGATAATAAATTCAATTTTTTTTTTTGGGGGGGGGGGGGGAAATGTCTTATAATTTAGTAATATATATATATATATATTTGTATATATTTTTTATATTTTATTATTTTATTTTTTTATGATTTATGTAACATTTATTTATAATTATTTTTATATAAATTTTAAAATACTTAGTAGCACAGTATTTTTTATATCTGCATACACATGAGAGCAAAAATCTAGTATAATTTTTTTTATAATTTTTCTTGGGGAAAAAGATTTTTTTTTAATTTTTATATTTCTATTAAACAATAAAATCAGTATATAATTTACGATGAACGTTATTAATTTTTCTCATTTTTCAATAGCGTAAATCGAAGTCTTCAAAAATTTAATTTTTGTTTTTTAATTGGAAGAAATATAAAAAAAAAAATGAAAAAAAAAGATTTTTTTACTTCATTCAATTTAATTTAATTTATTCATTTTCATTTAATTTAATTTTTTTTGTGTACATTTTTCTTTTCATACATATTTTTTAAAACACTCATTTACACTATAAAAGACAATAAATTAATATTATTTATTTTTATTTTTTTGGGAAAAATTTCTCTTAATTTTTTATATATGTATAATATATTTTTTATATTTTTTATTTTTTTATGATTTATTTAACATTTATTTATAATTATTTTTATATACATTTTAAAATACTTAGTAGCTTATTATTTTTTTATATCTAAATACACATGAGTGCAATAATTCAGTATAATTTTTTTATAATTTTTCATGGGGGAAAAAATTTTTCTTTTAATTTTTTAAAATATTTACATTTTTTATTTTCCATATTTTTTTACTTTTTATACTTCATTTAATATTTTTTATTTAATATACATATATATTTTTTTCTTTTTTAAAACACTTTGTTTATTATTATTTATTTTTATATCACCGTTTAATTATTATTTTTTATTTTTTTTTTATTTCATGAGCAAATTGAAGTGAAACCAATAAAACAATAACAACAAACAAATAATAAAAATCTGTAATTAATTTGCAAAAATACTCCATACTCGTATTCCCACATCCATCAAAGTGCATATGCAAATTTCACGAATTACCAGTGCATATTAGCTGCATAATCACCAGCAAACACACATACTCAGTGCAATGCAATTATAATTAATTTTCAACTAGAAACGGGCGCAATTTGTTTAGCGCTGCTTCAAAGTTCCTCAATCACATAAATTCCATAAAATTAATTGCTTTGCAATTTATTAACAAGCAAAACGTGTTCAATGCACAAAAACAAAGGCACACACACACACACGCACTCCAAATATAATACAAAGCGAAATCAAACAGACGAACATATGCAGCAGTAGAGAGTAGTGCAAATGCAGTTAACACCGCACAGCGCAACATAAGTCACACACACACACACACATACACTTACTCTTGCAAATGTAGAGCACACAGTTCACAGTTGCAATGCTGCTCAGCTGCAGTTTCATTTTCAATTGCCATTTCAGCTTCAGCGCCAGCCAAACGGTTTCAGTTTCAATATGAACTCTATTTAAATGTAAGTGTGTGCTGTTGTTGTTGCTGGTTGACGCCGCGCCTGAATTGTTGTGAAATTTTTGCAAAGCCCACGCATGTCGCGTTTTGTTCGCAACTGGCGACAAGCGAGTGGCGGCGGCGGCGCTTTGCCTTTTTTGCCTTCCGCCTTTACTTTTATTATGATTGCTTTGGCATTTTGCATTTTTGTGTGCTAACTTTTGTTGTTGTTGTTTGTTATTTTTTTTTTCTTATTTTCGACATGACGCCAACTGCTGGTCTATAAAGTTTATAAGAAATTGCTGTTTATCTATAAAAATGCAATTATCAGTTGACAATGATTCTGTGGGTATGCACATACCTTCCTATATAGGTGTACTTGATTATATAAGTGCGAGTGTGTGTTTGTGTGAGTGGTGACATAAAAGTCACATTCTTGCTGTTTGCTGTATGTTGGGACGATTGCATATATTAGAGTTGCCTTAATATTGTTATTGTTGTTATTATTGGATGTGTTCTGAAAAATTATTTAATTAATTGCTGCGAGTGTCGTAATTAGTAGAAAATATGGCTCTAATTGGCTGTAAAATATTTTGATTGACTTGTGGCAGGTACGTACAGTCATTAGGGCGCTCCTTTGATTAAGTGTCAAGTGGTGGGAAAATTGTCACTTATTTATAATGAATTAATTTTAAATATGGAATATATATATAATTGGTGAGGTCCAACCTTCACTTGGTTGAATAATATTATTTCTAGCAGAAAAATTAATGCTAGTTTGACTAATGAATGTATATGCTTCTGCTGTTTGTTTCTCTTAGATTTTTAATTTGGATAATCAGAGAGAGAGAGAGAGCAAGAAAGAGATAGATACTCGAATTTACCGTATAGAGAATAATAGCCCAAAATTATCCATAATATTACCATATGAGGCTTAGGGAGTCAAAAGAAAAAGTGGAGGAAGGGTTGGCATAAGTGCATCATATCAAATTGAGACTATTTTAAAGGCAATAACATTAAAGTGGTGGATTATTTTTCAAAAAATTTAAAAAAAATATAAAAATTCCCGTTATTTTTTGAACGCACCTCGTATATAAAACTTTTTTAATAAATTTTTTTTAATATTATTTTTAAACAAAATTATTTTCTTTTTCTTTACAGGTGAGTTACAATTTCGAGTTTCCCATATAACCAAAATATATTAACAGTTGTAAGTACTCCGAGCATAGACAAGCATCTATTCGAAATAAGAATTAATATTTTTTAAGATTTTTCGACGAAAACTACTAAAATTTTTGAAAAAAATTTAAATTTACTTCCTAAAAATCCAAAAAAAATCAAAAAATGTATATATTAGTATGAGTTCTACAAACGTGCCACATAATTGTGTCAACTACTTGTCGCATATTGTGCTTAACTGGCGTAGGCGCACACAAATCGTGTTGAAAAATTAGAAACTCAAGCGCAAAATTACTACCAAAGTATGACAAAAGTAGCACTTTAGAACACACATTTTCTTACGTCGAGCGCTAAACTGCATGTTGCACACGCTCTTTGTATGCAACATTATCACCCACATTATAGTCACCACGCGCCGCCAGCTATTTGCTTCAGCGACTAAATGATCATATAGTACTAAATACTATAAAAAATGGGTTTTCGAATGCTCGATCAATAATTTATGAAGCTCGAGAACGCTTTGTAATAAACACAAACAAATTTTGTTCTACTTTTTAATGCGCTTTATATTACTAATTTTTTTATGCATTACTGTCTGTCTGTCTGTCTCCGCGTATCGCGCGCTGCTCAAATCTCAAGCGCGCTCCATTCCGTCAATATGCCGCTTGTAAGTACTGCCAAAAAGTGGTGAATATAAGTGTGTGCAACAACAAAAAAGGTTGGTCTTGTCACGTTTTTGCTTTATTGGCCGAACGTGTTGCAACAACAAAGATAATAAACCAAAAAACTGAAAATACTAAAATAAAAAAATAAACTTTTATTTACTTTAGCGTTATTTGAGCGCTTCCTGCCAGCTAAAAGTGAAAAATTACTAACAGCTTACGCGAATGAAGGCATACATACATACTGACGTATTATTAAATTCGCAGCAAAAACAAATTAAAAAAAATTAAATTGAACAAAAAGCATTTGCTGCAAATAAAAGCCAAAGCTTATACCAAATTAGTGTCGACAAACAGCAAATATTTGTTTCCTTCTTTTCAACTCACGTTTTCATTCATTTTCGAGGGTGTATTATTTTATTTTGTATTTTTAATTTTTTTTTAATTTTTATTGTTATTTTTTATACTCTCGCAACAAATGTTGCTAAAGAGAGTATTATAGTTTTGTTCACATAACGGTTGTTTGTAACACCCAAAACTAAACGAGTTAGATATAGGGTTATATATACCAAAGTGATCAGGGTGAAGAGTGGAGTTCAAATCCGAATGTCTGTCTGTCCGTCCGTCCGTCCGTCCGTCCGTCCGTCTGTGCAAGCTGTAACTTGAGTAAAAATTAAGATATCTTGATGAAACTTGGCATACTTATTTCTTGGCACCATAGGAAGGTTGCTTTCGAAAATGAGCAAAATCGGACCACTGCCACGCCCACAAAAGGGCGAAAACCGAAAACACATAAAGTGCCATAACTAAGCCATAAATAAAGCTATGGAAATAAAATTTGGTATGAAGGATCGTACTATGAAGGTGCATATTTGGATGTAATTTTTTTGGGGAAGTGGGCGTGGCCCCGCCCCCTACTAAGTTTTTTGTATATATCTCGCAAACCCATAGAGCTATATAAACCAAACTTTCTGCAGTCGTTTTTTTTAGCCATTTCCTAATACAGTCCAAAAATGAAAGAAATCGGATCATAACCACGCCCACCTCCCATACAAAAGTTAGGTTGAAAATTACTAAAAGTGAGTTAACTCGCTAAGGAAAAACGTCAGAAACACTAAATTTCACATAAGCAATGGCAGATAGGAGCTGCACTCAGATTTTTTTACAAAATGGAAAATGGGCGTGGCATCGCCCACTTATGGGTCAAAAACCATATCTCAGGAACTACTCGACCGATTTCAATGAAACTTGGTTTGTAATAGTTTCCATACATCCCAATGATATGTTGTGAAAATAGGCCAAATCGCTTCACAACCACGCCTACTTCCCATATACCAGAACTTTGAAGACAATCTGATTCGTTTACTTTACAATATACTCGTATAAAGTAAGCACTAGTGAAGCTATCAGTGCAGAACTTTGCACAAATACTATGTTAATAGTCTAAAAATCGCCGAAATCGGACCATAGGTTTTTAAGGCCCCATACGTCGAACACGAGGACCTCGGTGCTTCTAACCTAATATTAGGGTTTCCAACTTTCAATGGACTTTATACAATATATATGACGAATATGTGGGTCAAATTGTGTATTATATAATATAAATAAAGTTAAATAAATAAATTGCGAGAGTATAAAATGTTCGGTTACACCCGAACTTAGCCCTTCCTTACTTGTTAGTTTTGGTTTTTTCATTACATTTTTCTTTTTCTGTTTCTGTTTATCTTTCTGTTTTTGTTTCTGTTTCTGTTTTTATTTTTATTATCATTTTTCTTTTTTTTAATATTTTTTTTTTGCAATTTAGTTATAAAATTGAAAGCAAAATGAGTTTGTGTCTAAGTTATTATGGTTAATTGCTTTTTATTTGCCTGTTGGCTGCTTCAATTATAAGCATTTGTTGTGTTGTGCAATTAAATTGCATCGAAATATTATCAGCTGACCTTTGATCTGCAGCACAGAAATCACGAAATTTAATAATTTGGAGGAGACATAATTTTGCTATATTTTATTTTGATTTTCGACGGTAACTTGGCAGGTTATTATTGGATCATAAGTGATGTTTTTATTGGGGTACTTAGAGAAAATGGAGTACTGAGCTATTAAAAGTTGTTCTAGAGAATATTTAAAGCTTGCTAAAGATACCAAAATGAACTAGAAAATCTTGCTATACCGTTTTGTACACTTGAGCAAGAATTTATATTGAATTATATTAGAAAAATATTTCAAAATCATATACTTGATGTCCTGTTTCCTGAGAATATATGTAGAACTATTTTTAAGCATTATACTCCTTCATACTCTCTACGGCATCCCTCTCTTTGGCGTAAAATCCAGTTGAGTACTGGAGACTCAAACAATCATATTTCTGTTCGAAGAAGAATCTAGAGAACTCCATTAAAATGACAAACAACTCCTTCTCCCTTTGCATAGAAAAACAACAACTACTACTACACAGTACTTCAAAAGTGTAATTACAAGCGCAACACACCAAATATTAATGCCCACTGCTCTTAAACCCATTAAAAATTAAAAACAAAAATAAAAATAAAACAGAAAAACAAAAAACAAGTTGAAATGAAAATAAATCGGCATCACGATAACAACCAGCAAGCAATTAGAAAAAGGTAAACATGAATTTTACACAATTTTTCGCATGCTGCGCCACTAATCAATTTGTGATTACAGTGCATTTTAAATGTCAATTAATTAAGCCTTTACTTACGACTAGACAAGACAAGCGAAGCCAAGTCAGCTACGGCGGTCAAATTGCCATAAGCAACAGCCGCCAGTAAAGGTGTGTGCGGCGGCGCTCGGCGGTTCAAATCCGCCACATATAAATGCTATGTAAATGTGTGAACCACATAGTAGACAAGTGAACGAATGAGCAAACACTTTTAGTTTTACGAGTGTAGCTAGCAAGAAATAAAAAAAAATTAAATTAAAAAAAAAACAAAAATAGAAAAATAAAAAATAAAAATTCAAAACGTTAATCAGCGACGCTGGTGTGTCGACGCAGATTGCATTTTGCTTGGCACTTTTTCAGTTTTTTACTTTTTTTTTGTCGCACGCACAACACTGCAAACGCCATCCAGCGAACCGCACAGCGCTGTCAAAATGCTGCATGGAAATTTGATATGGAAATTTAAAACCCGAAATTATGCAGTAGCTGTTTTGTGGCGCATTAGCGGAAAATTCATATTTAAGTGAAACGTGTGTTTCGTTTAAAACTATGTGGCAAGGCTTATTATGGTTATATACAAAAAAAAAGGCGGTGCTGACTTTTAATATTATATTATATATCAAAGACTAAGTATGTATACAAAGTAGGTCACTCATACGACATGGCTGACAGTTATATATTGATTTTTAAGTGTCTGCTAAGCTAGTAAATGTAGCGAATTTAGCATTAAATAGTTATTATTTGTGATTATTTTTAGTTTAGTTAGAAACATGATTGATTTTTGTTTTTGAAAAGCTCCAATTTGCCCTTTTGAAGTCAAGTTACTTATACGTCGTGGTATTCCTATTTGAATATTTTTAGTTTTTTGTAAGAGGAAATCATATTTATGCACAATATATTATTATTTCATAATTTATTGGACTTTTCATACTTACATTCATGTATAGATATCCTAGGTCATTTGAAGGTCAAATTGTAAAAAGTTAGTCGATGAATTCTGTACTTCATAATTTGATTAAAGAAGCTATTTTCATGATATAAAATGTGAATTAGATGAGCAATAAACCAAAAAGAGTAAATATTTTCGAACAACAATAATCAAATAAGCCATCTATATAATTCAATGGAGTAAAATAATCATATGTTGATGGAAGTCAAGTGAAAAACGATCGTTGAAAATTATTGAAGAAAGACTGAAACTATTTTTTTTCAAAACTTTGCTGTTGCATTACTTAAATACTAAATTTTTTTTGGATTCATTACACATGCAAGGTGTCTGCTATAAGTCTAAAGGTTTATTATAGTTTCATTTTGAAGTGGTATACCCACTTGAATATCAATTTTAGAGCCAAATCTTATTTTAAGGGGTCACTTATTATACCAAAAAACTCTCTAAACAATTATTGAACAAAGAAAAAATAAAATTTCTTCAAAATTCTGGTGTTTAATTTCTTAAATATTCGAACTCCTTAGTTTTGTTATATATGAAGATAAATGTCAACTATAAGCCTACTGATTTCTTAATATTTTAGTTTTTATTTCTTCTTCATTAAGTACTAAACCCTCTTCAATACCAATTTTCGAAACCAAATTTTATTTTCACCAATAAAAAGAGATCGTTCATACCACCCGTATTGAGCCGCCACACTCACATTTAGTTGACATAAGCACGAATTCGAGTGTTACGTAGCCACAAGTCCCGTAAAGCATTAACTACGCGAAAACTTTCCCAGGTTTTCCAACGCAAATTTATGCATACCTTTGCTGCAGTGCAGTGCATTTTTCCCGCATTAACTCGCCAATTTCGAAGTGCAACTGCAGCCATATGAGCAGCAACTGCAACTCACACAACTCACTTTGAGGAATGACTTCATTTTTGCAACCCACATTGGCGCACAGTCAAGCAACAAGCAATGCGCATGAGACAAAAAATAGAAAAAAAATAAAAATGAAATGCAACTCTGACTGTGCACTAAACAATACTTTAATATGCTAGTGACATATTCTGTTGTTGTTGTTGTTGTTTTGCTGTTTCACATTCGTGTTGTTGCTTTGTGCCTCTGTGACATACTGAGTGCTGAACTGAAAGCCATCAATCAGTTTTAGCTGCAGTTGAGTGGAAAAAAGAAACAAAAACAAAAACACACAAACGAAACATTATATAAATATGTAAACAAAGGCATTAGACGCGCTGGCTGCTTGGTTGGCAGTCTGACAGGCGCGCTGACAGCGCAGTCAGCAACTAGTTGCTGTTTTCGACGGCTGCGCATGCGTTTTTGCGCTGAAAAGGAAGCATTGCATTTAATTTGCATTTAAGCGCACAGCCACAAACAAACTGAATTTCAACAAAAAAATAGAAAATTTAATTTAATTTATATTTTTATTTGAATATAGTTTTATTTCCTTTTTTTCGGCATATATTTCATTTCATTCACTGCAGTCGAAAATCGTTCGCAATTCCATTTCGTATGCACTTAAACTAAGCGTTTTTGCGTGATTTCATACGCTAATGCCATGCGCAGCTGTGCCAGTCACATGCCAGTCGCCGCGGCAGTCACTCACACGCGCACTCATCCGCGCCGCCAAGCAATTCAACTCGACTGCGCGCGCGCGCGCTTGTATTCAATAAAGTTGCGGTGCTTTACTGCGTGGCCTTACATGTTACTGTTGTTGTTGTTTTTTTTTGCTGTGTATTTTTTGCTTTTTTTCGCGCTTGTTGTCTAGCCAGTGAAATACGCAAATGCGCAAATAGTCACCGGCGAGTGACATGCGGCGCAGCAATGCTAGGCCGCCTACGCTTTACAAATTTGAATGCAATGGCAATGCGTGGCAATGCAACAAAAACAATAGCAATAAATGCATACAAACGAATAAAAAGCAAAAACAATAAAATATGTATATGTGTGTTTTTGTTGTTGTTGTTGTTTTTGTAGAAAATAAAAAAAAAAGTTTCGCTAGCGCTTTTGAGTCATAGGCTGACAGTTGTAACTGTCATTTTCAACGTACAAGAGACAAATTTACACGCCACAAATGCGCTGCGGCTGACTGGCTGGTAGCTAGTTGCGCATGCGCTTGCTATTAACCCTAGTAACAAACAATGTACAGATATGTATTGTGCTGAAAAATGCAAATGCGCATAAATAAATAGAAAAAATACCGTTAAAATGTTGAAATGATTTGTATTTGCAGGCAAAACAATTAGCGCGCCATTGTGGTTGTGCGAAACAAGCTAGCGCTCTTGCAACGACTATTGTTATAATGGCTAAGTGATTTGTTGTTGTTGCTGTTGTTGTTTTTGTTGTATACTGCGCTATAAACTGTTTGATTTTAGTAATATTTTCCGTATTTTATGTTGCTGATTGCATGCGGCAAGCAATTAGCCGTATATTGCATGCCACCCACGCCAAGCGAGGGCGACTGAGTGCAGATCTATAAATATATATAGTAATTTATGCATAAAATCAGCAGAATAATGTATCAAATGGCAAGAAAAGTGGCTTAATATAGATATTATTTGTTGCTAGACTTGATAATTGCAGAGTTTAGCAGCAAATAATACAAATTTACCAAGCTTTCTTATACTAAAAGCGAGTTTCCAGTGACCTTTGACCCTTATACAATGTTTTCAGTGACTTTAAATTATCTTAATGACGTTTTATTTTATAAATGTATTTTCTGTGTCTAATATTTGCTTAAAATTACAAACTAACAATTGTCTTTTCTGAAACCTACAACTTCTGTCCGCAAACAAAAGACTTAAGACACAAACTCCAGCTTGAAATTCAAGAGAAAGTTCTCACTCACCATGATTCATGTACACCATTTCATATGTAAAGCATTTCGGTGCCACTAATCATGTGCGAACAAAGTCATGTGCACTTGTCGCGCCAGCGCCTTTCTACACACATCTCCTGCCACCGCGTATTACTAGCAGGCAATTGAGATCAGCTCTAGCTGCCGCCAGCCTCGGTAGCGTAAAGTGTCGAATGACATGCAACATTTTCCAATAAAACAATCAACGGCATTACCCTTTATGGAAATATGCGGCCATTTCACTGCAAAAATTTGGCCTCATTTCAATTTGTGCAACATGCAGTGGCATGCAACCGCAACAGCGAGTAAGCAATGTTATTTGTTTGCAACAATTTTTTTTTGCTTTATATGGTAGAAAATAGTTCAAGTAATAGGCTTTAATGCAGGCGTAGAGAGCTTTAGCTAACAAAAGCAAGAACGGAAAGGTTGAGGCAAGGCATTAACATGTGTTCGCGGAGAAGCAAGAATATAAGTGCCTTAATAGTATAAGTGACAGTTTAAAATATTTTTTCTTTAGCTAGAAAGTTGCTTTATACATATAGAAAAGTGAAAATTTTATAAACGCAACTTGAATTAATAAAATAATCTGCAAAAAAAAAACAAATTTTACACAAAAAATAGTAAAATATGCAAAATTTTCGCTGAATGCATGCTTAGTTGGTGTGAATTTCAGATATTATGCAAAGCATTCGCTTAAAAGTGAGCTCAACTCGTTTCTCACACTTTCCTGCAAGCGCTTACAAAAGTTTCTAACAGCAACTCGCCGCTTAAGTCTTCAGCGTTGCAGCTGATTTTAACGCTTTTTTGATGGCTGAATGCAACAATTGCCGCACGGAAGCGAGCGTTGACAGTTTGTAGCATTAAAGACTTCCTGCAACGATTTTGAAATATGCAGCATTAAACATGAGTGAAGTGGGTAAAATAAAAATAAAAATGAAAATATTAAATACCAAAACATACGTCAAGCATATTAAAGGCAACAAGGCATGCGAGAGTAGTGTAAATGCATTATTAATATGTAGGTGTGTAGGTCTCGCCACTTTGCGCTCATGAACACCCGCGGCTACTTTCTTTGGATAAAACTACATTAGCTTGCTGTTTCAATATTTGAATAGCGCAGCGCGTCAAAGACTGTACGCTATGCGCTGAGTGTCAGAGCGCCTGCGCAGCTGATTGTCTAAGCGACTGCGCGCGTCAGCCATTGTATGCTGGAGTGCATACGGAAGCAAGCGTGCGCGCGCGCCCTGTTTGTTGTATGCACCCATAATCTGCTTATAACTAAGCTTATTAACTTTGAAAATGTGTAAAGTAGGCAGACAGCAGGCAGGCAGCTGGCTAGGCTGCGCTTGCTATGAATTGGCGCGCTAACAGCTTACAATGGAGTTGACGGCTCAGGTTTGGCCACGACACTACATATGTACACCAGCATGTAACTAGTCAGCTAGTTTGTTAGTTCGCTTGGCTTGGTCGATGATTGGCCAGCCCACAATTGCTGTGCGGCGGCGGCGGTGCAAATGTCTTCATTTATGCCACACCAACAAGTTGCTGTTGCTGTTGTTTTTGCTGCTGGCAACTGCGTTAATTTCAACCGCAACAGCGCACATATCAACAAATACCCGCTGAGTAGCTACTGTATTTCACGCTGCAATGGCCGCGTACATACACCTACGCGTCGCCGCCATGGCTATGGCTTGGCTGCCACATCAAATCATGTAGCCGTCGTCGTCGATTGTGCAACAAGCGCGCGCTGCGACAGCAAAAATGTGGTTGGTCTTAGGTGGCGTCAAGCGCTTAAAGCAGCAAAACAAAGCGGGAAGGCGGACGACAAGTAAGTAGCGAGCGAGCGCGCGCAGAAGACATGGCAACAACGCGACAGCAACAGTAGTGGTAGCGACACCGACGCGGCGTCAACGCCCCAACAGCGCTAGGCGCGCTGAATGGCCATGACTATTTTTTTACGCGCATACACATTCAGGAGGTTTAATGCGGTCTCATATTATATGCAACTTCGCTTTTTTTGCTTTGTTGTTGTGCGTAGTTTTTTGCGCGCTTGCAAGCGCTGATGTTTGTATGCCTCCATTTGTGGTCGCTTGTCATATAATATTTTCACGACTCTGCTAATTAGTGTAAACTGTATTTTTTTTTTATCGAGCGCCAGCACTGCATGGTGGCAAAGGCGCCGAAATGCGTTTTATATATTAATATTCATATGATATGTAAACAGTTGCCATAAACATGAGAAACCTTTGAGTAACTATATCAAAGTCGTAAAACTATTAAAGCGGCGCTCTATGAGTATGTGGTTATAGCTTAAGCAATATCACTGACATTTTTTAATTGTCTTTCTACTTTAACTACCATCAACTAATTGATGGTGGCGCGCATAAATCACGCCGCTTGCAAACATGTGTGACGCGCGGAGAAAAAAAACTGTGCGCAGACACCTGAAGTTCAAAGTAAAAAAAATGTTGCTAGCACCTCCCGCTAATATGTAATCCAAACACGTGCAACTTGCCGTGCCACAAGCATTGGGTGCAAAGGAAGTGTGGTGACACAACACATTCCGCACAGCAGCGCTACGAAGCAAGAGTAAAACAAGCAGCAGAATATAAATATTTTAAAGAAATATATAAAATTGAAATATTCTTCTTCAGCATTTGTCACCTGTATGCTAATTAAAATATTTGCAGTCCAAGCACGTATGCGACTTTAAAATAAAAGTTAGACACACCGCGCATATTTATATTTGCTTGTGGTTGCAGGAGATGACTTTGAAATAAATAAATAAATAAAAATATGCGGAGATGTCTAAGATTTTGTGTCAACGCCTTCAGCAAGGCTTGGCGTCAGTCGGTTACGCAAGTGTTTGTCTATAATTAACTGTAGATGCATATACAGAGAGTCTCTTTGGGCATACATATGGTCTTCAAGAAGATATAAAACGCATATAATTTAATATTATGGCCTAGAATTTAGCTTTATTTTAAAGATAAGGGTTTGGCAATATGTCTTAAAAATGATTTTGGCCAAGAACCACCCCGGCTGACTTGAATAAATTCCAGCCGAGACACCTAATTATCGAGTTGTACGGATGTAAATTTTTATATTATCAGAAAATCAAGAAAGAGAGTACGTCAAATGTACCAAATATCTGAACGTTTTTCTCCTTATCTTTAACGTTGAATTTGGCTAACTAATAAAATATTATCCATTAAGCATTAAATATAAAATGCATTTATCAATGAATTTTCTAATTTTCTTCTTCATCGCCTTAAGCATTACATAATCGTCTTCATATAAAGCGAGTTAGAGCCGCCAGTCTTGTTACAGGTTTATATGTAGGTAATGACTCTTTATAAGGCACAAATTCAACGCAATTCAAAAGACTTAAGCAACAAACCCGTTAGAGGCGGGAGTTGACTTGAGCACTTGGCGCTATTATGAATGAATAATGCGTGAACAAAAGAAAGTTGCCGACCACAATATCCGCCCGCCCGGGGCATACAATATTTATAATGTGTATTTATTATAAAAAAAGTAATAATATTTGTGTGCTTGGAGATTAGTTGCTGCATTTGTTGCATGCAAGCAAAGGCAGCCGCTTTTTTATTTTTTATTTTATTCATTAATAACTCATTTGTGTTATATGATAATAAGAGACTTTCCGCATTTACATTCAAATTAAGCAATTCAAAAGCATGAATGAATTTCCAAAAATTATAAAAAAAAATTGTTCACCGATTGACGGCGATTGCCTGCAGTGTCCATCACATTGGCGGTTTGTTTGAGTGACCGTTTGACTAGCTGACAAGTTGCCATTCAAAAGCGTGAATTTGCGCAGCACAACAACAGCAACAAAATACTGGCACAGCACATTCTTGAGTTTAACTAATTGCTCCGCCAATTACAAACACACTCGCATGCCTTTGTAGACACCATCTGTTAGCGCTTGAAACAGGAATTTGTCAGCTATTGACAGCGACGACAACATTGTGAATTGGCTGCAATCGCTAGTGGAATTTACCGCTATAACTAACTTATATATGTATCTTCAATATACAGTCGACTCTCGTTAATTCGAAACTCGAGGGACTCTTGAAATATTACGAATTATCGAGTGTTTGAAATATCAAATGGTTCGAAATTTGTGAGAGAAAATAAATAAAACTTCGAATTATTAAGTGTTGGTTAATTTTTATTTATTAATATAAAAATGACAATAATTAAGAGGTACATTCGTGTACATACATATGTACATGCATTCGTAATGTGAATTAATTAATCTTTCGAAAGAACTTTGTTATACTGGTTTGCTTTAAAGCACAATTCTGCTGCTCACACTGCTCAATAACTTTTTTAAGAGAAAAAGTGCCTGAAATGCTTTTTCATCACTTTCGTTTTGTAGACAGAAGCTTTGTAAGGTATTAAATGAGGATCTTGCTTCCTTAACTGACAGCTCTGCCAAAGGTTCCGATGTATCGTCCTCATCTTCATCGTTACTTTGTATCTGTCGCAGATAAAATTTCGCCATCGGTTAGTAAATCTGAGACAGCAACATTTTCGTCCACTTGAACAAAATCAGAAAAACTAACACCGCAATCGTCAAACATTAATACTAACTAACGCTAACTTTAAACTGCATACCAACGAAAGAGTAACAGTAACTGAATAACTAAACAAACCAATTCGTGAGAAGTGTGTGCGTCAAATAGTCAAACTAATAATAACAAAAACAAAGGCTCGTGTATCTTAATACAAGTTTGAACTTGTCGCAAAATATACTTACAATCTTTCCGCCTCTTCTCTCTGCAACATTGAATTGTCGAGTGTTGGACGCTGATGAGTTCGAATTAACGCGTCGTTTTGTTAAATAGCAATGATTTTTTCGTTCGAATTACCAAGTGTATGAAAATGTATTGATTTAGTTCGAAATATAAAGAGATTTTGTAGGGAACTCGTGATAACTTTGAATTATAGGGAGGTTCGAATTATCGCAGGTTTGAATTAACGAGAGTCGACTGTATATTTTTTTTTTTTTCATTTCTAATTTTGTTGTTTTTTCGTTTTAATTTCTTAAGCGGAAAATCGTTTGCGCCTTCATTTACTCGTTGACATTAGATCGCAATTTAGTTCGCCACATACATTTACCGTTACTCAAATATTTCGCGACACTAATTCTCGTTGCTTTATTTATATCCGAGTTACGCGCGATTAAGTCGCGTCCGCTGTCAATCAAGTGGACAGTTGGAGCGACGCATTGCCGCAGTGTGTCGCAGTGCTTTTATATATTCGCCACAGCAATACCGTTATTTTTGTGGCTTTTGGGTTTTTTGTGGTCGCAACTACGCAATAGCGCTTAGCCATATCCACCGACCACCACATCATTAAAGTCCATCGTCACTTCGGCGGTTGTGTGGTGTCAATTAATTATTATCCTGCCATCAATCACGGAAGTCTAGCGGCGGCTGCGTACTCGCTTATGCGCTAGTTGCAAGGTAGAGAGTGTTTGTCGCTAAGCGCAGGTTAAATAAGCAATCAGCTGCACATTAATGTGTTGGGGATACGCATTCGCTAAGGCTTGACTTTACATATATAATTATTTTAAATATGTATATATATATATATTTACTACAAAATAAATATGTTTGGAAGCATTTGCATATGTTGTGAAATCCAGCATGTTTTTCGCTATCAGTTAGCAACATAAAAGGTAAAAAGACCAAAAAAGCACACACATTCTCGAAAGCGGCACCTAAACGCCGCCCAGACACATGTTGCGGCAATTTTGTAAGTTTTTATAAATATCTGCGATTAATTTAGCTTAAATTCGCTTGTTTATGCCGCGCAACGTTTGTGTTATGTTGTGTTGCCGCTTATCGTGTTTGTGAAGAAAATAACTCGGCTAGCCGGTTTGCTTATCAACGGGCAATAGATCACTGTGTGGCGTGGAAAGCGATGTTTTCAACACATCCAACTCACTTCTACAACCTTACATAAATATATGTATGTATGAAAATACTTGTGTGTTTATTGTTTTGCTGCAAATTAGCGGCTCTTGGCAGCGATAAGTGTTATTAGCAAATTAGTCTGCGGCTTTCAGTGGGGAGAAGGTGGCAATTTCATAAGCGTATGCAGATTGCACGCTCCTCATTTTGGCTTGGCTTTGATGTGAAAGTCTTTGAGGGTGCGGCGTTGATTTTAGCTATTCGCGCTTTTGTTGGATTCGCTGGCGAAATGTGGCCACCTTGTGGAGTTTAGTAAGGCTAAACGGAAATAATTTCAACATGGCGAAAGACGCTGAAGAGAGTAAGAAATTTTTGGAAAATTACAATATTTGTGTTTAATTTTCCATAAATTTATTAAAAAAATAAAAAAAAAACTCTGATCGAAAAATTTTTTTTTTGTAACGAGGCAACACTTTTTCAGATTAGATCTTTCTGAAAGCTGTCACATGATTTGTACTCAGTTTGGTTTGCTTTTTCATAATGCACAGAAATCCGTAATAACATTTGCTGCTGACATGGAGACTTGCTACAAAAAGTGATTAAAAATGCTGTCTCTCGGGTGGAGTTCATTCGAGCCAGCCGCGGTGGTGACTTGGCCGAAATCATTTTTAAAACATAATAACAAACCCTTTCATATTTAAATAAAGATAAATTCTTGGCCATAACATTACATTAATTACCTTTTATCTCTTCTTAAAAACCACATATCTGCAAAAAGCACCCTTTATTTAGGATTTGTCTTTCGAAAACTTATTTGTCTTGACTCAATTTTTATACTCTCGCAAAAAAGTTGCTAGCAAAGTTGCTAAGAGAGCATTATAGTTTTGTTCACATAACGGTTGTTTGTAAGTCATAAAACTAAACGAGTTTGATAAACGAGACTAAACGAGCGAGATAGGGTTATATATACCAAAGTGATCAGGGTGAAGAGTGGAGTTCAAATCCGAATGTCTGTCTGTCCGTCCGTCCGTCCGTCTGTGAAAGCTGTAACTTGAGTAAAAATTAAAAAATTAAGATATCTAAATGAAACTTGGCACACTTATTTCTTGGCACCATAGGAAGGTTGCTTTCGAAAATGAGCAAAATCGGACCACTGCCACGCCCACAAAATGGCGAAAACCGAAAACACATAAAGTGCCATAACTAACCCATGAAGGGGCATATTTGGATATAATTTCCTTTATACCCAAATACCTTTGGGGGCCCCGCCCCCAAATCGGTTATTTGTATATATCTCGCAAACCAAGCCATATAAACCAAACTTTCTGCAGTCGTTTTTTTTGCCACTTCTTAATACAATGAAAGAAATCGGATCATAACCACGCCCACCTCCCATACAAAAGTTAGGTTGAAAATTACTAAAAATGGGTTAACTCACTAACGAAAAACGTCAGAAACACTAAATTTCACATAAGAAATGGCAGAAGGAAGCTGCACTGAGATTTTTTTACAAAATGTAAAATGGGCGTGGCGGCGCCCACTTATGGGTCAAAAACCATATCTCAGGAACAACTCGACTGATTTCATTGAAACTTGGTTTGTAATAGTTTCCTTACATCCCAATGATATGTTGTGAAAATAGGCCAAATCGCTTCAAAACCACGCCTACTTCCTATATACCAGAATTTTGAAGACGATCTGAATCGTTAACTTTACAATATATAAAGTAAGCACTAGTGAAGATATCGGTGCAGAACTTTGCACAAGTACTATGTTAATAGTGTGGCAGCCCCATTCTAAAAATCGCCGAAATCGGACCATAGGATTTTAAGGCCCCATATATCGAACACTAGGACCTCGGTGCTTCTAACCTAATATTATGGTTTCCAACATTCAATGGACTTTATTCAATATATATGACGAATATGAGGGTCAAATTGTGTATTACATAATACTAGCAGACCCGGCGAACTTCGTACCGCCTTAGCGTAAATTTGGTGCACTACTTTATTTTGTATAGCTAACCTATCTTATGTATGCGTACCTATTCAATTTGAACTGGAATCTATAATATCCTCCATATAAAAATGAATACTTATTACAAATTGTTTGTATGGGAGATTAGAAAGGTGTGAATTTTAGGCATTTTTTTCTCTCCGTAAGAAACATCCTCAAACCCCCTGGAATACACACAAAAAAGAATCAGCCAAATCGGTCAAGCCGGTTTCATGCTATGTCGTGACAACGGAAAACGGGTTTAATTTTTCGTTTTTGTGGCTAAGGTATACATTAAATTTGTAAATTTTTCAATGCAGAGAAAAAATTCTTACGCATAAAGACGAAAACGTTATACCTTCTTCAAAGTCGAGGTTGATTTATGTTAAGCAGCATGATAACAACTCACACTACTTTTAATTGCAAGAGAGTGGGGATAATCCAGCAATTTTAAGTAGTCTGTGAGATAATTGAATACGTCATCCTGGTTTGTAGCTGTGTCAACTCTCCTGAAATTCTAAATTGTCGCATTAAGATCGAAGAGATTCTTGTTTTTTTTACCACCAATATAGGTCATTCAAGCAGTCATTTATGGTTATCATATTGTGGTTTCATGTCAGGAAAAACACGATGAATAAGCTTCTTTTTGAGTCAATGAAGTGACAGAAATATGTTGGAAATGTTATTAATCCATTGAGGTGTCAACTGGGACCCTACCATTTCCAACTGCTTCTACAATCGCAATTTTATATTGTTGCAAAATTAGTGGTATGTTAGTTGTTTATTGGCGAATCTTTATGTGTCGCCATAAAGTAGATGATTTTAATCATGCGATTATCCAGGAATAATTGGAAGAGTCTGGCGTAAATCACCTGCCAACAGAATCATGGCTCCACCAAAAAAGTTTTGGTTGTCGCGTAAATCTTTTGAAGTCCTTCGCAGTGCCTCCAGCACTTCATGAATATCTGGAAAATCTTCGCTATAGCGCTACTTTTGACGATTTTGCAGACTGGTGTTTCTTCGATTTGCAATTTAGGAATAATTTCAAGACCGAATGTGACGTTGGTTTGCCTACTAACAGTTGCCAAGTTGCCCCGTTAACATTAGTGGTGAAAATGAGAGAAATTGGTTCAGGAATTACATCAGCCCTCATATACTTTATATGATGATTTTATATTGGACTTTATGCCGAATATATGGGTCAAATTGTGTGTTTTCTTAAAAAAATTAATGTTCGGTTGCACTTAGCCTTTCCTTATTTGTTACAAATTGTTTAGGGCTATCGACACAACCTTATACAGTTAAACACTGACAAAAATATTTCAACAAAGCAACAATGACAACCTTCAAAATGTTATTATTTTTTGTTTTCTTTTTTCATATTTTTGTTGTCAATTCAAATAAAATGCTCTTTTTATTATCTTCCTCGCAATTTTTCCATATTTACTTAATTTCTAAACCTTTCCTGCCCTTCCCCGAATATTTCAAGACTTCAATTAGCCAGATCGGTTTGGCCGTTCTCGACTTTTTGCGAGACTAACGAACAGCAATTCATTTTTATATCTATAGATTAGAAATTGTTTGTATGAGAATTTAAAAAAGTGTGGACCTTATACTTCAAGGAATATTGCAAAAAAAGAATTAGCGAAATCGGTTCAGCTGTTCTCGAGATATGCGCTTAGCAACACATTTTGCGATTCATTTTTAATTAATTTTTCTTAAATGCGTTTTTTAATACTTCAATATTTAATTTTTTATAATTTTCCAACATACAAACCTTGTCCTAACAATAAAGAATTCATAAAACCAAGAATCATCGGATTTGGTGCAATCGTTCGAAAGTTATGGGCGTACATACATTTCGAAGATCCATTTTTATTTATATAGAAGAAGAAGATAGATGTGTTTTGTTAGAAAAAAGTACAAAGACAATAAGAAAAGCAATTCAAGCAACGGTGCGTTGCTGCAAAATAAGTAACTGTAAAACAGAGTAAATATAGTTGACACTGTATTTACATATCTACATACATGCATACATACGGCAATTTATGCGAGCATTTGATTGTGCTGTTTAGCGTTATTTCACTTGTTCTGCGATCATTTATATATGCAAACTTTTTTGCTTTGTACTTTACTTCAATAAGTTATGTAGTAAAAGATGCGAGAGATGGAAGAGAGAGAGTGCATACATATGTATGTACTTTACTTCATTACGTTATGCTGGAAAAGATGTGCAGAGATGGAAGAGAGAGAGAGTGCCGCAAACGATAAAGAGCACACGCACACACACAAAGCGCGCTTCGCTGTAGACTGCGTTTGGTGAACGAAAAACCTTATGCTTGCAATATTTTTGATTTTTCAAAAACTTCAACCCGAAAGAAAAAGGATTTGATTTCGGAAAATTAAAAAAATAAGTATGCCACTCGCGAGCCTAGAGCAAATGCCTTATTTCAAAAAAAAATTTATAAAAATCGCTTCAGAACTTTAGGAGATTAGCCGTTACAAACATTTTTCATATAAGCGATTTTATATAATTAGTATAGATAAATAAAGTTAAATAAATAAATTGCGAGAGTATAGAATGTTCGGTTACACCCGAACTTAGCCCTTCCTTACTTGTTTTATATAAGTTTAATGAGAATTATGTCCGCTAATTTTCATCTTTTAATATTTTTGTATAAGCTTACTGTGACTTTTAATTAGTAGAAGTAGAGGTCGAAGTTCAACCAAAGCTATGTTGAAAAGTATTTTAATTGTTTCTCGTTTTTATCGCCATTTATCAACTGTCATGAGCACTGCCATGTTGATATATTGATTAACACTTGATTATTTTTACATATGCACATCATAAAAAGTGGCATTAAATGGGGAAATAATAATTAACGGTAATTTTTATTTATATTCTATTGTTGCAATTTCATTAAATCTTTATATCAGTTGACCTGTAACCTGCCGTGCGTTTGATAACAGCGTGAATTTCCAGCATAAATTGGGTTAACATTCCTAGTTAATCGTTACTCTTCAAATGCTATTCAAATGCAAGACACACATTAAAACAGCGTCAGCAGTGTGGAATGTGGCATTAACAGTATCACTGCGAGTATCAAACGCAACAACTTAATGATATAACAAACACACACACACGCATGCCGTAAACAATAATATTTACGAGTGTTTGCAAATAAAGTAGCAAGAAACAACCGTTGCGAAATTAGAAACAAAAAGGAATCATAAAAAAGCAGAAGGAAGCAAATAACATTATTTTACTAAAGTGTAATTTGATTTGTGTGTTAGGAAGCAACTGTAATGTAGTATATACACAGATATGCTTCTGAGTCTCTTTCTACTGCGCACACACATCGCTGCTTGTAAGGTATGTGCGCCTGCGCGTATGCGTGCTGTAAAAGTATCGCCTAACTGCGTTGTATTTCATGCGTTGTTGTTTTTGTTTTTGTTACTACTGCAGCACAGTAGCTAAATCAGCAAGCAAGCAGTTAGTGCAGCAGCCGGTAGCAGCCGAGGCAAATGTGCACTTTGTAATTTTCGCTAATTCCAAGTTATGTTTCCTTGCGCGTGTGTGTGTGTGTTTGTTGCCGCTGAACACTGGTGGCAAGTTGGCTGCCGCCACGTACGCTGGTGTGCTGTTCGCATGCGCGCTGAAGAATTCAATAAACTCGTAGAAGAAATTACAGTCTGACGCAGCGGCTGAGAATTGGGTCAGCACAGTGGTGACTGCAAAGGCGACGACGCGGCCGACTATGTTAGCGCGCCTCGCGCTGGCTTGACTAAAACCGCAGGAGCAAATGGTAAATGGTCAAGCGCACTTTTTACGGCCGGCCAAAGCCATTTTGAATGTCTGCCAAATCATAAAGAGCAGCAAAGTGTATGCAGCAATCTAGCCCCCGCTTTGAGGGTAGGTACGACAGTGGAGGCAGCGCGTCAGACAGTTTAGACTCGCTCATTTATATGTATACGCGTCTGTGGCAGGCATGCAAAATGCGCCGCACAGTAGCATTTAGCTGTTGCCGAGATTTATTTTTATTAGCCGCCTTGTGTGTTGTGTATGCGGCGATTGGCAAAAATTGACATTGAGATTATAATAATGACATTGATTGCGCGCTGTGGCAAGGCAGCAAGGCAGCGCATGCATGCGAGTGGCTAAATAAATTTAAGACACATTTCGTGGCGCGAATTTAAGTATGGGCCATTAAATTTCACAAAAATGAAAATAAAAAAATTGTTAAGAAAAAACAACAACAACAACTATCAAATCGGCACGCAATGCGTAAAATGTTGCACGAATGCAGTTTGACGGCGATAAGCGGTCGCTGCCGCCAGTCACATGCAGGCATTTGGCGCGATAGCACATTAAATAAAAGTACGCTAAAGAGGCGTTTGGCAATGACTTTCGGGTCGACAGCGCGCATCCAATCAGGCAGCCCGCCAACCAGCCAACCAGCTGTTTAGTGCGCCGCCACTGACCGGCCGCACCACAAATCAACAGAAAATGGCAATTGCTGCTGCTGCTGTTGCTGCCACTTTGCGTATCGGCGACGACGCATCGCGTATGTGGCTGATGTTGCAACAAAAATGCGTATGCAATTTGTGTACTTACTGCTGCCTTGCAACATGCCACAATTGCTGGCCAAAAATAATAATAATAATCGCAACAAAAAATGGAATAATAATAAAAAGGCACTTGCGTAACAACAAAGCAACCGTTTAATAGTTGAAGGCAAGCTAAAATGCAAATCAACGGTTGCCGCAAACTGTGGCATCCGCAAAATGGAAGAAAATAAATAAAATAGATGCTGCAGCAGAATAGACGAGAATATTAGCCTGGCTGGCCAGCACATAGTTGCAACATTTTGACGTGCAACAGTAAATGCCGGCAGCGTAACCGAAAAATAACTGTGCGTTTGGCTGGCGGCGATTTTAGCGACCGTTGCTTACAATCAACCAGCTGCCTGTGCCCGCCCTGTGCCACTGCCTGTTGCAACCACGGGGCTGTGTGCGCCTCTACATATTTGTTGTTGCATGCACCAACCGAATAGACAGTAGTAGTTGCTGGCGCAATTGCTTTTGCTCGGCGTCTCCACCAGTCACAATCCACCACAGCCAAGCGGCGGCCTGCCAGCGAGTGGCCAGCAGAGTGACACCGCCGCTTGTAGTTGCATTTGACAGCATAAATGTGCCGACCACTCGACTTTTGCTACGATAGCCATGCTACGCGCTTGTTGTTGCCACTGTTTGTTGTTGTTGTTGCTGGTTTGTTATAGTTTATTTTCATAGCTGCCAGTATTACGTATGTCTATCGTTTAGGTTGCGGCATTTGTTGTATTTGCTGGGGCATGTGCGCATGTATTGAGCTGCTCGTGTGTGTCGCTCGTTAAATGACTGTCTATCTTCGTCTGAAGTGAAATAGTTTGTTGTTGTTGTTATTTGAAGAGTTAAAAGTGCCGTTATAACCCTAAATAAAATTGTTGCTTAAGGTTTATTATTGATTTTATTGTTGTTTGAGCGAATTATACTTATGATAGAAGGCTGGAACTGGTTTAGATTCTAACAAAGTTTTACTTAAAAAATATGAAAAATAAAGTTTAAGCGAGTTTATGTTGCTAGCACTCTGTAAATTATAATTTTTATGTTTTTTTTTAATATATTTTTTTTTTATTTTACCATCATCCTCGAACTTTAACAAAAACTCAAACCTTCCACAAATTAAGTCTTCATTTATTTTTTATTTTTATATTCAGTTTACATAAATAAAAAACGCGCATTTCCCACTCTGATGCTCTAATTTCTCTTTTTCTCGTATCCAAAAGTCAAATAAAAGCCTCACTAGTGTCGATTATCTTTGTGGTTTTATACTATCTAGCGAGATAATAGGTGTGGAAAGCAAATTAGCCATAAAGCGCTATGTTGCAACAATGTTGCAAATCGTTTGTAGCGAAAAGCAGCTATGTTGCAAATAGTTTGCAAGGCTAAGCAACAAATCAACAAATATATATAGACTTAAGGCAAGCTTT
The DNA here is from genome assembly GCA_031772095.1 of Zeugodacus tau. Taxonomy (NCBI): domain Eukaryota; kingdom Metazoa; phylum Arthropoda; class Insecta; order Diptera; family Tephritidae; genus Zeugodacus; species Zeugodacus tau. The sequence continues at coordinate 75,773,216 of CM062651.1, read as the reverse complement.
ATGCAAAATTCAATGCCCGAGCTCTTGATGATAGACTTTTGCCAGCACGTGCAGTTGAATTAAAGCGGAAAATTGTAACGAAAGTCAATTTAAATTATATATCCCTCGGTTGCAGCGTGTTAGATAGGCATGGTTAGGCTGACAGATTCTATTTTTGCTGAATGCTTGGATGATTTTTTATCCCTTGGCTGGAATTGGAGAATTTTCTATAAAGAATGAAACAGAAAATTTGTTCTTCCCAATGTCGTTTTCATTAGTCATTTTGCTATTATTTTATTTTTAATATTTTTATATCATTATACAGTTGAACTAACTCGAACTGCTCTAACTCGAAGTTCTACATAATTCGAACTATTGAATTGGCATTAGAAGTCAAAATTCATACAAATTAAATTCTGTAACTCGGAAGCCTCTCTAACTAGAAGTTTTTTTATGGATTATGGTGATTCTAGTTAGAGAAGTTCCACTGTATTTTTATTTTTTAATTTTATTTTCTAGTTTTATTTTATTTTATTTTATTTTATTTTATTTTATTTTATTTTATTTTATTTTATTTTATTTTATTTTATTTTATTTTATTTTATTTTATTTTATTTTATTTTATTTTATTTTATTTTATTTTATTTTATTCTTATTTTATTTTTTTTATTTTATTTTACTTTTTTTATTTTATTTTACTTTATTTTATTTTAATTTATTTTATTTTATTTTATTTTATTTTATTTTATTTTATTTTATTTCATTTTATTTTATTTTGTTTTATTTTATTTTATTTTATTTTATTTTGATTTATTTTATTTATTATTTTAATTTAATTTAATCTAATTTCATTTAATTTAATTTTATTTTATTTTATTTTATTTTATTTTATATTTTTGTATTTTATTTTATTTTATTTTAGTTTTTTGTATTTTATTTTGTTTTATTTTATTTTATTTTATTTTATTTTATTTTCTATTTTTATATTTTCATTTAATTTTTTTATGAATGAGTCTTTCGAGGTCATTTGCGGCAAATTCTACAAATATTTTTAACTTCTTTCTCACATTTTTTATGCCACTTTGCCGCATTTGTGCGTGTGTTTGAGCGGCTGCCGTGGGGCATCTAATGCAATTTTCTGTCCGCCATTTGCTAATCACTAAATTATTGTCAGCTGAATGAGTAACGGCTCTTCGACCAACTAGACACTAACACACTCCCTAGAGAGACATTGTCGAACTCGCAAATCATCACGCTTACAAAGCTTACACACGCACAAGCGCACCGCCACAATTACGGCCGCCGCATGGCGCAAAGAACAAAATATTCACACAAAAGCTGGCGGCGCAAAAAGCACCGAGTGCCACCATATAAATATTGAATACACCATCAACGCCGTAATAGACCCCAAAATGTGACGCTTATATAGATCCAACTATAGATCGGCGCACAAAAATAAACAAACAACAACAACGCGGTACATTGATCGATTGACACATCGCGGCGCATCGCTGAATTAGAAACGCCGTATGCCACATGGATACTATAAACCTTGTGTGTGTGTCCGCCACATTAGTATGGCCCACAAGTTGGCTAAAATTGTTGGCCATACAGTCGAGTAGCAGCGCTGCTTATGCGAGTGGTGGCCAAGTTTCGACTATTTAGCCGCAAAATGGCAGTGTACACAGGCGGCAAGCGAGCCATTGAAGTGGTCGCCAAAGCAGCAGCCAACGGAGACACAGCGCCCAGCACCAACAACACCACCAACACAATCACCACCTTCAGCACCATCAGCTGCTGCTCCTCGCATTCTTGTGCCTGTGTGTATGAGTATGTGTGTTTGCGTCAGTTAAACAGCTGTCAATGGCGGCCAAGCAAAAATGTCACTCATGCGCCGCGCTGAATGACCGGTCGTTGGCGGCGCCGCCGGCTGGCTCACCGTAGAATTGATGATGCATAGCTGCATCTAATGGTTACTTGGTTACTTGATATGAATGCCGTAAGCGGCTATTGTATGAGTAATATGTGTGTTTCGGTGTGTGTGATGTGCGTGGTTCTTGATATTGTTAAATAAGGGGGGGAAGTGTTTCGTGTTCTAATGACTTCTAATGTGTTGTTGTGGTAACGATTGAGGGATACTGTTATACGAATATATATGCTGGAAAATAATAAGAAGAACAAAGCTGTTAGGGCTTTAAGGATACATTTAATGATATATATCGAATTTTGAAAGAAGATTTAAGAACAAGTAAGGACGGACTAAGTTCTTGAGGAACCGAAAACTTTACACAATTTATTTATGTAATTATAACAAAACACAAAAATGGGCCCATATATTCGGCATAAAGTACAGTGGATCGATTTCAACTATAATATTTTTACCACCAAGCTATATCATGGTTACATGATCCTATTATACAATTGTGTATATAAAGTCAAAAATTAGTTTTGAAAATTTTTTTCAAAGTTTTTTTTTCTGTTTTTTGTTATATCCATAAATAAAAAAATATTAAATTATTTGTATTATATTTTTTCTAATTTATATTTTTTTCTTTCTTTCAGGTGAGTTGGCAACCAGTTTTGGTAATATTAAGTTAGTTATATTAACCTAAAGATGTAAGTAAGAACTTTGAAGCAACAATAATAGATGATGATGTATTTTTAGAATTACTTTGAAAAGCTCTCAAAAAGCTTACCCGTCAAAGCTTTATATGGGTCAAAAATCAGATTCTAAGTTTTACTTAACATAATAGTTCTGTGATTCATAGAAGTATCCGACATTGTTGATTTACCACTGAGTCTCGTCTTGATAAAAGAAATTTCAGGCACCTTCGACCCACATTTTACTCTCACTAAAAGTGCAAGCTTTCAAACTTACTTTCAAAGTTTCACTTTTCATAAACCATTACTTATAAAAACATATAAAAAAATGAAATTAATGAACGCAGCAAGAGTGGCTTAGCTTTTTGGCGCAACGCGAACAATTATAGTCACGCAGCACACCCCAGAAAATATTATTAAAAATCATACAAATAAATTATAAACTGCCACATATATAATACATACGTACATATATATTTCTCCATGTAATGTGTGTTTGTATGTGTGCAAAGATGAATGGAGAAATATGTAAAGATAAAGTATTTAAACGATTATGAACAGCCAAGATAAACAAAGCCATTATTTCGACTATTACAATAGGCCAGGCCGACAAGGCTTTACATTTACAACAACATATATGAGTGCTATGTAAATGCTTATGACAAAGGCACTAAACAATAACTAAACGGAGAGGCAACGCAAAATTTCATGAACTTGCGCAGGTAATCAATCAACCAACTGACATGAGCGCAGACGCGCGGGCCTCGGAACAAACACAAAAGTATTGAATGGAGCGAATGAGCGTACATGCAACTGCGTACTTGTGTATAGATCGAGCGCTTTGTATAATGAAACTATTTGCTTAGAAATATATATATATATATGTGCGGTGGAGTGGGTGAGCGCTTGTAGGAGTATGCGGTTATCGTGTGGTTTCACTGTGCCTTCGGTTGGCGGAAAGTTGAAAATTGTAATATTCAATAGGCACATTTGTCATTTTTCGCTGATATGAGAGCTGAAGACAGACATACAGACGTATATATATATATGTATATACACATATTTACAACAGTGCTTCTAGTTGTAGCGAAGGTTGCTGTGTTGCTAGACTAGGAAGTTGGTTTACCCTGCGGATTGTAGCGCATGTGAAGAACTTTGCGGGGTGTGGTATATACTGTGGATAGGCCTAATTTTAACACTGTAAACAAAACAGAAAAAAAAAATGTTGCTGTCTGGCAAAGAAACTTTCACTTTTGCTGTTATTAATGAAAAAAAAACACACTCACAATTTGAAAAAAAATATAAAAAAAATTAAAAAAAAAAATAAAAAAAAAAAAACAAAAAAAAATTAAAAAAAGTTCAAAAAAATAATAAATAAAATAAAAAAAATTTAAATTTTTTTTTTTAAACATTTTCAAACATTCACATAGCATAATAAAAAGCAAATTTAATAGCAAAATGTCTCCAGCAATATTTGTGGAGTGCCAACGTGCACTGTAAAATGCATAATATTATGCACCAAAAATAATAACAGTAAAATAAAATTGCTGCAAATTTAATTTAAAACTAAATTCGTTGCCCATTCAGCAGTCGCACACACACACACAACAACAACTTGTACGCAATTGCGGTTATTGCCATTGTAAGCGTTGCGGCAATATTGGCAACATGTTGCATTGCCAACGCAACATAAAAATCATTAAATTGCATTGATTAGTGGCGTTGTTTGTTGTTGTTTTTTAGCTTGTTTAGTATTTTGTTACTGGGTAGACGCTGTTCGTTTGCTTATTGTGTTTTTGTGCAACTTTTTATTATTTTGGTTTTTTATTATTTTTGTCTCTTTAACAATTTTTGGTTTTTATTTGCCACAGCAATTGTTGCAACATTGTTTTTATGATTTTTGTATTTTTTAGATATTTTTTCTATATTTTTTTAGACTTATTTTATACCATTATGTTAAACAAATATGCACATTTTAAATAAAAAGCCATCTGCGCTAACTGCACTTTTTGCTTCAACACATATTCACACACATTCATACAAATATTCAAACAAATGACTGCTTCTTGCACTCCTTTCGTTTTTGAAGCACCCCTTCTTTGCTGATATTTACCATTTGTAGTTTTATTATATTATTCTGTGTATTTTTCCTCAATGTTTACTCTTCGCTTAAGTGCACCTCTGTCGCGTTGATTTTATACAACAAATGTCATCAAGCAACTTTTTATGTCAATGTTGCATATGTTGCAATATGTAATAAGTGCCTTGTGTGGCTCATTGATTACGCTCTCGGGGCGGTGATTGTGTATACACCTATGCCATAACGGTTTTGTGCATTTTTTTTTGAATAAAAATTTATTAATGACAATTATGTATGCGAAGCCAAAAGTGAATTCTAAATGACAAGTTTTTTATAAAAAAAAAATATAAAAAAAATATTTAAAAAAAAAATTAAAAAAAAATATTAAAAAAAAAAAATAAAAAAAAAATATTTTTTTAATTTTTTTATTTATTTTTTTATATAATTACTACCCAGAATCAATTTATAACCTTTCGAAAATCGCTTAGCTATTCAAAATAAAAATAATTTTTACATATTCTCAGCTTTATCTACTGTGAATATATCAATAATCACATCTATGTATATAGTTGATCCATTGTATATTCAACTCATGTTTCTATCCTCTTGCGATTGCCGCTTAACTCGCCGCCACCATCACTTGCTCACACACAAACACTTACCGCCAAACAAAATGTTTTTGTTATTGTCAACAGCATTTGCGGTTCTCGTCTTTGAAATTCAAATAAATGCACATTTATAAATTTCAAAATTCAGAAATTTACCAATACTCGGTGACATTTAATCTCAATCTGCATTTTGTGCATATATTTCATTTGCGCAATTTGTTTGATGATATTCTACATTCACATGTTCTTATATAATATATGTGTGTTGCATTGCAACATGACGTGCACATTAATGAGCAGTAGTGTCTTAATCAATGCCCAAGCGACCACTCGGCTGGCGCTTGCTATGCCGTACAGCACTTCGTAATCTGCACTTTGATTGAGGTCATCGACGTATATATTTTCTTTGAATTCTTCGTTTTGATTATTGACTTTTCTGATATTGGAAAATCATGTACTTAATTAAAAGATTCCAAAGTGATTCGGAATGTTGCAACATCGCGAATTTGATTATTTTATGATAGTTACGCTTCGAAATTATGTTTTTTCTTGTTTTAATGACATTGCTTTTATTTAATATATGCTTTATAAGGTGTTCGATCAATACCTAAGAGATCTTGGAAAATTGTGTTAGTTATTAGTTCTAGAACTTTGCTTCCGCCGTTTTCCAATAGATGTCTCACTGGTCGATGAAATCGCTTTATATCGATCTTGGACATTTGTGTCAACATTAACCCAACAAAATATTTGTAGAGATCTGTTTGCATCCCAAACTTATTCTCAACTAAAAATGTCACTTTTTATGCGGAATTCTCGACATTTGCGGGAAATTTTGCTTTTCTTTTTTAATTCCAAAAAAAGTGCGGCTGAGGCTCATGGACATTTGTAACCGTTTTTATACAAAAAAAAAAACTTAAATTCCCAAAAAAAGCAAAGTTATAGACCAATATCTATGAAAATATTGTCTGCTACAAATTTCTTCATGTTTTGTATAAGATTTGTTGTTAATCGAGTTAGAAGAGCCGGTCCCACGACAATCGGACCTACATAACTGGAACGGAGCCAGATTTTTATACTTCCATGGACTGTGAACTCCACATCATTCCTCAAAATTAATTGGAAAATATTTTTTGCCACTACAAGAACTACAACAAGTCGTCTTAAGGGGTTACATGGGTTTTGTCGCGGAAAAAATGGCATATTTTCAATATTTGTTTTTCATCTAAAAAATATTTATTTAATTCAAACTTTTTTTCTGTCTCAATATGTATCTAACATATTTAAAGAATAATTTCTGAAATTTTCAAACAAAAAAAAGTAAAACTCCTCCATTGCGACGACATTTCCGGTGACCCCTCGGAATAAAGGTGCGTCCGCGTTGTCAGAATAACTCCTGACAGGATCTTCCAAAATAAAAATAAAAACAAAAATTAGTGCTTTAGGTAAGACCATAATCTCGTGCTTGAACGAAGGAAAGACAAAAAAAGTGAAAATTGGAATTTTTGTTTTTTTTTTTAAATAGTTGTAATCGAACATCTGTGCAAAATTTCATCAAGATCGGTTGAGTAGTTTTCGACAAAATTTGACAACCGACTTTGAAAACACGGTTCCGAGAAAAACGCGTTTAAAGTTTTGAGTAACAATAGTACTTGACTTGGAGCGCATACGTTCCAAAGGTTGTTACACTATTCGGATCGACTTGAAAATTTAGGACAATATTCTTGAGAAGTTGTAGAAATTAATAAGCCAATAAACAAAAAATCGATGTTTTTAATCCACGAAACCCATGTAACCTCTTAATGCTTATTACAAGTTATTTTCGAACTCAGACCCTCCCTTGCAACTTGACATACTTTGACACTTTTTTAATTATCGTAAACTTCATTTAATATATAAATATTTAGTACTGACCTAAGCACAAAATAATGATTCTTTTAATTATATATAAAGCGCTTCTTCAATGCCTACTTACTACTTAAAAATTACATAACCTCAAAAGGAAAAACTAGCAAAAAAATGGAATTATTACTTTTAATTATCGCTTACCATGTCAGGCTGTCAAACAAATGGATATTATTATACGCATTAACAGTAATTGTCATTTTTCCACCACACACACACATAAACAAACTCAACACTTTTCAAACACAAAAATTTTCCACATTCAAACACTAAAAAAAATCCACAAATTCACCACCACAATTGCAATGCTTGGAGTTGCCACACCAATGACAGTCAAACATATACGACGAGCACAAATTAACCGTTATTTACCACAAATCAGCGCGCAGTAACCAAAGCATTCAATTACAAATTGTCAACGCGGATTACACAGTAGCTGGCAGTGGCCGCCGCCAACGGTCGGGAGTCAGTGGTTGATGGAATTGATTAAATGCAAGCAAACACACAAACTTAAGCAAAAATACACGAAATTAACGTTGCAATCATTTGCAGTGAGTTTACTGTTAGTGTAGTTGTTGTTGTTGCTGTAGTGTGTTGTGGTTGCTCGTGCTCATGTCAACACCTATGCGGTTGGGCGCTTGTAATTGCATGCGACAAAGTTGTCACTCGCAATTAGTCGTTTTGTACTCGTTTCAGTGACGAGATGAAGTGGCAGGCGTGAAATGCCAAGTGGTGATATGTGTGGTAGCAAGTAAAAGAAGATGAAAAAAGAGAAGTTGCAACAAATATCACTTTCTATGCCACAAAATACATACAGACACACTGCATTTTTTTCTGCAACATTTTTTGCTGAGAAAAAAAAAAATTGTGAAAAAAAAATGTTGCTAACAAAAGCAAAATATTTAATTACAAATTTCTCTTTTCTTCTATTTTTCTCAGCTATTTTTGTTGTTGTATATAAAAATCAATGAAATGCTTGCATTTTCCATTTGGTGTGTGGCACTCATTGCTACTACTGCTTGTTGTTGTTGTTGCATTGCCTGCTACTTGCATTCGATTGCCTGATTTGCACTTCCTTCACATTGCCAATTCACGAAATTTCCGAGCAATTTCCGTAGATTTTAACTAATCACGTTCGCTACTCAAGTCTACAGTTACCAACTCGCCAGCAGTTCGCCAGTGCTAACAGAGACATTTGCGCCTAGCGCCACGCGGACAGGCTGCCACCGAAACTGCGCGCAGCGGCACAAAAGGTCAATTGAATGACAAATGCGCGTTGTAAGCAAAAGCCAAATGAAAATGAAATCGAAAAAGAAAAAGAAAAGCTGTGAATTGTTGCAACAAATGCATAACAACAGTAACAACAACAGGCGGACACTCATCACAATTAGTGCGATGGCAAGTCAGTATTCACTCAGTGGCCGCTTTTCATTTCAATTTCCATTTCACCGCCAATGTATTCAACATTTCTTACTGTTGTTGGTGTTGTTGTACGGCCGAGTGATAGGTTTTAAATTTCAATTTCGCTTTCTATCAACGCGCACATTTGCCAACATACAGGCTTGGTGGGTAGTGAAAATCGGTAGCTAGTTGGTTGGCTGACTGCCGAGTAAACGTGCAACACGGTGGCAGACACAACACAACAGTGCAACAGTGAAAAACAGCGAAAATGTGACTATGATGAACTACATTTGATCGCTTGTTGTTGTTTTCAGTTTTTTATTTCAGTTTCATTCGAGTCTTTCGGATTTTTTTCCACAAAACTGTATTTCATGTTTTTGCAGCATTAACGGTTTGTATGGTTACTTTTTTTGTTGCTGTTGTTTTTTTCGTGATTTCATTTTATTGTGGCGCTTTTTTTGAGTATGTCGTGTCGAAATATTTCAATTTTGTTATATGCAAATGGGGCCAATTCTGGCAGCAGCTTCCGTGTCCTTTGCATGAGCACTGGGAGAAATGTTGGATTTGATTGTGAAGTGAATTTTGTTATAGGTACGAGTCCAGTACCAGATCATACGAGCAATAATGAAACCGGTGGAAGTCCAAAAGGCGCTTTTTCCGTCGAACATATCGAAAAGTTCCACAAATGATTCTGAGTAACCTTAAAATTAAGTTTGTGAAATAGCTGACACTCTTGAAAGATCAAAATAATGTTTTTTACAGATTGTCTTTGATATCGAAGTGCTCATTATATCACAACTGACCGATTCGTTGTTTCAAAAAACAATAAAAATAATGAAAAATTGCAGGAATTGGGCTTCGACTTTTTTTTTGGGCTCCCAGCGACTTTTTTCTTTTATTCAGAGAATGCTCGCAGAAAAAAATAACCGAAAACGTGATCATATGCAAAATATTTTCTGGAAAAAATCCGTCATAATAAGGAAATGGCAAAGAAAAGTTGAAAAATCTCTTTTGCTTCCAAAAACTATACAGGACATCATGATCTTCTGATCTTAAATATCTTAAAAAAATAATAAATACTGAACATTTCTTAGCTGTATCCAACTATAATATGCGCTCTTATTCAATAAAAAGCATTGAAATATATTTTGTTGCAACACAGCGCCCTCTACCGTCCATTCCACGTATCAAAAATTTAAATTGAATAAAACTCAACTTCAGTAACAAAATATTTCTATTTCAATAAAATATTTCTTCAAATGCATGTTCATATAGGTCTGCCACCACGTTGTTACCTTGCCATTTGCACCCATCAATATAGCGGCGCAACATTTACAATTGGCAGCGTTTTCCTTTTCACTTAGCAAGCTCTGTTCAATAAACATTTTTTATATTATTTCAAAGACACATCTGTTTGCTCACATATATCTGGCATTGTGTATATTTATTTTAGTTGGCATTGTTAATTTGCAGGCAAACAATTTAGAAAAAATCAGTTTCGCTGTTTTCGCGGCTGATTGCAATGCAACAACTGGCAGTCATGAACTCGAGGCGCGCTGCAGCTTAACAAGCTGTGCGGTAAGCTGCCAATGCGCACGTTGCACGTTGAGGTGATCAATCTGTGTAACAACAACATACACGAATGACGATTTTAAGCCCTACTTTCATTGCTTTTTTTTGGCAATTTCGAATTCTTGCGAGTTAGAAAGTAATTCAGTCAGCAAGTTGCGGCAGTCGAAGTGCACTCTTACCGCACACAATAGACTTTAGTCAATCAAAAAATGTCGTTTCCTCAGTTTTTTTCACGTGATTTTGCTAATTTTCGAACGCCACAACTGCATCACTTTGGCATTTTTAGTGCGCTAATATCCGCTGTTTGTTTACTCAGCTCCGTTGTTGCCACACCGTTTGCTTTTAATACAAAAAAAAACATTGAAAAGTGTGGCATTTCATTTCGTTTCATTTTCATTCGCTTGAAACCCGAGCGCTTTGCTCATTTGTTGCAAAGCTTTTCACGCGCTCATGTCTTGCAAGTCGTCCGGGTTCCCGCGCTTATCTGCGCTGCAACAGCGCGCTAGTAGCAACAAACACACAAAACTCAAAGCTTTCGGAAAAATGTCTGTTGATGTTAATTAAATTAACATGAGTTTTCTGCTTTGCTACTGTATCTGTACGTATATCTGTGTTGTGCTATGTTTGTTGTTGTCGCATAACAATTGTAGCTATTATTGTATTATTTTGTTGCCAGCATCACATTGCAACGCGGCAATCGCAACTAACGAACTGTCGTGGAACTCTTACTTTTCATGATTTCCTGTTGCTTGCTGTGTGGGCTATAAAGTATTTGTTGTATTGTTTTTGTTTATAAAAAAATCAGTTTATATTTCATATAATGAAATGAAAGAAAATCCTTCTACAAGGATGAAAATTCCAGGTGTGTTCAAAAAATAACGGAAATTTTCGGGTTTTTGAAGAAAATATTCACTAATATTGTCTTCTTTAAAATATTCCCCATTCGATATCACGAATTTATGGCAACATTTCTTCCAATTTAAAATTCCCGTTATTTTTTGAACATACCTCATATATGGAACTTAACAGTAATCGTAGACTCCTCATGTTTCGGCGCCATCTATGTTTTCTGGCTTTTTAGGACTTAATTGTGTAGATATATTGTGTTCTAAGAACAGATTTTTGGCCCACGCTGCATTTCAATTTTTAGAGTCATCACAACATTCTCAAAAGCTGGTGAAATCAAATTGTTGTAACTTTTTGTATAAAAATCCATTATATTTAAATACCATTGCAATGTTGTTGACGCTGTCGATGGCAATATGACAGCAGCGTGATAAATGACCATTACAAATCGGTCATTTGACATACTAAACTCCTAAATTGATGAACCTTTACAAAGCAGCAACTGCGGCAATAACTTTATCGCACACGGTGCATTTAGTATTAGAAAAAATAAAAAAGACAAAATATGTGAGCTGAACATGACAGAGCGCCTAAGTATAATGCTGATTGCTACCGCGCGCGCAAAGCTGCAACAAGCAAAATTAATCAATACGGCAAACCGCAACAGCAACAGAAACAGAAGTAGGAGCAGAAGCAGAAGCAGAACGTAAACATAACAGCAAATAAGACGGAAAAGTGCAGAGGAGCAGCAATAAAATCAACCAACCGGAGGCAGCGGCAGCAATAACTATAGTAACAGCGGCAACAAGCACGAGTGCAGCGCTGCCGCCGCGAACACAGAGAGACGACGACTGTCGTCGTTGCTGTCATCTGCAAATCAGGTCAAACGTGCCAAGTTAATTGACAAAAACACTAAAACACTACTGTAAGCGCGCAACCGCAAGCAGCAGAGAACAACAAAAACAACAGCAACCACAGCACACACACACCGTTATGCGCGTTGCATTCGTTGACTGTTGTCTGTCTGTGTGTGTGCGCGCAAATAATTGTTCCGACCGCGTCCGTTGCAGCGCGCTCACAATTAGAAGCGCATTTGTTGGCCAACCAACCAACGCCAAGATGAGAATATCATTACAACACTACGGTAAACAACAACAATAATAATAATGTAAGATTAAAAAACTCGCATTAATAATCATTTTTACGATTATGTTGCGGCTTGCTTGCCATGTTATGCTGCATTTTGCTTTTTTGTTTTGTTCTATTTTAGACTAGACGCGCGGCAGCGTTGCGCTAATGAAGCCATGAAATAGTTTGACAATTTAACACCGCTTTGTTGTTAATGTTGTTGTTGTTGCAGCGCTTGCCTGTCGTGTCTTTTTGTTGGCGTTGTTGCGTAATTTTTGACAAAAATTATTGCGCAATAAAATTCTACAATGAGTTTCGTACTCAAATTGCGTCCAACGAAACGCGAAAGTGAGAGTGTTGTTGCTGCAGTCTGCTATATATAGTTTTATGCATAACTGTACTGTGCGCTTTATTGTTAATAAAAAAAATGTTTTTGTACATTTTTTATTTAAGTATATCTCTAATGTCCAAGCCATCAACGTTGGCAATAAAATTTAAAGTTTAAGTATTCAATTACAAGCGTAATTGGTTGTTCTGCTTTTAAGTGGTGCTTAACAAAATGAATTTATATTGCGTTGTGACACACTAAAATTAGTGTAATTTTTTTGGGTTTTTTGTTTTTTTTTTTTCATTTAGACAATTGAGTTTAGTTTGCCAAAAGGTAACAAATTTTCCTTGCCTTAATTCTGATAATTTTATGCTAACGACCAATATTCTCAGTTTTTTTTTTTTAGCTTAAAACTAATGAAAAGAAACCTCAGTCCCGAAATAAATTTGTTCATAAAAATTATAGACTTTTTAAAAAAAAATTTCCTGAAAATATTAAAAAATGTATTTTATAAAAATCTCGCTCCCGAAATTTCGGGATCCCGAAACAATTCATTCATAAAACTTTTGAAGTAATTTTCTTGAAAAAAATATTAAACTGCAATATATTAAACAAAAAGGTTCAGTGCCGAAATTTCGGGATTTTAGAATAAATTATTTCATTAAAACTGGATTTCATTGAATTTTTTGGAAACCATTTTCTTGAATTTTCTTTCTTGAATATTTAAAAACAATCTAAGACTTGAAATTCAAGGTTTCGCAAAATAAATTTTTTACACAAAAACAAAAATAATTTTGAAAAAAATCTCAGTACCCAAATTTAGGAATCCTGAAATGAATTATTTCAATTATTTCTGAAATATGTTTGAAACAAATTTCTTAAAAAAACATAAGATTTTAAAATACTAAAAAAATCTCAGTTCTGAAATTTTGGGATCCCGCAATAAATTATTTCATTAAAACTGGGTTTCAATGAATTTTTTTGAAACCATTTTCTTGAAAATTTGTAAAATATTTAAAAACAATCGAAGACCTGAAATTCCAGACTTCGCAAAATAAATTATTTAATAAAAAAAATAATAATTTTGAAAAAATCTCTGTGCCGAAATTTCAGGATCCTGAAACGATTTATGTCTCAAATATATTTGAAAAATTTTTCTAAAAAATTAAATTTTAAAATATTAAAAAATATTCAGTCACGAAATTTCGGGATCGAGAAATAAATAATTTCTTTAAAAAATTTGAAGTAATTTTCGTGGAATAATGTTAATCTTCGAAAATATTAAAAAAAAGAGCTCGGTCCCGAAATGACTCGTATGCTTAATTTGGCAAGATTTCTGTTATTTGAGAGATCATGTTGTAGTGTTTTTTTATAAAATGTAAATTATATTAAAAAAAAACAATTTTGTATTAAACTGTAAGTAAATTATGTTGCATAATCAGTAATAAAGCCAAAAGTAAGCAAGCATTGAAAAAAAAAAATTTCTACAAACACTTTCCACAACACATTTTTGGTGATTTTTGCGATAGCATCGAAGTAACCAACGGAGTCAGTGTTACATGACACACTAAAGCTTACATAATTTTGAGACTTTTTTCTTCTCTTCTACATTTTCTATAAACTTACTTAAATACTTGTATATTTTTAATGCTAATCAGGCATGTGAATATCAAAAACAAATTGCTATTTAAAATAAATGTGTGAATAAACTTCCGCACGCCTGCACTTTGCATCACCTCATAGACTACATAGTAGACTATGAGTGTATAGGTGGCAACACCAGGCCGTTGAGCAAATTAATTTCGCTTAAAATTTGTATAAACTTCGCTAAACAGTTTTGCACTTTTTTCTGCAACAATTTTCTTAGCAAGCAATTAGGCTGGCCGGCAATCGCGCAGCGCTGCCAGCAAACGCCAATAAAATTAACAACCGTGTATACATAAAGTTGCCACATAATGCAATGAAATTGCAAGCACATTTTGGCGTTGATGGTTGGCAAGGAGATGCAGACTGAGAGGGAGAGAGGTCTGCTGCCATAAGGCGCTCTAAGCGATGGCATTTTTGATGATTAGCCATTTGCGGGCTATTAAAAATGCTCAATAAGGTGTTTAAACGCCATCAACTCAGATAGCAATCAACGTCAGTGCCAAAATGAAAATGCAAATTGAAAAAAAATCGAAAAAAAAACAAAAACAAAAACAACAACATACATTGCATATGATATGTGTGCAGATAATTTAGCGTCTACTGCGCTTTTGTGGGCGCGCAAATTTTTTGGGTGCAGGCAAGAGAGAAAAACAAAACAGCTGAGCTGCTGATATACCGTATTACGTCGCCTACAACGCCAAAAACAAAAACCCATAAATAAATATAGACAAATGAAGCTCTCTAAGCGGCAATGAGTTGTTGTTGATTGCTGCTGATTGTTGTGTGTTCAACGCATGCGCGCGTAATGAGCGCTTCGACGAAAAGAAAGTGAAAGGTTGAAAGTTCAAATTACGACTATTTTTAAGCATATTTTGTATTGTAAATTGATGTATTTTAATGTGTGGCAGCCGAGAAGCCACTTAGTGAATTTTGGTGGTATAAAAAATTAAAGAAAAAAAATTTATTTTGGCTGCCAATCAAGCGCGCTACAATGTTGTCTGTATTAAAGTAGTCAAAATAGGCAATTAACTTTTGGCTATGCGGCACATAAACAATTTTGTTAATAGACAGCTATTCTGCTAGTTAACTTTTGGCTTCATGTCAACAGCAACAACAGCATCTTTACAACCGCGCCACACCTTTTCGGTGGCAGCCTTCACACCAATAAATATGTTTGATATACACAACAACTCAACACCTTTATTAAATAACAACAACCATCAGCTGTTTCACACTTTAATAAGGTTAAATGTCAGTGGCAACTCGATTTTCGTAAAGACAACACTTCAAATTGACCAGCGCCTAACTGAGCCTAACAGCCGCTATGTGGGTGTGTGTGCACTTCAATATATATATCTACAAACACCAACAGCACTTAATTACCGTTGCGTATTACGGTAGCACCGAAAAAATTCCAACTGTCAAACTTAAAAACCATCAAAACCATTTGGGCGCTCTCATGTAACAAAAGACTTAAGCAGCGAACTCGAGTTAGGCTGTGTTGCTGATTTACCGCAGACGTGTTGCTGTGTGGCAAGACACGCGCATAAATTTCATAATCCAATTATAAACGGAATGCCATGACAAAGCGGGCAAACATTAAGAAAAATAAAAATACAAAAACAACAACAAATCAGTGTTGCATGGCGAACACCCACAATGAGTTTATTTTTTTTTGCTTTTTACTATTTTTTTCAATTGCCAAAAACAATCAAATAGCTCCGTGTGTATAAATATAGATTTGTGTCTGCATATTTCCACTGTTTCGATTTGTTTGTTGTACAACAACCACAACAGTGGCTGCTGTTGCCTGCAGCTCTACTTATTTGGTTTTACAGTAATTTTCATGCCTTTTGGCCACATGTCAAACTAGCTGACATTCAATTGACAACAAATGAAAATTAAAAAATGGCAAATTTGTGACACTCACCAACGCACACACATACATACATACATACGGGAGTGAGCCTATGAAAGAGCTGCATATATTGTATGTGCTCGAGCGTGCTTTGAAACTTTGATTTTACTTTGCTTGGTATTTAGGCGACTTTTGTGCGCGTTTCTTGCAATAGTTGCATTGTCCTTTTAGTTTTTGGGCGCTGTCATCCACTCGGTGACAGCGTACATAAATGGCAATATTTACAGAAAATTTTAAATATTTGAAAATTTACACAAACCTTCGACTTTACTGATATTTAATAATATCTAAAGCGAACAAAAACAATTTTCATACAATTCAAGGCACAAAAATATTTATTTCACCACAATTTTAGCTCTACAAAAACCCAAAACCCTGTTGCTAGCAGCTTTTCCTGCCTGCACAATCGCAACCAACGTTAGCGTCGCCGCCGCTTTTGTGTCTATTTTTAAAATCTTTTCTCTTTTTGCCTTAAATTAATCATGTAAATTAGTTTTCCCTCGGGGCGTGCAATATAATTACAGAATTTCTATGTTTAGGCTTACTTGGCGGTGGCTTGGCGCTTACAGACATACATACATATTGGTATAGAAATACCAACATAGTTGCCAGCCAACACTCGTTGCTATGTGCCTTCGAAACGGGTGTCCTTTTCAAAGCGCAAATCACTGCAGGCAGTAGTCGGCAGTCAGCTATTGACTTTAGAGCAGCGCATGGGTAGAGCTACAGTGATATTGCATTGCAGCTGCTGGCTCAGTCCTCAGCCTGTCTGACTGCCATCCTGTGCTGCTTACTTATTTTACCTTGTCTTTGTACAGCTATAGCTTTGTTGTCAGCAAGTATACCAAGCGCGCTGCGTTGCGGCCAATCGTCTGTCGGCTGTGCGACTACTTTGTCACAATTTTTCAATGTACGAACGCGCATTCATTTGCGCATTTTCAACATTTCAACACCGCGAGGCGTAAGTAAATGCGCTGTTTTAGTGGCGAGTCGCCTGTTTTTTTGTCTTCTGACTGCTACTTTTTCTCCCTATTTGTTCTGTAAATTTCCGGAATGTATACAAGTATTTCGCAATTTTTGTTTTTCGTTTTTGCATTGAGCTGTAACTTAATTTAGCATATTGGTAATGGGCGCAAAAGGCTGCTGCTGTTAACCCAGTGAACCAAACAAAACTTATAATAAAATGATAGAGTTTAGCGTGCCGTCATTAAAAAGGCAATCAAACCAGATCACAACTTTAGGGGTGTGGGGGACTCATGGTCTGTGAAATTTTAGAATTTTTAATATAAAAAAAATTGTTTTTCGTTATGTCTGCTATTTCGAATTTCCTAATTTCTTCAAGATGGTATGTGACACCAATAAAGTAGGAGACTAATAGCCTCTTAGAATTGCCAAATTAATTTACAACATTAAGATTTTAATTGAGAAACCAATTTTTGCTTTTCGCACAGCCGGCTACTCGATTAACGATCAGCTGTTCTACATTTTTGGTTTTGCTGTTCCTAAGAATTAGCTAAGCTTCATCAGCTGATTGCTATTTTATCAGAAACCACAACCAAATTTACAGCGTGAGACAACAACACAAAGAGTTGCATTCCAGATTCAACTTGACTTGTATTCGACTAAAATTTATTGTACTAAAATATGAATTTTCTCTTGTATGGTAAATCGATCTAAATCAGCGTTTTAATCGAGCAAAGTCCGGTTAATTGATCAATTAATTCCTGTGAGAAAAGGCTATATTACAACTTTGCTTCCATTTTCCAATATATGTCTCTAGGGTCAAGCACTGGTCGATTATATCGATTAAATCGTTTTATATCGATCTTGGACATTTGTGTCAATATTAACGTAACAAAATATTTGTAGAGATCAGTTTGCATCCCAAACTTATTCTCAACTGAAAATGTCACTTTTTGAGCCGAATTCTCAGCATTTGAGGGAAATTTTGCTTTTCTTTTTTAATTCCAAGAAAAGTGAAGCTGAGGCTCATCGACATTTGTAACCATTTTTATACAAAAAAAACTTAAATTTACAAAAAAAAAAACGGCGGAAGTATACCTAATAAATTAGTTTCTCATAATTGTGATATAATAATTTTACATCGCTCTGATGACACATATAGTCAAGTCACTGATAGCATTTTAGCTTACTGGAAGCCTCTACTTGCACCTTACTTTGTTTATGGTGATATACATAAACGCTCTGCGGTTGCTGATGAGCACTGACTTTTGATTAATTCGTTGTAATTTTTCGTTTATAGATTCAGTTTCAGAGCAGCTAAATGGAATAATATACAAGCGACCATAATCGGTGCATAATGAATGGGCTCATTGTTTTTTTAGGAAGAGAGCAAAACTTTATTAAGAAAAAAGTAATTTAGATATTGAAATGTGAGGAGAATATTTCAGAAACTATTTACACATTTTTTAGAAAATACTAAAATAGAGTTTCTGGAGTTATTTAACGATGATAAGGAATTCATAAACTCTACAAGGTAGCCGAATTTTTATAAATTTTTTTCCTCGAAATTTATTAGTGATGACTAGTGAATCATGCACTCACTCATTGGAAACTTGTTCGTCATTGGAAACATCACATCGTGTCTCTGCTTGCTTAAAATATAATATTGACCATTTTAAATAAAATTAGTTTTAAATAATAATCAAAATATATTCTGAATTTCTGTGAAGCATTATTTTTAAATTTCATTTTGTTTAAATACATCTCTAACCCACTAAAATAAATATATTACCAATGCATTGAACTGTGAAATAAAAATCAGCATAAACCAAGAATGTGAACTGGAATTCGCGCCAGTGCTCGTATATTGCTTCTAAGCGCTAGCAGTGATAAAGGTCACTAAACCTATCACTCACCAACTCACCAGCCAACGCAGTTACTCATTCAAGCACCCACACGGCGACTTATATTGCCCCCGACGCCAGCAACACATGTAACCCTACAAGCAGAGAGACATTTCATCACTCACTCACGCTTTGCCACATTCCGATTGGCCACACACTCCGCCAACTACCTTACATACTCGTATGTGTGTGCATAACAACATCCTCTCGAGAGGTTCAAGAGTTGTAACAATAAATAATTTTAGTATCGCGGAAAAGACAGACGCATTTTTATGTCTAACGCAAGCAATAAAATCGTGCAGAGAAATAAATGGTTTTCTAACAAATAACAACAGTTTCTATGCAACAACCTTTAGATACCTTTTGAGATATCTAGATATATATATATATATTGCATATTTGTTTGTAATTATGGCACTTTCTCAGGTTGCTGTGCTTCGCAGCTGTAATAAAAAGGATTTGTTCGCTGCAATTCTTACATGCAATTCCTACAATGAAGCGTTGGTATGCTCATATATGTATGTAGTGTTGGTGACTGTGAGGAATGCGTTCACTTTGGGTACTTGATACTTGGGCGCATGCGCTCAGCGGTACTTTAATTATTTCAGTGTCAGTGCTCCGCGTTTTAGTGTCGAAAGTTCGTATGCGTTGGCAAGCAATAAAAATGTTGACTCACATAGCAAAGGAATACCAATAACAACAATAGAATTGGCAATTGCTCGCATATTTGGTGTTTGTACTTCAATTGCTTGTGAGTAATTGGTTTCAAATTTTATTGAAATACTTTTAAGGAAGTGTCAAAAAATATTTAGGAATACAAAATTTTATTTTAAAATTATTTTATTGATAAATCTCTGCGAAAATATTTCTAAAATTCTGAGTAACTTAATTATTAATAAAAAAATATTTAAATTTTTTTCCACTCAAGTTTAAACTTTTTAACAAAATTGGGCAAAATTTTACCATAATTGAACACTGTGCCGCATTGAAAGCTCCAATTTGAACCTTCAAACCTTTCATTCCTTCGCAGTTTATAGCATTTTTATGAGTTCGCATGTAAAACACAACAACATCAGAAACAACAATAGATTGGGGGCAAGTAAATGTACATGTAGGAGTACTTTTGCAATACTTTTTATTTAAAGAAAAATATAAATGTAAATAAGTTAGTGTGTTCAAAGTATAGTTGCGTTGCTCTGTGTGGTACAAATCTCCACGTTTTCCTGGTTATAAAAATAAATCTATATATAAAATGCTCCCTTCTTTATATTTACTAAGGATTATAATACAATTTGACTTTCTTTAAAAAAAAATTATATTTGGGGTATGTTCAAAAAGTAACGGGAATTTTTTTTTTAATTATTCATTCGTCTACATTAATGTAGACGCCTTCAAAAAAATTAAAAAAAAAATTACATAAAGTTAAATTTGGAATTTAAAAATTCCCGTTATTTTTTGAACACACCACGTACTATAGATTTTTTTATTTACAACTAGCTGACTCCGCAGTCGTTGCACTGCCTGAAATTATTTGTTTTGAAAACAAAGTTGAATTTGTATAGTGTTGGTAAACATTTATTTGCGATTTTTCTAAATTTTTTTTCAATGTAACTCAGCTTAATAAACAACATTTTTTGTTTTCTGTTCCGGTGCGTAAATGTACAGAGAAGATGGTTTTTCAACTCGTGAATGAAATTTATGCCACACACTGTCTTTGAGACCTGTTTTTGGTTGTCATCCCAAATGCAATTCTCGTTGGAAACTGAATACCTTTGAACTGAAATGGCAAATCGTTGGAACTCAAAGAAATTCGTGGAATCAAGCATTCTGCCCCCTTGAAAGTCCCTTTAAAAAATTCTTGCAACTATTACATTATTCGATAGCTGCTTGAAGATTGCGAAGCATAATAAATTACAAAGCATTATAATGACAAAGAATTTAGAAATTTCACTGGATAATTCACAGCATCGTCTTCATTTTCAACATGATCGATCGATGTTTATGAACACAAATCTCCCGGAAGTTGACTTTAAGTCGTATAGATTAAATCATCGACATCGGTATTTTTGGCATTTAAAAATCTGCATGCACTCAACCAATCGTAGTTACGATAAATATGGCTAATGTTCGGATTGATTTCAAACCATTAGATGTATTAACCAGAATTTGCCCAGTTCTTTGCAAATCTTCTGCGGTGCTTTCCTGTTGCAGGAACACCCGCATATTCATGGTCAATCATATTTTTTTCGCGTGTCGCCACGATGACTTGGGACATGCGTTCAATTCCTCCGCCGTTGTTGATTTCGAAATAACAGAATGTGTTTGTCAATAACAGTATCATTACGCCACCAAAGCGACGATTATTATTCCACAGATCTTTCATTGTTCTGTCAAGTGCTTCTAGAAAATTGCACTCATCTCATAGATGTTTCATAGATTTGCATGTTTAACTGAAGCTATAATGTCGAATGTGCCGTTCTTCCAACTTCAAGTAGCGTTGCTGCAATTCCAGTAGATGCGAGAGCCAACGTAATGCCATTTTGAGATCGTATTGTTGCCAAAATCAATGATATCAGAATCAATCAGGATTCCCAGTTCCACCGTGCGTATCAAGAAATAAAAGTCCACCATTTCGATCATGGACAGCCTTAATCAATTCATCATAGGTTATCTTTTGCTGCTCGTTAAATAATGGAACATTTCTTTATACTTGTTGTTCCAAAGTTATTCTGTCGTATGCACGATTCAGTACATCTCTAATTTGACGATTTGGTGATGGCATATGAATTTCAATGCTTCATTGTAGATGTCACCGTTCATTTGCAATTCTGAATTCTCTGTTGCCACTTGCCAATTTCCGACTTTTCCGAATTGTTTTTTTATAGATAGATTGAAAAAAAAAATGTTTGGAAAAAAGTCACTTTTTGGAATTTTACAATTTTCCGACTAAACCTTCCAAGATCCACAACGAACAACCTCTGAACATTTCATCAAGAATGGTCCAACCGTTCTCGATTCTTAGCGTATCTAATCTTGAACCGCTTTCGCAGCGCAAGGAGCGGAAGCCCTCAAAGATAAATAATTTCCCCCGTTTTTTACACATTAACCACTTTTTCTTCGCTCCTGATGCTATATAGCCTATAGCCTTCCTCGATAAATGGACTATCCAACACAAAAAGAATTATTCAATTCGAACCAGTAGTTTCGGAGATTAGCGCGTTCAAACAAACAAACAAACAAACTCTTCAGCTTTATAATAATAGTATAGATTTTTCAAACTCCTCGCTTGAACCACATTTCAGCGCTCATAAAAGATGTCAATGCAGCGCTGATGACCGCAATCAGGCGCTATACATATTCATTACATTGTTGCACTATACATTTAATCATTTAGAAGCCACTCCTCAAACCAACATAGAACATAACCAAATACATATAAATACATATGTATCTGTAAAGCCGCTGCTTGCGCACTTAAATACTTGTACACCATTTTGTTGTATATGCAACGCAGAATTATGTTGCTGGCGAACATGATGACCAACAATAGTAACAACAACAACAAGAACAGCGCAAAGAACTTACATGAAGCGTAGCCATCAGCGGCGGCCACCAACCAACCAAGCAAGCAACCAACCGGCGCACCAAAAAGCGTAACTAAGCATCAGCGCCGCGGCCATAGCCACGACAGAGGCCAGCCGAGAAGTCGTCAAGCAGCCGACAAGCGACCAATAATTTTTTGCGCGACCAGACGCCATATTGCTCCATGTATTGCCAAGCTGCCAACGAGCAGCGAGCGAACAGCATTCGTTGTGTGTCATTTGTAAACAACTTGACAACAACTGCTGTTGTGTTGCTGTTGCAATGTTAGCATTCCACATTTCGTACAGACGCTGGTAGAGATGACGACTGACTGGAGTTTTGTGTGACGAAAGAGGTCAAATGCAACAAATAAATATGTGCGCGCGCTCCACACTGCTATGATTTGTTGTACTTGCACACCTTTGTGTTTGTCTGCCACATTTAAATTAAATAACTTCTCCACCATCAACCGCCAACCGCATCACCAGCAATAGCAATAACAATGGTTGGGCCAATACAAAGAGTTGTCATGTCGCTCAGCGCTTTAATGCGCACCCAGGTGCTAAGTCATTACGCATGCGCAAATGATGAACAACGTGCCCCAACAGACAGGCGCGCAGTAACCTTGCGGCCATACAAGCGACGGTGGCATGTTCATCATACACTCGCAGCAGCGCAAGTAAATTAACGATCAGCGCATGCGCTCCAGTAGGTGTAAGCGAGATGGCCTCTGCGCTGGAAAGATGAATGCGTTCATGCGGCTTAAAAGCGACGCGCTTACTTTGTTGTCAAATGGCCGGCGACTGTGTAAATGTCTTTGCGCTGATTGCCCACCATATTTAAGAAACGCGCGCAACGCGGAACGCTCTCTAAGCGATTTGTAGGGTGTGAGTAGAGCGCTTGTGTGCGTGCGCTCATGCTCAGACCAGTGGGTGACATGCATATATTCACAGGCCTTCAGACAACCTTTACATTTACATAAAATACCTAAAAATATGTTTTGTCAGTTACAAGTGGATATCGTGTCATTTGGTCATTAGTGTAAGGTGCATGTTGCCGCGTCGAGCACTCGAGCTGATTTGCCGCTTAACTCTTTCTTACACAAAGTCGTCATATTTGGTTTTGTTGTTGTTATTTCGTGTGTTTGTTGCATGTTGCATGCTTGTTGTATGCTTCATTTGCCGCCTTGGCAGCCATCATGGTGGAAAGAAGTTGTTGGTTGTTGTATGTTAGTATGAAAGTATGAAAGTTGTTGTGAAAAAAAGACCTCTAAATCGATTGAGGAACTGAAATATCAGAAATTTTTAATTTTAAATATATATTTTTTATTTCAAAACATTACTTCATAACATAATTTATATAATAAATTCTAGCGCTATCGATTAAGTCGAATTTACTCGAGGCGCAGACATCCTTAACTGAAAAGAACTGCTGCAAGAGCTTCTAACCTCATTCTCAAGTCATCCATTTACTCAACGCGGTCTCTTTGCAATTATTTATTTTACTTTTTCCACCAACCATGTCATGTTGCGCACCATGATCCTCTATATACTTATTACTTAAACACACATACACATAAGCGCACATATACCATAACCGTTGAGTTTTTTGTTATTGATGCCGCTGTGTTGTATTGTTGTCGCACGTCTGCGCCACGTTTATTTAAATGTTGTCAGCTTTAGAACATAATTTTGTCGTGACACTGTCAAAAAGCGCTGTTGTGGCCACGCTTAAGCTTGTAACGCAACGACAGACAGGCGCAGCAATACACAGACGCGCATTCTCAACATCATCAACGACTTGAGCTTGAACTATGGCTTAGTTTAATATTGAAAATCTTGCTGTTGCTCCATTCTCTCCTTGTGTGTGTTTAGCATGTCTTGTTGAACGCATATCGGTTTCTATAAAATATTTATGCGTGGGTTGGGAAAAACTAATTCCATGTTCTAGAGCAAACATGGCAGTAAAAGGCAGAAGACTGTCTGCATGAAAAAATAATAAAATATACAAAGTAGCAACAAATGAAGTCACTCATTCACTTATGCTGAAGCTCGTGTGTGTGCATAGATAATTGCAAATGAGCTCGCAAAGACTTACGGTATTCCGTATGTGTTCAAAAAATAACGGGAATTTTGAAATTTGAAATTTTTTTCATGATTTCGTGATATTTCTGATTTCGAAACTATAAAAAGAACTCTAAAGGACCGTCGTTTTATACTCATACAAGAAATCGCTGAAAAAGCCAAAAGGTATCTCAAAAATCTCGTTTGGGAAGTGTTTCGAGGATTGGAAGCAGCGCTGACATTAATGCATAATAGCAAATGTAGTCGAATGATAAATATTGTTTCAAAAAACACAAAAATTCCCGTTATTTTTTGAACACACCTTGATTATAAGAATATTTAAGTGCCTTTGGACTACTCGCCAGACTTACATAGGTTAAAGCGCCTCGGTAGGCATATCATCGACGAACGCAGCGAAGTGGCTGGAATCGACATTAGCCGACTTAAGAACTTTTTTATAGAGTCAAAGCGCTTTGTTGCATCATAAGGGTACTAGTGATCCGTTAGAAGTTTTCCAGGTGTCACAATGGACAGTCGAATCTGTCTAAGTGAGTTTCTCTGCATCTGTGGAGATCTACCCTTTAACCTAACCTATCCTCGAGATATCTTCTTTAACCTAACCTAACCTATCCTCGAGATCTCTTCTAATGTAAGTCTGGTCTCTCATAAGCTAGTTGTTCTTTATAGAAAAAGTTGAAAATTGAAATTAAAAAGTTCACAGTGTTATTCCTTAGACCTGTGGCAACTGCTTCCATATTATCAGTGATATTTATATATATATACCTTTATATTTATATTTTTCTACATTTATTTTATAGTTAAATATCTAGTTTATTTTATACGCTCACAAAAGTGCCTCTTTTAATGTGACAACATTAAGCGACAGAGAGCGTGCCACAGATGCCTACACTGATAGCAACGCAAGTCAACTGGCACTCTTGAGACCGATCATAGTCTAGTTTAGCTTCTGCCTAAGAACATATTCTAGTATATATTTATGGAGGTATCACCATTTTTGTTGTTGTTACAAAAGAAGCCTGTTGTTGTTGTCACTAAGAAGAATGCTGCAACACAGCACGAGCATGTATTAATAAGTTAATTATTATTAGTTAATAATTATGAGAAGCTGAAACCACACATCCACTGCTGGCAACATGTTGCCTTCTTGGCGCTCCACTGCCGCTTCTTCAACGCAATGTATGCTTGCGTCTACGCTTGTCTTTCAGTAAATTTAATTAATTTTATTGCATACTTGGCTGCGTTTGCCACTTTTATTGCTGGCAGCAGAGCCACGGCGGACGGTGGACAGTGGTTGGTGGAGACGGCGAATGCCATTGGCAAACACGCAAAACTTTATTGGCAACTAATTCAGACAAGTTATGAGTTGCTGTGAAATTTTCGTCATATTGACGTGGTGCTACTGTTTCTTCTACAGCGCAACACGTGTTTGCTGCTGTTGCACGCATGAGTGTGTGTGTGTGTGTCCCCGGTGTGCTACGTGTGTGCTCACTCCTTAACGTCATTATCATCAAATCGTCATTTTCCCGCAGCTCAACTCGGCAACAGACCAGCAGCAATCTGTAAGCCGGTCACAAATAACAGCAAAGTGTTGTTGTTGACTGTTCAGCTGTTGTGCCGCCGCTGCGTTTGTCGTTGGTGTAAGACCGGTAGGTCTTATGACTTATTTGTTCTTGTGGCCATAATGAAACGTATCTTGCAGCAACCGTTTGTTAAGTGAAAAAATAAGCAGAGTTGCTTTCAAATCCGATCTTGTTGAATGTACGTGGTGCGCAACGTTTCCGCGGCGCTCGATCGACAGAGATCGGTTTACAGTAACAACGCATTGTGACCGATGAAGTGTAGCGCGGTAGTTGTGGCAACAACAAGAGCAACGCCACCGCCGCCGCCATCACAAATAACGCATACACAATCCGGCAGCCAACCAACCAACCAAGCGAACGGACGGACGAATGGACGTTGTACTGTCCACAAATGGACAAGCAAGCAGCAATTGACGGTGGTGGGACCGCGGCGTTGGAGATAGCCAGTTTGAATTTTATCGCTGTCCTCCGCCCATATTCATCATATATTATTACTTTTATTATTATGAGCATGATTATGATTTTAAAGCGAACACG
This sequence comes from Zeugodacus tau, assembly GCA_031772095.1. NCBI lineage: Eukaryota > Metazoa > Arthropoda > Insecta > Diptera > Tephritidae > Zeugodacus > Zeugodacus tau. The sequence goes on along the minus strand of CM062651.1, from coordinate 75,746,556 downwards.
TACCACACGTTCGCACAGAATGTGCGGCTCAAACACCCGTACATACATATACACACTGGCAAATTACTCATACGCACGTAGCGCTAACGCTTGACGGATAGAATTCAACCCAGCGGGCAATGCAGGAGGAACAGTTGTGGTTTTGGAGAGATAAAGATGAAGATGAAGATGAAGATGAAGTTGAAGTTGAAGATGAAGATGAAGATGAAGATGAATATGAAGATGAAGATGAAGATGAAGATGAAGATGAAGATGAAGATGAAGATGAAAATGAAGTTGAAGTTGAAGATGAAGATGAAGATGAAGATGAAGATGAATATGAATATGAAGATGAAGATGAAGATGAAGATGAATATGAAGATGAAGATGAAGATGAAGATGAAGATGAAGATGAAGATGAAGATGAATATGAATATGAAGATGAAGATGAAGATGAAGATGAAGATGAAGATGAAGATGAAGATGAAGATGAAGATGAAGATGAAGATGAAGATGAATATGAATATGAATATGAATATGAATATGAATATGAATATGAATATGAAGATGAAGATGAAGATGAAGATGAAGATGAAGATGAAGATGAAGATGAAGATGAAGATGAAGATGAAGATGAAGATGAAGATGAAGATGAAGATGAAGATGAAGATGAAGATGAAGATGAAGATGAAGATGAAGATGAAGATGAAGATGAAGATGAAGATGAAGATGAAGATGAAGATGAAGATGAAGATGAAGATGAAGATGAAGATGAAGTTGGAGATGAATATGAAGATGAAGATGAAGATGAAGTTGAAGATGAAGATGAAGATGAAGATGAAGATGAAGATGAAGATGAAGATGAAGATGAAGATGAAGATGAAGATGAAGATGAAGATGAAGATGAAGGTGAAGATGAAGATGAAGATGAAGATGAAGATGAAGATGAAGATGAAGGTGAAGGTGAAGATGAAGATGAAGATGAAGATGAAGATGAAGATGAAGATGAAGATGAAGATGAAGATGAAGATGAAGATGAAGATGAAGATGAAGATGAAGATGAAGATGAAGATGAAGATGAAGATGAAGATGAAGATGAAGATGAAGATGAAGATGAAGATGAAGATGAAGATGAAGATGAAGATGAAGATGAAGATGAAGATGAAGATGAAGATGAAGATGAAGATGAAGATGAAGATGAAGATGAAGATGAAGATGAAGATGAAGATGAAGATGAAGATGAAGATGAAGATGAAGATGAAGCTGAAGCTGAAGATGAAGCTGAAGATGAAGCTGAAGATAAAGATGAAAAAGAAGTTAAAGATAAAGATGAAGATGAAAATGAAGATGAAGATGAAGATGAAGATGGAGATAAATTTGAAGGATTGTATGATATATGGTTGATTAGAAGATAGAGAATGAAGAGAAAGATAAAGATTCGTTTAAAAATAAAGGTGGAGGTAAAAATAAAGATATAGTTGGAAATTATGAAAAAGATGGAGATGTAGATAAAGATATACATCTAAAGATAATATGAAGCCGAAGATAAAGATTAACATGAGGAGCAAGATAAAACTAACAGTAAAGATAAATATTAAGAGGAAGACAAAAGTAAAGATAAAGGTGAAGATGAAAATATATAGTGATCAAAAAAGGGTGTTTGGAAAAAAGGTAGACCTTTCTCCAGTCCAAATTTTAGACTCAAATAAATCTAGAACTGCAATTAAAATATTTACTGTCGGGTACAATTTTCACAACCACAATTTTTACGACCGCTCGCCACGGTTGCGGTCGCTCATGTGGCGCTGAGGACATCGCATTGACCGTAACTACATGCAAAATGTGTGTGTATGTATGTACACGTAGACTACACTCGGTTGAGGTAAAAAAGTATTATCTAGATATGCGTGGAAATTTATGTGCATGGCGTATAAGATTTTGCGGTTATTGCCACTCTTAAGTACATCACAATATGAATCAGAGCTACTTGCCTGCCGATATGCGAGACTTTTCATCTATACAAGTTGTATAAAGTGTCTGCGTGTGTGCTGCTTGTGGGCATGTCGGTTAACTTTAATAACTCTTTTGTAAATTAATTAAATTATTTAATTTAGGCAGTTAAACGAAGTGTCTGACACATGTTTATTGCATAACGACAACAGAAAAGGAATGAGAGTGGAGTGGAAGGAAGGAGCTACATATTGTTATTTTTATTTTTATAGACAGATAGTAATATTGCTAGAGCGAAGAAATATTGGCAACTAAAAGTCAGAACTGTAATTAGCAAACAATAATCTATACGTTGACGCTGTTGCAAGTTCAAAATGATGACACTTTCTGCGTGTGGAACGCAAATACACTTCAAAGCTTGTTTTGTCTAGCATCCAAGCCTGGGTTAACCGCATGCAAAATGAACGAAAATAAAAAGTAAGCAACAAAAATGTTGTTGTGGTATGCATACCAACGTAATTTCGCCTGCCCACCATGCTGCTTTGTACTGCGGCAATTTAGTTGTTGCAACATATTATTGGTTTTGCCAAGTGTCGAGCGAAAAGTCACACTGCAAACACCGCTGACTACAAACAAACAGACATAGAGACTTACAAACCAAACAGAGTTAACATAAAAATCGACGTCTGTTGCCTGGCCGCCTGCCGCCTGCTGAAACATTCTTACAAATTGTTGAGATTGCTCACCTTTTGGCTTGTCTGTTTGCCACAATTACCACACCACACCGCACATGCAGCAGACAAATAGCAAAAGGCATTTGCTTGGTGCGACTATTATTCTTGCGCTTTGTTGGTTGTTGTTTTCATTTGTTGTTTGCTTTATTATTGCAGCGGCGCGTTTATGACTATTGGTCTCTTTTACTGTACCGTCCATATATATAATTTAACTGCACCACTACAAATGAGTGCAGCACACAGAGAAAATATGGCTCTCGCCAACCTTTTGTAGTCGCCCTTTGCAACATTTGCAACGCACAGTGCGCTTGTGCAACATTGACTTTGGTTTGTGCTTTTGAAGAAAAGATTTGCCGATTTGTTAATTGCCATTTGCACTAAGCAATGTTAATAATAGCAGCAACAGCAACAACAACAACTAGTGCGTATTATACAATGTAAACACTTGCGGCAATGTTCGGGGGTTTGTATGTTTGTATGTATGTAGTGACATATTAGTATTTTCCTTTGAAAAGATTCGCATTATGCCTCTATTTTATTTATTTTTTACTTCGGCGTTGACTTTCTTTGGCTCTTCGGAGTGTATTAGTGGCTTTGTTGTATACCGCCGCCGCTAATATGTACATTCTAATTGTGTTTAATTTGTAGTTTGTACTTCTATGAGTGTGAGATTCGCAGGCATCTTTTTCTTATATTTTGAGGAAAAGTTAAATATATGTATATATTCATAGATATTTGACATCGGTTCCGAGTAGCACAAAGATCTAACAAAATGTAAACTTCGGTAAACATTTTAGCCAAGAGTAGTAGCACTGCTCTGAAGTGACCTCTTCTTCAGTGATATATGCATTTACTCTGATAGCAGAGCGACAAGCCTTAAGATCGCTGACAGCCTTAAGATCGCTGACGGCGCGCTCGATGTTGGTCAAGAGGTAGCTGGTATCAATGTCATTTTAAGATGGTTTGGATGCCGGGTCATCGTCGGGAATCGATGGCAACTTCAGAGCTGATGAGCTCGCACTTAAGAGCTCTCTTTCCGCCATCTCATTAGATTGGGAACGAGCTAATTCTCTATTGTACTCCTGATATCTCGATATCTCGACCACGCGCGATCTCGGCAGGGGGTGGTAAATGATCAGTACCTGCACGTCTGCGAGATGATTTTGGTCTATTGTGGATTGTAAGAAGTCCACTGAACTACTTGATCTTAGCAATGTCCAACTCGCCGCAATGGTAGGAGTCCTTGCTGGTCTTCATTTGCTCAGAGGGTTTACATACCGTGAGGCTAAACAACCTTAACGATGGAAGTAACCGTTGGTGCATGGAATATCTAAACACTTGGAACATCTAGACACTTCCTTCTCCTTCACTGTCCTGCTTTTGTCTGACTGAAGCTTAAAAATCTCGACAACAGTAGTTTCGGCGAACTAGATGAGTTGGTTTAACCGTCTGAACGAGTTCAAAATAAGCTCAAAGTGCTTTATCGGTTCTTGAAGGTCTGTGGTATCCATTTCTGTTCAAATCCCTTAACCAAGCCTAATCTAGTAGCACTTGGGATGCAATGTGAAAAAAACCAATCCTATTTCGACATAAGTGATTATCATATGGACTCCATCAAGTACTTAAGGGTGGTTTCTATTTCTACTGAGAGAGCGACTCACCAAAAGTGGAACGATGAATGACATCTCGCTTGTTCGGTAGAGCTCATGAGTATTAATGATCCTAAGTAGCTTGTGTATTTATTGTATATGGTAGCATTGGCTCTCACTGTAATTGATATACAGAAAATGATAATATAGATTTAGCGCACTCTTTCTCCCACAGTTACTCCAACTTTCTGGAGTTCAATAACCTTAGTAGACACCGTTTGGTTATTAATGTGGAGTGAGTACCGTTTATATATTTATAACTACGAAATATGAATATCTATGACCATTCAATAACGAATCAATGCGCTGTTTAACACTGAGTTCCAGTTGGCAACAACTAAAGCCAGCATTGGTTGCACAAAAACGCAGTCATATCAATCGCACAAGTCAAGTCTCTGTGGTTGATAGCACACAATAGCTGTGAACTTGATGGCAGCGACAGCGACAAAGACAAGTACGACTGCATGCCAATAACTAAATACAACAATAAGTATAATGGCAGCGATAGCAACCAGGTTGCCAACTATGGTGGTTGTTGTTGTCCAGAGGCAGGTAATAGTTGTTATCCCTGCCGACGAGGCGCAGCTTTATTAGCCGCTTTGTGCAACAGTGCAGCAGCATTGGTGGCGGCAACAAAACAAGAAAAACTAAAAACAACAAAAAAAAAACGCGAACAACTGCAACAACATAAATTATCACAACATCACGAACAATTATGAAAAGCGAATAACAACGGACAAGCTTGACGACATTCTTATTGATTGCATTGTTGGCTATTTATTATTATAAGAGACATCGTGCAACAACAAACAAACAACAACAACGGGCGCAATAGCAAAACTTCGCAAGCACTGAAGCAGCAAAGAAATTCGAAGAGCGCGCTGTGAAAAAAGCAAACTGCAGCCGGACAGGATGCCATGCGCAAAGCAAGCAAGTGAGCCAAGCAGCGATGAGACGAGCGAGCGAGCAATGCCATATTGGCCGGGGCGGCTGAGCGTTGCTACGTGCCACAGAGACAATGAAGATTTCGCCATTAGCAATAAAAGTTTACATCAAGCAGCAACGGCAACAACAACTTTCAACAGCAATCTGCCGAAATCTACAATGCAATACAATTCGACCATATCTATTGGTGCAACGATGGCGGCAGCGGCGATGGCGGCTTTACAATATTTAAAACGTGCAAACTCTATCAATTCCGCGAGTCGAAGCGAGTGAAAAGCGATCCAATATGCTGGTGGTGAAAATAAAGAAAAAGGAATTGAAAATTACTAGCAAACAGTTCCTCATTGCTGTCGATGCAACAACAACAACTGCATATAAACACTAAGACTACTGCGCGCTGAGCCTCCTTCATGCTTGCTGCCGCCTCCAATCGCGTTTCTTTCGCGCTGTTATGGAGCATTTGGAATGCCTCATAACTGCGCCCGAGACGCGCACAAGGAATTCAAAATTTCTCCAATGCAGCATTGCAACATTGCAGCAGCGCGACAGTGTAACGTTGTAGGAAAAGCTGCCACCGCCATCAATGGAAAATATCACCAGCAAAATGGAGCGCAATCTCGAGCGTTTCGTTGATGTAGGTGGAGTAGACGGCAGAGAATGCTTGTGGAAGTGGCTTGTGATCGGTGGCAGGCGGTTGCTGGGAATTAGAAAGCCACACCGCTGTTGCTATGACTAATACGAGCGCTCGTGAGTTGTGAGAAACAAAAAGCGCGCTACCGAAAGGGCTTGAAATTTTTGTATTTAAAATAATAAAATTGGGGATGAAAAAGCTTAAAGAGAGTCAAGAAAATTATTTTTCATAAATTCTTCAGCCGCGCACTTCCGATGTAAGTTGCCCATACGAGTATATGGCAGATTATGGCATTATTTAGCAGTACTACTGAGTTGCGCTTCAGGTGCCGAGTGAGCGATAACAAGAAGAAACCACGAGAGCTTGGAGTATGTGATAATATTAAGGCAGTAGTCTCCTGTCATCAAGCAAACAGTCAGCGCACTCGCGTCTTTTTTGTTTTGTTTACCTGGGAATCCCTTCCAACAACATCCAACAATGTCAGCCTCGAATTCCAGCGCCGAATCACTCGACAGGTGCTATTTTGGACGAAGGCAATTGGACAGTAAAGTCCTCTAGCGGCGGACCAAAATCAGGCAGACTCTATAAGTCGCGTTTTCTCGAGTTTTCATGGTTCACAAGTGTTAGAACATCAGATAAGACGACACTAGGAGTTTTCGATGGCAAAAATTTTGCGTAAGATTTATGGTCCTCGATCGAAAGCAACCAAGTGATCTAGCTTCAGTATTAAATTATCTTCACATTTGACACTAAAAAAGTTCAGCGAATAAAGTTTACAGCGGCTACTTGTTTTGCGAATGGACGAAAACACTCCAGCCCTGAAAGTGTTCGATGCAAACTGCTGGAGGAAGCCGAAATTTGGAAGGCCTCCACTTCCGTTGGTATTTTTAGTACAGGTAGAGCGACCTGGTTAAACTTATAAATCTCAACTGGCCCCGAACTGCGAAGGAAAGAAAAAATTGGTTCGACTGTTTCAGATTCATCGAGTCGACCTCCATCACCGGCTAAACGGTTGAACGCTAATAACATACATACATACTACTGGATTGCGCTTCAGAAAAATATGTTACAACTTTGACAACAAGAAATTTCACGAAAGCAATTATAAATATTACTACTGCCTTAAATCTCCTCACAAAGCGCTTTGTATCAAAAAAATTTTATTGAAATGATATTTTTGCTTAAAATTTTCTCAGTAAGGTCTCTGATTCTTCCTAATATCCAAATTGTCTGATATTAAAATTAATTAATTAATTCAACTCCCTTTTAGGATCACTAATTCAATATAATAAAATTACATTATTTTCGCCACACAAGTTCCTGCTGCACCTCTTAGCCGCTGGGCTGCTGAAACGCTTCCGCCTTGCGCTTGCCGTGCATGTGCTGCTGCCTCATAAGCTTCAAGCTACGCCTGAATTTTTCATAATTTTTCTATTTATGCACATGCTTCATATAAGCATATTTTTGAAGAAACAACAATTTTTCGCTGCCCATTTGGTTGACAATTTGCGCGCTTGCCACTGAAGCTGTTGCTGCATGCGCTTAATTCCGCCGCTGCCAGCGTCGCGGGAACAAATGCAGCATGAAATTTGCTGTCGATTTTCAATGACAGCAATTTTTGAATTTTCGCTAATTTTTTCCATTGCTACTTTCGGCAAGGAGTTGCCATATTTCCTCTGTTCAGCAACAGTTGTTGTTGTTGCTGCTTATTACTTGGTAATTTTGTGTTGCTGTCAGATATTTGCGCAAACCACCATCCGTATTATTTTTGTTGTTTGTTGTTTTACACTCAAAATACCTTACCCTTGGTGGCGTGCAACATGCTGCCTCGATCGATGCGCCTCCTGCCATGCATTTGCACCAGCTTGTCATCTCACCAACGATCGTGGCTAAAAGTAGTTGCTATTTTTGTATTTTTACTCGTTTTCATATTCTTCGTTATGCTATTATATTCCCAGTTGTTGTTACTATTGTTATTGCTGTTGTTGATCCTTCAGTTTATAAAACCCTTTTTTGCTGTGCTGTGCCATGCACTTTCGTTTATTACCAAATGATTGTTTCTATTGTCTTTGCTATTGCTGTTGTTATAGCTATTGTTGTTGTTGTTGTTTTTTGTTATGTTTGTTGTAGCTATTTATCCACCTCAACGTTTTGTTTAGTGTATCTGCAATTGATCGGTTCGATGTTTCGTTCGTTCGTTCGCTGCTGCGGCGATCCAACTCGATAGGGGCTGCTTTATTGCAATTGTTTCCATTGGCTGTGGCTGCGGCTGTGTTGGAATGAGTCGCGCGTCGTTTCGTTTCGAAAAATCGTGATTTATTGTGAAATCGCATTTATTATGAGTTTTACAACTAAAAGTGCTTACAAATTTTTTGCAGTCATTATTATTACTTATTGAACGCTCACATAATGGTCAGCGCGCACAAATACATACATATTTATGTATAATACATTTATGCCCGGCTGCGCGTCGTGTTTTTATGCTTTATATATTTTCAGTTGTGTTTGAAATTTTATTTTATTGCCGATAGTTGACTTGTCTTCGCTTTTGTCTCCTCGGCTTGTTTTCGATTGCAATTCATGTTTGCGGTTCGTAAATCACTGGAATAGTCACTAGAATGGGGTTCGCTTTTTACACATTTTACATCTTGCTGATTTTTAACGGTAATAACTTAAAACGCTCGCTAGCCAGCGCGATTGTGTAATAATGCTATTTAAGTTAGCTTATTGTATATTCAAAATAGCTGCAAATAAGAAAAGCATGCAATTTTTAAGTAAGTTGTGGAAATTTAGAGTTTTGACGACGCAAGTGATTCAAAAAGTAGAGCAAAATGGAAATGTTGAAAATTTTAAGCAAGTGATATACCTAGTTATAGTAGTTTAGCTTATAATGTGAAATCATTAAGCCTTTTGTAAAGGAAACTTTCTATTTCGATTTAATTAATTTCACAATATCTTTCCAAAATGATGGCTCCGCCGTTTTTTTTTTGTAAATTTAAGGCTTTTTTATATAAAAACGGTTACAAAAATGTTGGGTTAATGTTGACACAAATGTCCAAGATCGATATAAAATGATTTAATCGATTTAATCAACCAGTGCTTGGCCCTATAGACATCTATGGGAAAACGGCGGAAACAATGTTGTAGAGATATTATCCCTAAAAAGCTCCAGAGCCGACCTAAGAATCATGATCGGAGTAACTTAAGAATCTTATTCATGTTATTCCCAAAAAGCTTTAGAGGTCGGCTCTTCTTTCCGAGAGAGAGAACATAAATCGCTCTCTGCTCTTCTGTTTCTTAACTGAAAACGATATCAGTCCCACTTTTATACTTAAAAACCTCCAAAGCCGACCAATGATCGGAGTAACTTGAAAATCTTATTAATGTAATACCTTAAAAGCTCCAGGGGCGACATAAGAATCTTTATATAAGTAACTTGAAAACCTTATTCGTGGTATTCCTAAAAAGCTCCAAAACCGACCTCATCTTTCCGAGAGAGAGAGAACATAAATCGCTCTCAGCTGAGCTAAGAATCTTGATCAGAGAAACCTGGACATCTTATTCATATTATTCATAACAAGCTCAAGAATCGACCTTATCTTTCTGAGATAGAGAACATAAATCGCTTTCTGCTCTTCGGTTTCTTAACTGAAAACCATATCAGTCGCACCGTTACTCTTATCAGTATTATACCTAAAAAGCTCGAAAGCCGACCTTACAATCACGATCGGAGTAACTTGAAAATCTTATTCTTGTTATTCCTAAAAATTTCCGGAGGCAACATAAGAATATTGATCTGAGTAACTTGGAAACTTTATTCGCGTTATTCCTAAAAAGCTCCAAAGCCGACCTCATCTTTCCGAGAGAGAGAAGCTTATTAGCCTCACTGTACTCATTTTACATTAATTTTACCTTCATTTTAACTTAGCATCAACTCAAACGATTATTGAAAATGTATTCCGTCGAAAGAGAGAGAGAGAGAGAGGAAGATCTAAATTTTTTCACAGCAGCTTTAAACCAAGTGTTATGGATTGTAAAGATCAGTTAGCCTTTTCAGTGTCATAGCAGAGTTAGCTATTAATTGGAGAATGATCCCAATAACATAACCTCAAAATTACTAACATTTCCAGAAATAAGGAAAAATATTTTTTTTTTTAAATAACTTCCAGAGATTCTTCAGACTTTCACTCTGTAGAGTTTTTTTTGTATTTCCATAGGAAATGTTAGTATTGTTGGCTGCTTTAAAACTAGTTCGCCAAGAAAAACCTCAAATGTTGGAAAGTTCAAGGCGAATTGGTTTATATAATTGCCTACTTACACTGAAGAATTAGCTTGAAGAACTCGATTTTGAAGCAAATATCAAATATCTCCTCTTTCCTCAAAGAACTAAAATTTGTGTTCGCTAGACAAGTGCTTACGTTGCACTGATCCACTTAATTAAATTGGCATACACTAAGTTGATGACTTGATGCCGGATATGTAAGTTAAACGCCAAATGAAGCCGATAGCCAACTCAATTTTCACACAAACACATACATTTACAACATAAAGCCAAAAGCGAGTTTTTTATTTTTCTATGAATATTGATGTTGCCGCTGGCAAATGAAGTGGCGATAAATTCGCACAAGCAACTCGCAGCCACAGCCGTGGTTGCTGGGCATATAAGCGTGAGTTTATGACCACCATCAAGGATCTGGAACACAGCCTGGCGGGCAGTCAGTGACACCAATTTGTAAGCGCAAAGCATTAATAGCAGCTCATAATGCGCTCGAAATTTTGCAGTGCTGCAAGGCAATAGCTGAAAAAGTAAAAAATGTCTATGAATATATATATGTTCAGGTGAGAGTGTGCGCAGCGTGGCAATAATGATTTGTGCATTGTTAAATCGGCTTCAATACGTTTTGATGTTGATCACGTTTTTAATTATAGCAAGCGGCCTGCGCAGCAAAGCAAAGCGATTGAAATGTGTAAAAAGTGCGCTGATAAATACAAAAACAAAAAAACGAAAAACTTGAAGTAAAAAGCGCAAAGCATTCGAGTAAATATTGGGAAATCGCCAAGTGCCAGCGCGCCCCTTCAATCCCTCTACCCACCTTCGCCACCTTCCGCGGCGCGTCCGATAATCGCGTTAGCTTTCCCTGCCGCGCGCATGCAATCTAAAATTTGCAACAGACAGCAATTCCAGCGAGGACAAATAGCCGCATGGCTGAGCGCACAGGACTTCAGCTGAGCGTCTCGGCTATAAAAATTCCGCGTTTATTCGTGCAGCCGTGCGAATTTGTTGTTGCGCGCTTTGATTGATATTTGTTGTTAGTGTTGCTATTCGCTAGTGTTTTGCCTATTATTGCTATGTCTGTTGTTGTTGGTTTTTGCGCGCCGCTGTCGCAGCTTGTTACGTGTGCTTCAATCACTTTTAATTTAGTTGCCATAAAAAATTTTATTGTGTGTGTTGGATTATGGCATTTTTAACAGCGCTTCACTTTTCCACCATCATCATTAAGCTAGGCTTTGTTTCTTTTTATTTTTTCTTTTGTGTATTTCCTTTATTCGCTTCAACACTTTTTTATCGCTTTGCTGTAAGCAACAATTGCAAATAGCAACATTGTTATCAACATCACATTGTTGTTGTTGCTGTTTTGTTTTCTTCAGCGCCCCGTCTTTCGTGCGCTTTTTTTCATGCGCGACATGCGGCCGTTAAAATCTGTCACATAAATTCAATAATTTATAGCGAATATAGCTGTTGATTACTCAGGCCAGGCTGTGATATGCTATAGTACATGTTGTTGCTATTGTTTTAGCTGCTGCTGCTTTAGATGATGAGTCAAAAGCTTGCGTGTCACATATGTGTAGGGAAATGTTTAATGCGAAATTGTGCGTCTGTGCGTTTGATGGAAAACAAGTGCAAATTAAGTGAGTTTCATTGAGTTTTAAGTGCTGAGCGCTGCAAGCTTCCTAGAAGCAATTGAGAGCTTTAATTCTATGAAACAAATAACTTACGCTCCAATGAGATTATCAGCACCAATAATTAGAAAAGGTCACATGAGGACGCTGATAGTATCGATAGGGATAACGATCGGGAAATATCTAAGAGAGTTGAGCTTTTATAGCTTTTTAGAGCTTTTAGAAATCTTTATTAAACAATGTGGTATTTTTGACAGTTAATTCAAAATAAATATTTGAAGGGAAATATCTAAAATGGAAAAGCTTTTCGAACTTTATAAAGCTTTTTTGAAAAATCTTATATTTTTGACACTTAACTTGAAATATACATTTTGAGTGAAATACCTCAAGAGGAGAGAGCTTTTATAGCTTTGTAGAGCTTTCATAAAGCTTTATTGGATTTTTTTAACAGTTTTGGCAACCGTTTAAAGCTTTTTTTATTATTTACTAACTATTATCAAATAAGCGTGTTCATCATCTATTTATTGCGCCTCGCTTTCTTCATAGAACAGAAATTCTGACATCGATTTTGGAAGCTTTCAAAATACGCCAATTAACTTTTCTCGATATAATTTCTTTCACAAGAGCAAATGAGGTCAAATTTTATTTAAAAATGTGTTTATTTTAAACTCGCGCCCCTAAATTTATCAGACAATTTATGAGATCCCTGCTATAAAACCTAATCCCTGGTTTGAATGATTGATAATTGAACTACAACTCATATGAGCAAAACTAAGCTCGCTGTTGGCTTGCAAATTATCATCCAACTACCAAAGCACCTGTCGACGGTCATAAGTAAATTCCACACCACTCCACTACACGGCCGTCAACTGTCATACGCGCCAGTGGCAACGATAATTTACGAAAACCAAACAAAGCATTAATTTCTTTCGAATTTTTTTGCGCTTTGGATTTTTTTCTATTTCTCAGCGCTTTAGGCTCCAACTTTTTCTGTGCGCTTAATTTTTGCACAACGCCTTTGCTGCATGCAACATGCAATCCGACCGGTGTCAAATGCTACTGAAATGCTCATTTCTCATTTCCTAGCAATTTCTACGCGCGCTCCTTTGTTTTATTTTCACAAGCGTTTTTTCTTAGCGTCTCTTTTTTCCTACTTTTTGAAATATTTTGTGCAGCAAGTACCGCTACGCCGGTTGCTACCAAATAATTTGCGCGCATCGTTGCAACCGGACAGCGGCAACATCAGCTGCCACACCGCGGCACATTGACACTTCAAGTGCAACAACGCGCCGCGCCGCAACGCGTTCGTTTGCATACGTCTGCGGCTGGTCATGGCCAGTTTCTGGCCGTCGCGCAAACGTTGCGTAGCGCGTAAATTTGTCATAGAATCGCTTCATTTATCTTGCTGTGAAATTAATGTTTTGCACTTCTTTGCTTTTCTATGCTCATTAGGCATTTCGTAGCGCGCGTTGCTTCTTAGCGCTGTTGCTTTGTTTACACTAATATTGGATGCTTTATCTGTGTGTGTCTATGGCTGTTTTCGATGGGTGCAAAGTCTACAAATGCTTGTTTACAAGTCTCCCGATGACGCCTGCTTGCCGGCGCTGTTAGTCTTCTTACTGCCGCAATGCTGTTTTTGCCTTTGCGTTTATTGAAAAATGAGTTGGATTTGATGAATCGATTGCTACTAGCGCAACAACTTCATATTGCTGGCAAACGAAGATAAATATGTGACTTAATGCACATGAGTTCATTTGCATGCATGTGATATGGCTTGTACAAGTGTGTGTATACTAGTGTATACGGAAATGCAACCTCAACTATCATACATATATCTGTGGTCCGAGAGCTATACTCTTGCTTAATGCAAAGTTCCGTTTCATTCTATGATAAATGCATAGGCGCGATTGTTTTCTGAAAGAATTCCAAATTGCATTAAGGCTGATATATTAATCAGAATGGACATAGTTATTGTACAAATATTTTTTATGATCATAGGTCTTGGTACAACTTCCTTTATTAACTAATGAGAAAAGGACAACGGACAGGTGAGAACATCTAACAAGTTATTCATGGGGAATTTAAGAGTTTCTTCACCTCGATTTGGCATAGAAGTAATGAGGTCTTGGAAAATAAATTCGAATCTGTTGTAGATTATATCTTATTATTTTTCACGTATTGTCGAAAGATTTCATATAAATAATTTTGAGAAACTCTGCAGAGATGAAAAATTTTGTTGTATAAAACTTCGCGTCCGTTCCGATTACTTAGTCCCAACTGCTTTGGGAACGATAGATTATAGATGATACGTAGATCAGAACCATCCATTCATCATCGAGAGACCGATAATTATTATCGTTGCCTACATTTTGGCGGTTTCAATATATTCAACTGATAGACATGGGAGTGGTTGTGAGGATATCTGATCACAAGTGGCTAAATATAGATAATAAAAAGACTTATTCATATATTTTTGTAATTCAAAATCATTTTCTTAAGCTGCTAATACATTGTGCAGTGAAAACAGCTTTAGACCAGTAATAACCAAACTTCGCTCTTTTGTATTTCCTTGGAGCTTTTCTATGCTTTATCAGTTTTTGTTATCGTTGTTGTATTATACTTTATATTACACTTTTTCTCACATCGCTTAAAATCAATAAATATTCAATGTGAGAATTGAAGCAGTTTTGCACCGATATCTTCACTAGTGCTTACTTTATATATTCTAAAGTAAACGATTCAGATCATCTTCTAAGTTCTGGTATATAGGAAGTAGGCATGGTTGTGAAGCGATTTCAACAGCGTCTATTGGGAGGTGACTATCAGTTTACAAATATATTATTGTTGTTGTCGATAGTTCCTGTAGATATGGTTTTTGACCCATTATTGTCGCTGCAACATGCCTCAGCAACATTTAGCATTCCAATCAGCAAAGCAGTGCGCGTTGGACGCTGCTTCACTGCACTGTGGCATTACTTTGCTATGAGCTTTCTGACGTTTTCGCTATGCTGGGCTATGCTCGTTAACCCACTTTTAGTAATTTTCAACTAACTTTGTATGAGGTGGGCGTGATCGCCCTTATTATCCGTGATTTCTTTCATTTTTGGACTGTATTGGGAAGTGGCTAACCAAAAACGACTGCCAGAAAGTTCTGGTTTATGATGAGGATGGTAGTTTGCCAATATATACAACAACAACTTAGTAGGGCGGGGATTTTAATAATGCAAAAATTAATCCAGTTATTGCCCCTTTTGTTGTTGCTATAGTCTCCCTTTTCATACCAAATTTTATGTTTTAGCTATTAATATATATGGCTTATATATGGCACTTTATTAAGCTTTATCGGTTTTCGCCATTTTTTCGGCAAGTTGCAAGTCTTTGTTTAGTATCGCTTTGAGCCGAATTATTAGTACCTTATACTTCCTATGGTGCCAAGAAATAAATTGCCTTCAATGAAAGCATATCTGCTAGACTCTTTTGGAGCTCAAATTACAGCTTGCACAGAAGGACGGACGGACGGACGGATACAGTACAGACATTGGGAACTTTGATCTACCCTGATCACTGGTATATATAACCCTATATCTAACTCGTTTAGTTTTGGGTGTTACAAACAACATATTATTTGAGATAATTTTTTTTTAGCAATTTGTTGCGGTATAAAAAGACTTTACTCGGACCATTTTATGAAGTCAAAATATTTCCCACTGGAACAGTTCTCAATCAAGTCGTTGAAAACGCACTCGCTGCAATTTACACTTTTTCATATCCTTGGAGCTTTTATAAGCTTTATCAGTTTTTGTTATCGTTGTTGTATTATACTTTCTAACACACTTTTTCTCATAGCGCTTAAAAATCGATCCGCTGTTGCCAAGCGCACAAGCATTGTAGGCCTAGCAACCGGGAGAGCCTTCAGGTAAAGCGTTGTCAGTTAGTGCACGTTTACAAATACATTTACAAATATATTATTGTTGTTGTGATATTGTAGTTTTATTATTTTTGACGGACGATAATTTGATCGTCTCAACATGCCTCATGTTTGACAATCAGCAAAGCAGTGCGCATTCGACGCTGCTTCACTGATTTAAAGCTGAGAGGACTTTATAGAAAAGTGTTGAAGCGAATGATCGTGAAAAAATAAAATAAAACCAAATAAAATAAATAAATAAAATACCTCTGATAAAATGATGAGGATAAATAAATTGCTAAAATAATAAATGCAACATACAATAAATAAAATAAAATAAAATAAAATAAAATAAAATAATAAATAAATAAATAAATTATAAAATAAAATAAAAGTAAAATGTTAAAATAAATAAATTAAATTAAATTAAATTAAATTAAATTAAATTAAAATAAAATAAAATATAAATATATAAATAAATAAATAAATAAATAAAGGTTCGTTTTAAATAAATAAATAAATAAATAAATAAAGTTAAAAATAATATCTTTGTTAAAATAGTATCGCTTTGAGCAAAATTATTAGTAAAATATATGCTGCCACTAAATAATCAATAACGTGGTCTAATAATACAAATTTGAAATTTTTTTGTACTACAGACTCGTCTTTCATGCCAATAATAGATAGTCATCATCCGACGATGAAGCTGAATTAAATGATTTTCCTTCTAAAACTAAATGATAAAGTATGTACTGGGAATTTGATCTACTTCTAACATTTTATCTACGCGCTGAAAAGTAGGCAACATGTTTTTTAGATAATTTTTTTTTAATTCTTCACTACTTTACTCGGACCATTATGAAGTAAAAATCCATTGCAACAGTTCTCAATTAAGTCGCAAAAGGACGCACTCGCTGCAATTTCTTCTTTAATGAATTCAATTTATCATACGCCAATTGCCTGCCCACTCTCCCACCCTTCACAGTCGCTCTCCAGCGCTGTAGCGCCACTCATTTGTTTATGGAATTCAAAAAATCACGATTATTAATTTGTGCCACATTTCCTGTTCCCAATTCCGCTATTCAGCAAAAAAAAACATTCTTAATTTTCGAATTTTTTTACTCTTTCTTCACTTCGCAGCATTACTTGCGTCGCCATGCAGCTTTTGACCCGCGCAGCTTTTCTTATAGCTTCGAAAGTTGTTGCTTTTTGCTTTTTGTATGTATGCCAGTGTGTGTGTGAATGCCACAAGCTGCATTCATTAATTTGCGCAAAACAGCAACGATTTGCAATTTACTCCCTTTTTATGATTCTACTTACAGTGTTGTTTTTATTGTTGTTGTTGTTTTTTTTTATCAACTTCTTCTTTCACATGCACTTTGATTATTGACTCTGTATCGGGTGGCAGTAACCGTTAATGTGCTGGTTCGGCTGTCGTTGATCCCATAGGTTGTTCTTGTTGTTGTTGTTTTTGTTGTGTGGAGAAGCAAAAGAAATAACCAAAGGGCATAATCAAATGCCAATCAGCAGCGTAAAGTACAAATAACATGAAATTGCTCGTTTTCACTGCACTCGCTGTAAGTGGCTCTTTAGTCCATTACATGTGTATGAGTGTGTGTCTGTTGGAGATTTCGGTTGTTAAGGCAGCTTATTTTCGTTGTATATTTCAGTGATAATATTTCGCTTGACTTAAACAAATAGCGTTAAAGTAATTGATTTGTTCGATTTAATTGGATCGCAGTTTTCGGTGAAATGCAGCTCAACGCGCCAACTGTGTGATTAATCGTTTGCAATTGTATTGGTTTTATGGTAGCTGTTGTTGTTTGAAAGTTTGAAATATAAGCTTTTGTTGCAGGAAATGTACGCAATTAAAGGGAAACATGGCAAATGACACAAAAATTAATGTAAATATTGCTGTTAACTGAAAGTGTGCTAGTTATGAGAGCTTCGTAAAATTTTGTAATTATCGAAAAAGCTTTTGATAGCTTTTATCTTGAAAAAAAAAATACCATAAGTTTATTAGAATATTATCACTTATTTCAAGCTCAACTAGTCAGCGAACTTCCCTTTTTAATAAAAAAAAACTTAAATTAAACTTGATGTGTTTCAGACAGCGCCTAAATTTAGTCAATTAGCAAATTGTTCAATATGGAATAATAATAATTTATGAAGCAAACTTGGAAAGATTAAGGAATATATTGTTTTTAAAAATAAAAAAAATTTAATTAGTTCAAAGGTGTTTCTGTCAGCCAATAATTTAGTCAATTAACTAATTATCTACATTAATAGTTATTAAGAAAGCTTGGGAGGATTACGAACATATCTTTTTAAATATATGTAAAAAATACTTAAATTTATTTAATTAAAAGAGTAGTTTCAGACAACGCCTTAATTTAGTCAATTAGCAAATTGTTTAATATAGAATAATAATATTTTATGAAGCAAGCTTAAACAGATTAAGGAATATATTTGTTTTAATAAAAAAATTTAATTAGCTCAAAGGTGTTTCAGACAGCCTACTAATTTAGTTAATTAACTAATTATCTATATTAATAGTTATTAAGAAAGCTTGGAAGAACTAATGAACTTTTTTTTAAGAAGAGTAAAAAATTAATAAAATTATCCCAGAGGTCTTTCAGACAACTTCTTAAATAAGTCAATTAGTAAATGATCGAATTAATTTTTTTTTAATTTTATTTTCTATAAAAATAAAGGATTTCAAAATTATATAAATAAATTGTTTAATGGAATAAAATGAAATTAGCTCATAGGTGTTTCAGATAGCCTCCTAATTTAGTAAATTAACTAATTATCTACATTAATAGTTATTAAGAAAGCTTGGAAGGATTAAGGAACTTTTATTTTAATAAGAGTAAAAAATTAATTAAATTATCCTAGAGGTCTTTCAGACAACTTCTTAAATAAGTCAATTAGTAAATGATATAATTAATTTTTTTTTAATTTTATTTTCTATAAAAATAAAGGATTTAAAAATTATATAAATAAATTTTTTAATGGAATAAAATGAAATTAGCTCATAGGCGTTTCAGATAGCCTCCTAATTTAGTCAATTAACTAATTATCTACATTAATAGTTATTAAGAAAGCTTGGAAGGATTAAAGAACTTTTTTTTAATAAGAGTAAAAAATTAATTAAATTATCCTAGAGGTCTTTCAGACAACTTCTTAAATAAGTCAATTAGTAAATGATCTACATTAATATTCTTAATTTTATTTGTTATAAAAATAAAGAATTTCAAAATTATATCTATCAATTCTGAGACTAGTCCAAGTTCGGTATATTTTCGTACTAGTTACAAACTAGCATTTTTCTCACTAGCTTTAGAATAATTAGGATACAATAATAGCTTCAGCCTCCGATTCTAAACTCACTCAACTCAGATGGATTTAGTGAATAAAATATCTGAAATTCTACAAATATATATCTCCAAATCGAGTTGTAATCCCACAACACCAGTTAATCACTCTCACAATGCCACAAAATCTCATTAGTACACATTTTAATATTTTTTTTTTTTCACCAGAAAGAACACATATAAAATTGCACAAACGCTAAGCCCCCAAGATCAAACGATTTTTCAGCAGCGCAATCTGCTAGCTAAAGCTAAACCACACACAGCACCAGTTGTGATTAACAAGCGCTCATATAATGTAATCACACACCGCCTTGAATCGCCGACGCGCCGCGTAGCGCTTAAGCGGCCGCCTTGTTAAAAGCGCCGCGGCTGCTAATGCACATGCCGCGTATCATAACTTTACATATACATATGTGTTTGGCGATGTGTTTGTTTGCCACAATAAAAAATCAATTAGAGCAGCAGCAGATAACGCAAAAAGGGTGGTGCGCGCGCGCAGCAGCTCAAATAAAACTGCAAATGATAGTAATGAATATATACAAATAAATGCGCAAAAAGGTAGCGTGGCAAACAAATGCTAAGCGCGCTTAAGTAATGCACTTGTGTGCCCAATGGCAGCTGAGCCTGTTGCACTGGCGAAGCGGCACTAATGTTGGCGGCGACCACACGGTAACAAGATGAAAAATTACTTTAGGGCGTCAACCAACTTGTCACTCACAACCATGCAGCCGCGG
This sequence comes from Zeugodacus tau, assembly GCA_031772095.1. Classification (NCBI taxonomy): domain Eukaryota; kingdom Metazoa; phylum Arthropoda; class Insecta; order Diptera; family Tephritidae; genus Zeugodacus; species Zeugodacus tau. The sequence goes on along the minus strand of CM062651.1, from coordinate 75,726,749 downwards.
ACAGAGGAGCGGGTGAAGGCGGTGAGCGTACGAACGAACGGTGGCTTCGGCTTCCTCGGCGGCTCGATCGTCACTTACGTATTTCGTTTGTTGAGGCTTTGTGGCTTTCTTTTCGTTTGGGATTTTTCAATTTAGCTCTGCTTGTCGCCTTTTGTTGTTTCTGTTTTGCATCGCTCTGCCTCTTTTGCTTGATATTTGGTGGTGGTTGATGTGATCACCGGCCGGCCGTTTGGTGTTTGGCGAATTTGTGAATTTGAGAAGGTTAATGGCGTGCATACCGGCAAACCAGTCAGTCAGCCAACCAAAAACAACCCATGTGATCATGGCACTCAGCCGACCAAGGCGGCGGGTGCACATGCGCAGCATTGACCGCGACACATTGGCTACACACTATGGCATGTGGCATGTGTTGTTCGCATGTGTAGCAGAGCTTATTCAATTAGTTGCGCAATCGTCAAACAGCCGTAGTCGTTAGGCGCGCAGGCGCACAATGCCACAAACCTCGAAGTTGCTGCTTCCTTTAATTCAATTTGCATTGTTTTTGTGTTGCACATGCCTCGTCTCTAACGACTCAGTCTCATGCATGCGTATTTTGCGGGGTGTAGGGGTATTGAAGTGCGTGGCCTAATGAGTTTCTTCGCAGCTGTGTCTGGAATTCCCGAGCGCTGGCCACGCAGCACTAACGAAAAAAAATGCTGCGGGTTTTGCTATAAAAAAAAAACGCGCTGCGCTGCCACCCCAAATGTTGTTGGCGCAAGTGTCAGTGAAAATTAATAATAATAATCATATGCAATAGCAACTTGGCCGCGAGACATGTTTTAATGTTTCGACTGCCACCAATGCCACTGCTGCCAAGCGCAGCCGCTGGTGGAATGCGCGTTCTGCCACTTTTTCATTTTTAAGCTCAAATAGTTGGCTGCTTCTGCTGCTACATCGGCCGCTGATGATGATGCAACGTTGAGGCATTTGCGCTGTGGCAAGTCTTCCATTTTATTATTTTGTGCAAGTGGTAGCATGCAAATGCGTTTTTAATGATAAACGCTGCAAATGTTTCATGTGTGCTCATCTGCGAGACTGCTAAGACTTGCTAAGCTGCCAACGAGCTGCATCAAAGTGGCATGCAGACAGCGCTTATCCATTGCATGCGCTGGGTGCGACGGAGAGGCTGCTGAACTAGCATAAATGCGTAGTCTTAGATACTGTGAAGAAGAAGCTTTCGCTGCAAATGAAAACTATTGAAAATGTGATTTATGCAATTTTCAAGTGATTTTTGCACGCGATCCTTGATAAGAATTAACTTTAAATTACAAACGCATGATAACAAAAAAGAAATTCAAAATTATAGTCAGAAATGCCTCACAAATATCCAACAAAAGCTAAAAAAGGAATGTATGTTAACCTTCCCGTTGCTCTAGTTGTTCTGATCTACGACTATAAGCAGGTTAAATGATAAAAATAATCTTACAAAAACAAAAGACTCCGAATTTGTAACATTAACATAACTTTTCTAGAAGAAAAATGTTCTCTCTTATCCGTTATTTATCAGTATCAGTAGTTGGAAACCTACTCCAATTCTCAAACCCCCGCTGTTTCAACCTTTTGACAATTTGCGAGCTTTCCAGGAGCTTTTTAACAGCTTTAAGTAACCTCCGAATACCTGATGGACTACTAGAAAACTTTTAATATATAAATCTTTAAGAAGTAATAGCATTTTTAGACAGCCAAATTAATTGTTCAATCAAAATTTTTATTGAGAAACTCTTTTTTGGATTTTACACTGCCGGCTACTTGATAACTGATCAGCTGTTATACATTTTTATTTTTTCTTTTCATAAGATGTTAGTAAGTTTCATCAGCTGTTTGTTATTTTTTAGCAGCGACATCTACCGTAGCTTTTTTTAATAAACAAATTCAGCCAATCGCAGACAAAGAACGTATATCGTACGTTTTTTGTCGCAGAGTTGCATTTCAAATTCAAGTCGATTAAAATTCAATTAAAAATCAATGTAGATTTTTATTTTGTATGGTAAATCGATCTTAATAAGCGTTTTAATCGAGCAGAGGCCGGTTAATTGATCAATTAGCTTCTGTGTAAAAAGGCTATAAGACAACAAATACAACTGTTTAGAAAGAGTTATTACTATTAGTCGTCATTGATTCGCCTTTTCACTACTTCTCATTAATTTTACTATTGTGAATGGCTGAAATGACAAAATATATCTAAAAATGGATATAAAAATATTTGTTTAATGATTGGAAAATCTTAAGACTTCACTTTAAACCAAGGGAGTTGTTGTTGTAGTTGATCGATTCGCCTATAATCTAGTCTATAAGTCTATAATGTTTGGCGAAACGAAGACAGCCTTTCCTCTTTATCTTATACATACATAATATAGATAGAAAAATAAAATTTCTGAACTAAAGTTTTTCTTCTCCTCTGCATCGAAACTCCAAATTTATAAAAAAGGCACAATTAAGTACCTGCTCTTATAAAAATTATATAGTATTACATATATCAACAAGTCTAAAAATCTGACCTTACAAATAGTGCTGTGCTACCAGATGACTACTAATTTTTATTTTAAATATTTTTTTTGTGATTTTCCATGGCAAATGAATCAATCAGTGCTTCGTTCTGGCTAAACAATACTTATGTTGCAGTTGCTTATAAATATTATTACATACACACATACTCACATTCGCATTAAAAAATATAGTTGCATAACCAGCGACTTCAAGTCCACCAAGTGGCTACACCTTAAGCTCAAGTAGCATGAGTTTGTGTTCAAACAACAGCCAGCAAGTGTGTCACAGCGCTTACATTTATCAGTTGGCGCGTCTAGTAGTAGCGAAGAACTATTGCAGTTGGCTTAGAGACAGCTTAACGTTACGCTTAAAGCCAAAGTCCGACTACGCATTCGCTGGACTACCACACTACATTCATTGCTACTCCTCTAGTTGTTGTTGTTGTAGTTGAACATAAGCTGTTCTCGCAGCAGTTAGCCATGTACGCCTGCCGCACACAAAGCAGTTATTGCCTTTTCGAGTAAGCTTTGACTTGAAAAAGTCGTAATTATATGATTACTTCAATAACAATTTTCAACACAGAGTGAAACCTCGCAGCAGCGGAGCATTTTTGTTGTTATTATTGCTTTACAGCATACAAATACTCACTTGTGGCAGGCGAGACTCGGAAGTTGGGAGTTGGTAGTCTGGCGCTGCTGACTAACTGACTGGCGCTGACTGCCTGATGCGGCCAAGCAACTCTGCCATAGGCACGCATGTTGCATGCCGCATCCAGCAACAACACCAGCTACACTTCTATTACTCGCTGCCTTATACTTTTTCTGCAACACAAACACTGTTGTTGTTATTGGTGCTTGCGCTCAGCATGTATCTAGCATGTTGCACATCATCACACCCAAAGCATTACACTACATTTGTACAAACGCGGATAGTTGTGCTAAGGCGTATGTTGCAGCAACATATTTGTGTGCATGTGTGTGTGTATTGCCGTGTTTTCTTATAGTTTCGACGAGCTTTTTAGCCACAATTGTATTGCCAGTGATTTTATGGTTGATAGCAGCAGCTCACCTTTTTGTAGCAGCGTTTAATTGAATTAAAAATGTAGCTGCCACTTGGTGAGCGTAGTGTAAGTGTTGGCGTTGTTGCACACGGTTGCTACCAGCTACTACTGCGTTTGCTAGCTGCTCGTTGTTGTTGCTATCATTTTTGTTGTAACTAGCTAACTGTTGCAACAGGCAGCGCAAACCAGCTCCACCAAGCAACAACAAACAAACTTCATCTTCTTTCTTCACTTCTTCCTTCATTCTTAGTGAAGCTGACTGGAGTTTCTCTCTCATTCACACAGCTTACTTGCAACATTTGCGTGTTTATTGTTGTTTGTGTGTTCATTTGAACATGTTTTCTGCCCGTTGCAGCAGCTCGAGGTCGCTGGTGTTTAGCTGCTTTTTGTTCATCTCGCTTGTAAAGTAATGTTATCGTTGCTGATGTTGGCGTTGTTCTTGTTATTCTCGCTGTTTTTGTTGTTGTTGCTTTAGCGATAAAATGCGTTAGTCGTACATGCAATATATGGTTATGATTACAATTAATTATTTTATTGAATTGTCATTATGGTGTCGGCCACAACGCGCATGCGCGCCACAGCCTTCTCATTTATATTGTATATATACTTACACTTACTTATATATATCAATTAATTTTACTAACTTTGATAACGTGTTAATGCCATACTCAATAAAGATTTATGATTACAGCTCTCTCAGTTTCAAATGTCTGCCTCACTTATAATTTATTTTTATTTCCTCACTTCATTTGCATTACTCAAACGTTTCTTCTTACTTTTCCAGGTCACCGTCAAAGTGTTGGACAAAAACGATAGTCCGCCTGTATTTCGTGACACCCCACTCTCTTTCAATGTTAGCGAAGACTTGGGCGCTGGCCATCACATAGCCACGATACGCGCCTCCGATCCCGACACGCTGGGCTCACTCACCTTTAGCCTGATTGGCGGTGGCGATGAGAAGTTTCTGCTGGAACCTGAGACTGGGCGGCTGTATTTGAAAGATGCACTCGATCGTGAGCTGAAGGATAAATATGTGTTGCAGTTGCGTGTTGCCGATGGAGTGCAAAGTACCGATACGACAGCAGAAGTTTTGGTGAGTTTCGTAAAAGGAAAAACAAATAATAATAATAGAAATTAAAGTTTAATTGTAAAAAAATAGTATAAAACTTTCAGAAAGCTTTATAGCCAGTGTATGTGTAAAAAGCTCTCTAAATTTCTAAAATATTCACTATTCCTTTCGCGAAGTCTGAATTTGCAGTTAGTTGGATTATATAATTTCAAAAATTTCATATTGAATTATAAAAAATGCTTTTTAGACCTCAGAGCTTTTTGAGCTTTTAAGGAAACTTTCAAGCGAAAGCTCAAATGTTTTTTCGAAAGCTCTAAAGAACTTTTTTAAATCATAAATATCCTCCTTCTACAGAAATTTATATACTTCCACCTTCGTTTTTTAGCTTCCTTACTGATCTTCATGTCAAAATTTCTCGCAGTGCTTTGTCGAGATTTTCGTGTTCGATATTTGTTACACCTCGAGCTCGAGTGCAAAACAAACTGCCTTTTGCGCCTTTTTACTTCCTTGCTAAAATTTTTTTATTTTATTTTCTTTTATTTTTGTTGTTTTTTTCCTCTTCGCTCTTTGTAGATACTATGTATTCCTTACACTTTTTTGTTTTTGGCATTTTGTATTTCACTTTTCTTTGAGGGGGTAATTTGATGCCTCGCAACGTGTTAAATAAAAACGCCTCAATGATTACTTGAATGCGCTTCCCTTTTACTTAACACCAATGCAAAAGCAGTGCAGCTTGGTAGTAAGTTAAGCAGCGACATGCAAACACACACCTAAGCTCCACTCAAAGTTAGTTACGGAATTTGTTGCTTGAAAAATCAAAAACGAGCAATAAGTAACAACAAATAAGAAACCAAAAGCGTACCAAAATGAGTGAAGCAAAGGGATCTGATATTTGCCTCTTGGCGGCAAACTCACTAGCTCTGCTTATGGACGCCAAAAAGGCGGAGAGGCAGGCGTTGTGTATGGTAAAGTGAGAATGGCGTGGTATTTTTGTTATAGAACTTGAGCTCTTTTTGAAGACAAGAAAAAAAGTTGGAAATATGTGATTCGGGGATAAAATCAGTATATGGATTACAAAACAAAAACAACAAGCAAAACTAAACTAAAGCAATAGCAAAAGCAAATGATGAATAAAGTTGAGTCATGAGAAATTTAATAAATGTGTGGTTCAGAGGTAGTCTTCCAGGAAAATTATTACAGTTGCTTTGGTGGCGTCTACTATTTTGAAAGCTTGAAGATGAACTTAGAAATTTTGCTGTTATTTTGTTGAGTCCATTATTCATTTGCCTCTTCCACACTTCGAATTTCGCTAATTTTATACCGTTAGCTCTCTTCCAAAACCTTAGAGACTTAGAGACTTAGAGATTCAATTTGCTCACTTTGGCTAAATGTTTGGACTACCTTCTTCTTCAGCTCCTTTATTGTCGCTATCCTTACAAAGTGTTGTTGTTATTTCTGTGATATGGCAGTGGTGTCTACTGAAGTGTTTATAACACATTCACGTCGAAATATCATCATCATCATATTACACATTCCGGTACCTTCAAGCATACACTAACAAAAATAATGTAGTCTACGAAGCTTTGATAAGGCTTGAGGAAAGAAAAAAATTAGAAATTATATTTGGCAAAGTACATTAATACAAAATTGTCTACGAAAAATATTCAGAGCTTAAAAGCTTCCTTAAAAGCTCTAACGTCCATTTTACGATCAGCTGTTATTATAAGTGCGGCGACGAAACTATTTCTTCAACTGCCTTAAATTTCATTATATTTAGTTTAGAAGTCTGCATTAATTTCCCAGAAACAGTACACTTCCTCTCTCCTGTTATAAAAGGTTCAACACTACAATTGCACGCACGAAAATAATATAGCATACAAAGCTTTGATGAAACTTGAAATAAGAAAAATAATTGGAAATTATGTTTGATTAAGAATGTCTTACAAATTTTTCTTTCGAAAATAATTTTAAGCTTAAAAGCTTCCTTAAAAGCTCTAACGGTCATTATAAGATAGACTTTAGAAGTCTGTATTAATTTTCCAGAAACAGCTCACTTCTTCTATGTTGCAATGAAACCTCTCTCAAGTACAATTACACTCACGAAGCTTTGATGAAGCTTAAAATAAGAAAAATAATTGGAAATTATGTTTGATTAAGCATATCCTTACAATTTTTTCTACGAAAATCATTATGCGCCTAAAAGCTTCCTTAAAAGCTCTAACGGCCATTTTAAGATAAGCTTTCATTACAAGTGCGGCGACAAAACTATTTCTTCAGCTGCTTTAAATTCCATTATATTTACTTTAGAAGTCTGTATTAATTTCCCAGAAAGGGTACACTTCTTCTGTGTTGCTATGAAACCTCTCTCAACTACAATAACTCTCGCGAAGCTTTAATGAGGCTTTAAAAAAAAAAAGTTTGAAAATATATTTGGTAGAGAATAGTCTTAAATATATTTCTTCGAAAATAATTTTAAGCTTAAAAGCTCTAAAAATCATTTTACAATAAGCTTTCTATATAAGAGCTGTGACATGACTATTGCTTCAAATACTTTAAATGCCATTCTATTTCCTTTAAAACACTACAATTTCTCAGAAACAGCGCGCTTACTATGGAACCTCTTTAAATTGCATTATGAACCATTCGACATCTTTTATAGAACAACACTTGATTGAAAATATTTCGCACGGAACCCTAAAACATGCCAAAGAATTCTAGAAATTCGCACCTTTTCTAGCGAATTATTTTCCTTTTGCAATTCGCTAAAGTGCATGCACACAGCTCAGCTGCTCTTTGACTTGCTGCAGCGCGTCTGTTACCCGCCAGGTTAGGGCATCCCTGTCGCATGTGACCAACATGGTCATCTATGTTGCACATACATGTATATAAACACTCACTGATATAGCTTGCAACATGGCTGCACAACAACACCACGCCAACCATAAATATACACATCATCGGCAGGTACTAGACGTTCCCGAGCAGCGCTGTGCTTAGCGACACGCCGGTCAACCAACTGCCAAGCAAAGCTTTATAAATACATACATAGTTGTTGTAGGCACATTGTGACATTGCTGTCTGTCTGTCTGACTGCCTTTTTTTCTTGTTGTTTTGCGTTCTCTTGTTGCTGCTTTTAATTTTCAAGGTCTCTACATCACTTAAAAGCGAGATTATTCTGCCCTTAAGTGATGCGCTGTGACACAGTAAAAGTCATTGCATTATGAAGACACTTTCATTCCAGCGCTGATGCTGCGGCTGCTTGCTTATTACTCCTTTTGCTGCTGCTTCTGCTTGCAACTATGAATTCTATGTCGCTGTAGTGGTGTGCTCACATACAGTAGCTGTCTGTTGAGTTGACAATGTGTCCTTACTGTGGAACTTAACTAAAACTGCTCATCAAATGCAACCCTGCTACTCTTCGTATATGTACCTGTGTGTTTCCATAGCGGCAAGTAATTATTGTGCAATATATGTGTGTTAATAATTTGCCATCTCCGGCAGCACACGGACACAGCGACACACCAGCCTTGCTCCAAGCAGCTGAAATGGCTGCACTTATAAACCACTAAAAATGTCAATATATTCGCACATGCTCTACACTCCTTTCCCTCCGTTGCATGGCATTATGCACAGACACCACATACATACATATTGATAAATGTACTCGTCTGCCGCAATGACAGTGAATGTAATGCATTCGCAACGACAAAAGTAAAATTCAAAATTTATTTGCCACCATTGAATGGCATGAACTGCACATCGGCAGCGTATTTTATTATAGCTTACCTACTTATTTAACACTTTTGTATTGCCGCCTTGCAAAATACAATAACAGCAACAAATTGTATTAAGGTCGCTTTATTCACACTTTGCACAGGCCATTTTGTGAGCTTGCATATGAAGGAACGCGACGGCGAGGATAGGTGGAGGTGTATATGTATGAGCAGACAACTGCAGTGCCTTTTTTGTGTTATTTTTGGAAAACGTGATTTTTAATGCGAACAATTAATTTGCTGTTGCTTTTAATTTTATTCTCAATTTTATTTCTTTTATACTTTTTTTATTTTAATTTTTTATTTTTACATATTTCTTTTTAACTTTTTACTGTATTTTTATTTTTATTTTTTCACTTTTTTTATTATTATTATTTTTTTTTTTTCAATTTTATAATTTTTTATTTTTATTCTCTCTTTTAATTTTGGATTTTTTTTTTCATTTTTTTATTTGTTTTATATTATTTTGTATTTTTTTTTTCAGTGTAATTTCGCATTACCTTGTTGTCCCTATTTATGCATACAAATATGCGTCTGTACTTTATGTTTGTATGTATGTATGTGGTGTATTTTAATAAAGCGTCATACTTGTCAGACGCCTCTCAACAGCGTGTACACATGTCTATCCTTCGCAACACACATACTCTTTTATATATATTTGTATCTTACCTATACAGAATCACATCCCTGTTGGTATTTCCCTTTGCATTATGAAGCTTTTCGTATGATTCTTCTCTGTATGCCTGTATGTATATGTCTGCAGTGTAGCCTGTATTTTTTGTTTGTGCGCCAGTTTTCTGCTTGTTGGCCTCCTGCCGGGCTGTCTCCAGTGC